>JARQOD010000004.1:10103625-10117519 GCA_033576555.1 Oophaga sylvatica
AGCTATAATTTTTTCATATTTTGGCCCACAGAGTCATGTGAGGTCTTATTTTTTGCGGTACGAGTTGACGTTTTTATTGGTACCATTTTTGAGCACGTGACATTTTTTGATCGCTTTTTATTTAGATTTTTGGGAGGTTAGAATGAACAAAAATCAGCAATTCATGAATTTCTTTTGGGGGAGGCGTTTATACCGTTCCGCGTGTGGTAAAATTGATGAAGCAGTTTTATTCTTCGGGTCAGTACGATTACGGCGATACCTCATTTATATCATTTTTTTATGTTTTGGCGCTTTTATACAATAAAACAATTTTATATAAAAAATAATTATTTTTGCATCGCTTTATTCTGCGAGCTATAACTTTTTTATTTTTTAGCTGATGATGCTGTATGACGGCTCGTTTTTTGCGGGACAAGATGACGTTTTTAGCGGTACCATGTTTATTTATATCGGTCTTTTTGATCGCGTGTTATTCCACTTTTTGTTCGGCGGTATGATGATAAAACATTGATTTTTTGCTTTGTTTTTTTTTTTTAAGGGTTCGCTAAAGGGGTTAACTAGTGGGACAGTTTTATAGGGGGGGTCGTTACGGACGCGGCGATACCAAAATATGTGTACTTTATTGTTTTGTTTTTTTTTATTTACAGGAAGAAATGAGTTTATTGGGGAATATTTTTTTTTTTTTATTTATTTTGGATTTTTTTTTAAAACATGTTTATTTTTATTTTTTTTACTTTTTTACTTTGTCCCAGGGTGGGACATCACTGTATTTTAGCAGATCGCTGGTGTGACAGTGTGCACAGCACTCTGTCACACCAGCGATCGCACAGGCAGCGCTGCAGGCTTCTCAGTGCCTGCTCTCAGCAGGCACTGAGGAAGCCGCCTCCCTCCAGGACCCCGGCGCCATCTTGGATCCGGGTCCTGGGAGGGAGGAAGCCATCAGAACAGCGCAATCACATCGCGCTGGTCTGAGGGTCTCAGGGGGGCGCGCAGGGAGCCCTCTCCCTGCGCGATGCTCCCCTGTGCCCCCGGTACACCGCTATCACAGTCACGGGTGTCAGCTGTGATAATCAGCTGACACCCGGCGGCGATTAGCTGCGCTCCCCCGGGAGCGCAGCTGATCGCCTATGACGTACTATCCCGTCCATGGTCAGATTGGCATGGGTTTCATGGACGGGATAGTACGTTTGATGTCAGAGAGGGGTTAAGGATACAACAGTCCTTTTTTTTACACGTTGTTTTTCATTACAGTATTCCTAAAGCCGTAACTATTTTAGCTCTACCATTTACATTTATGTTGTAGTTTATGCCATTTTTGTGGCATAATTTATGAAGAATTTGTCAGGGACGCCAGACTAAGCTTTTCCCGCTTTTCAAAAAGTGGGCAAAATTGGCATAAAAATGCCAAAAGTCCACATTTTTGCATCGTTTTGGACATTTCGAACACTCCAACGCCAGAATTCTTGTGAAAAGTGATGAATAGGGGACCACATTATTTTAACATATACTTTATGGCACAAGTAAGAAGGGGCCCAAGAGAAGATATAACTAAAAAAAAACACTAGTTTCTGAACTTAATGGAGAAGTAAAAGAAATTTACTGATAAAGGGATGTGAGAGTAAGAATGGGCTCCTTTACGTAGCTGTTATTGTGTGGTCTAGTTAAAAGCACATATTTTGGTATATTTCTGTATTAAGTTGGTACCCCCTTCCCCCCAGTGCCTCCCTATATATGAGCTGTGGATCTGTCATTACCGCATGTTGTTGTTGCCCGGTAACAGGAAAGCAAAGGAAAGCGTTTAGTGGGGGTCATGGACTCCGAGGCTTAATAACACAAGACATAATGTTGTGCTCCAGCCCCCTGCTAAACAGGAATAAAGTCATAAATCAACTTTAGCTATTGCTGTGTGGTCCTCGGATGAAGGAAGCTTCTGGATACTCGGGGGGAGTCTGCCATTATCAGCTGAAGAGGCGGCCATTTTGTTTCAGTAGCTTAATCATTCCTAGTAATTTGGAAACATAGGTTTATTATATGGTATATATCACAGATCATATAATCATGCTGGTAAATATCACGATACAAAATAAATCCTATTTGAAATCCTTATTTTATATACAAAAATGTTGACTACTGCCAGGTATGACCGGGACACATTTGAGATGGACGTAGACAAACTGAAAGTTGTAAAGGACTTCAACCTACTCGGATCGATGATCGCTGAAGATGCAGTGACTACACCGGAAGTCAATAGGAGAATAGCTGTGGGCAAATCAACAATGAAGTCACTTGGACGAGGTCTTCAAATCGAGGAACATTCCGACTAAGTCACGGTTCATACATAGTTTGTTTTTTTCCTGTGGTAACATACGGATGCAAAACCTGGACGATAAAGAAACAAGACAGAAGAAGAATCGATGCCTTCCAAATGTGATGGTGGAGAAGGATGTTATCAATACCATGGATGGCAAGAAGATCAAACAAATCAATTTTCCAACAAATCAAGCCAGTCGTTACTCGAAGCAGAGGATCACCAAGCTACGACTTGTCTACTGTGGATACCTCATGCGAAGAGAACAATCACTGGAGAAGGACATCATGGTAGGAAGAATGGAAGGAACAAGGCGAAGAGGAAGACCAGAAACCCGATGGCTTGATACTATCAAGACAACAGTGGAAAAGACCATGGTGGACCTATCTAGGCTTGTACAAAATCAATCTTCCTACAGATCGATCATCCATCAAGTCGCCATGGCTTGAGATCCAGCAGAAGGTCATTAAAAATATATATATATATACTCGTATGGTGGACAAGGTTGTCTGCTTTGGTGACTGAATGGTGTCCAAGGTCAATATTACTTGTTGAGTAGGACACGTGGTGAGTATTATTTCTTGTTATCTCAGGTGTGATCACTAGCGATCCCAAGAATGAGGTTTATGATACCAAGAACTTTTTGGAAGTTGGAGAAATTTTGCAGGTGCATTAATTTTATCCCTATCATCTATCAATAATAACTTACTGATTATGGGGGGGTCTAGGTACTGGGACACCAAGCAATCATAATAACCTCCGCTTTGTTCATTGTCCATTGGACTATTGGAAATGATTGAACTATGTTAGTCCTAAGGACGATGAAAAAAGTGAAGCTTCTCAAGATTGTTGAGGGTTGCCAATGGTCGTTGATCAGTAAGTTATTGCCTACGGATAGTAGGGAATCTGGTTATTATGGCCACAATATTGGCCCCCAACTTCCCAAAATTTGAATCCCAATTTGCAGGACTTTTTAAACCCCGATCGACTCGTAAAATTGGGGCAGCTACAGTATCTAATGTACCATAAATGAGAAAAATAGTAGACCTTTCTCCTGCTTGCCTCCATGAAATGCCAGGTCATGCCTTCTAGAACAAGCAAGACTGTCCGGTGCATCTGTCACTTCAGATAACTGTGGTTGTGATTGTGCTGACATGGTACAGAGGGTGAAAAATGCTTTGAAGCCGCAGTGAATGACAGTAAAAGTATTTGTTGTGCCGAAGTCAGTGACGGCGTATTATTAACCGGGTGATAGGATGCCCTACAGCACTGGTGGAGTGAAATATGTAAAATGAGCTCTTAAAGAGGACCTGTCACTGGGTCTAACGTGGCTCTCATTATATTCCCACTGCTCCTCTGAGTATTCTGAGCTTTTTTTTTTTTTTAAATTCCGCCACATGGTTCCAGAGATACGGGCCTATTTATTTAGTGCTAATTTTTATGGTCTTTGCCAAGTAGGCGTGGCTCACAGAATTCTCCAGGGCGTGTCTTTAGGCTGCTTTACATAATAACCCTGTGAGCACCACCTCCTTGGTAAAGACCATAAAAATTAGCACTACATTAAAAGGCCCATAACTCTGGATCTGTATGGCGGACTTTAAAAAAAACAAAAAGCGGAATACTCAGGGGAGCAGCGGGAATAAAATAAGTTGTCCACTTTTGACCCGCTGACAAGTCATTTTTGAAGATGCAGCCATAATTTACTGCAGAGAAGTGGTGGTTTCAGGCTTTTTGCTGTAGGTTTTAGGGTCTTCATCACAAAATGTCACAAGAATCTAAGTCCTCACGGTGTCCGTCTGGTGTCCAGACTCATATCCAGGTCATAAATCCCAGATAGGAGGTCCACAGACATCTCCTCATTCACAGTCTACGATTTGTCAGGACACCACACATCAAGATGTCATCATTAGCTGTTCCTATGTTTTGTGAGTGAGGGCCAGGAGGGTTATGGGGATGGGAATTGGGGCAGTTCTTATATATCTGCCTAAAACAAATGCGGCTTTTATGCTGATTTTTTCGTCTAGTGTTTTGACCCTTAGTGGGCAATGTCATTCCCTGACTGATGCACCTGCTAACAAGAACGGGGAGGGAGAACTGACAACTGCTTTTGGTCTATTTCTGGTTCGAAAAGTGTTGTCACTTCTGCAAAACCATTCAGATGTCATCCAGCTAAACTGGTCTTGTATCGTGTATGATCATTTATCTGATCTGTGTCCTACCCAAATTCTATGTGACCATGGATACAAATGGGGAGTATTCTTAATTCGACTAGACCTTCTGTTTATGCCCTAAGAGGCCAGCCTTTAGAGGCGACCCAATAAAAAGTCTCTTTATGTACGTATAACAATGTGAACAACTATTTTCTATGTTGAGATTCGAGTACCTGACGTCACAGGTCCCGAAGCCTGACGCTGCTCTACAGGGAGAGATCTGTTTGGCTTGGACATACTTTCTATCATCTATATTTGGTAAACTAGAAATGTTTAAAGAGGACCATTCACTTGATTTTTTTAATTTAAACTTAGTACCTCCTCCAATTGCCTCTGCTACACTGATTCAGGAACAGTTTTTCTTTTTCTTCTGTGACCCCCAATTCTAAAATTATGCCCACCTGAAATAATCGTGCAATTTTTCCTTTCAACCTACCCTGTGTATAGCATAGAACTTCTCTGTGGGTGTTGCCTTTTCTCCTTTGATGCTGTCCAATCAAAACATGGCCACACCCACAGAGTTTGGTGGTATACGCCCACTTTGTTGACGGGGAAAATCTAGAACATTATTTCCAAGTGGCATAACTTTAGAACGGAGGGGCATAGAAACAAAAGAAAAACTGTTCTGGAATCAGAGAAACAGCACAAATTGAAAGGGATTTTCAGTTCAAATTAAAAAAATCCATTGAAAAGTCCTCTTTAAGACCTGGCTCTAAGACAGCCTTTGGAACACTCCAATCCATGCTGGAACATCCAAGTTGTGTTGTGGTTTTTGAACAGGGACAGCGGCAAAATTTGCCAGCGTTGTTTACGAATATTTGGGACACATTGGGCAAATTTGAGACTGTTGATAGCTATGCTTGAACAGTATCAGTGAGTATGTGTGTATGTCTGGGACATTGGCATATGTCATGATAACAACACCCCATCTGATGAGGGGCACTTTTTCACCAGATTCTGGCAGTAGATTTTGAGCCTTCAAACGATTACCGTATATATTAGCAACCTAGTTCAGTGTGAAAAAAAAATCAAATTTTTATAGTACCCTTTTGAGAGATTTTCCTTATTTGATCTCATTTTAATACAGAACTTGCAAGTAACTTGTTTTCCACTAGTTTTTTGCTGCTTTTTGGCAGAGACAGACCTGTAAAGATGTGAAGGCTCGGAAGTCATTGCACCTTCTGTAGTCGGTATCCAGCTCACATGGGCTCTCCGACAAAATACCAAATGATATGAATGGCTTAATTAAGCTTTTTTTTCACATTAAATACTTCATTTTAACTTCCAAGCTATTCCCTCACCAACCTGTCACGTCTAAGATGGTTCTCCATGACTTACTTTCGTGTACCAGTTTCAGGCCTTGTCTCTGGCCCTCTTTTTGAAGCCCAACACCGTCTGTCTTTGACCCTGACTTCAGGCCCCATATTAGGACTGTATCTAAAACCACTCTTCCCTTGCATGCTGGCTAGCGCTCGCCAGGCTTTGGCTATGGTAGCTACTTTCCAAAACACTTTTGCCTGCTCTGCTTATCTGGATTTTGGCTTTCTCAGCTACTTCAGAAGACATGCATTCACCCTCGAGTCCATATTCACTCTCTTACAATCCCATCGTAAGTCAATAGGGTTCAAGGAAAATACATAAAACAAAACAAAAATATTCTTGGTAAAAAATGGGGGTCCAGATATAAAAATTCTTATATAGTTGTATTAATTGTTTTAGGGACCTGTAATAGGGGGCTCATAGTCCGCTATAGGCCGCACCGCTGTGAAAATTGAAACAATCGCGTTATGTACCATTATATTACACAGTTGTTCTCTCTTAGAGGTATCATTTCCAGGGAAGAAGTTTGTTCCATATAGTGGCACATGAATGAACCTAAAATATGGATCCTTAGGGTTTCTGTGGGCCACCTTGTTGGGTCCATACTTATGGCTTTGCAGTGTGCAGTGTGCCTAGACCCTTAGCCTGTGGGGTGAGTTTCCAATGGCTGGGTAAAGGAAAATTGTGCACCACCCAACCCTGTAATAATACCCCGTTAAAACAAATAATGTCTCCTGATTGAACCATAAAAAAGTCATGATGTCCTCAAATGCTCAATGCTAGAGTAACAATGCCACCTTTGTGTGACCACCTACCCTTACATAATCCGAGCAACCAAGTCCTCTTCTCCCCTGCCCAAACGGCACAATGCAGTGATGTCTTGGCACCAGGATGCTGATATCTTGTAGGCACTAGGCCCACAGCAACCTACAGTTTGTAGGAGGAGAGTGATGGAGCAGGGAGACCATGGCTTGATGCTCTACCAATTGTATTGGGCCATGTTGATCAAAGTGGCGCTTAGCAAGAGATCCGGGGAATATGTGTTGGCCAGATCTTCGGTACTAGGGAAGCCATTGCTACTTCTTTCAAAATTTTGTGCCCCTCTCCCCCTCTACGTCACTGCGCTTAGGTTTAGACTAGTAGGTCAAAGCTCTTGTCACCTAATGCAGAATCTGTAGAGGACTGAGCTATCAGGCATGGAAAATGACCCTTTGTGCCAAGTCAAGCGCCAAGATCCAGGTGCAACGGCCACCTCTGCTCCTCCCATAGCCACACCCTTGCTTATATCTCGTTTTAGGTCCATGGCATGGACCTTTACGTGGATAGCTCCGAGGACCTTCCTTTCCCTGCCCTATGTTACTTCTCTGGAATGCAGCACCTTCAAGATGTACATGTCTCAGAGGCAAAATGATTACGTAATTGTTGAACGAAAATCGTTATGAGAGCTGCCACCTTGCAAAAAAAAAAAAAAAAATTTATTGCTGTAATTTGTGTATGTTTTTTTCTATGAAAAGCTTGCTTAATCCTTTCTTTGCAAGAGTAATAAGTTAAGTGCCGTTTGCCAGTAATTTACTCTCGGTGTCTGTGTTTTTTTTACAAGGCCTTTCATGTGGGTAGCTCCATTGTATTTATGGTGTGTATAGCATATATGATTTCTACAAAGGGCTTAATAACATCAAAGAGGAAGTGGTAGTTACGGGGGATACCATTGAAAATAATTATGTGCTCGTCCCGCCTCGCCAAGCAGGAGGAGAATCAGGGTGGCTGAAACCGTATGGGATACAACACAAAGTTCCCCTTGTAATTCCACCCTATCAACTATTTCAATTCTCACTATGAGGTCCCCCAAAATTGACTACCACTCCCTAGTAGAGGCTGCCACTGTGGCAAAATCTGGCCAACGTGTAGTACCACATTTCCACTGCAGAGGTCACTGTAGGAAACATGCCTTGTTAGTCGTAACTGGACCAAGATTGATCAACCGATCGCCACCATGTCTCCCATATGAAAAGGATTCTCTATCATGAGACGATATCTTTGAAGACTTCATCTTATGAAGACAACCCCTTTTACAGGAAATGTAGCATCAGAAAATGATCAGGTTTTTGTGTTAAACATACATTTTTTTAATTGACAATGTTTTTTATATCCATATCAAAATCTGTATTAACAATAAAAAATAGAAATCTTGCCATTTTTTACACTAACCACTGGGGCTTTATTAGACTCTTTTTTCTTTTGGTTCATCAAATAACACATGAACATTAGCAGCAATAAACAGACTCCTCCTACTGGAGAGTCTAATGAGCATGCGCAAAGTTCATTGTAAACGGAGGGGAAAATGTGATATTATCTATTCTGATTGGTGGACCTGGTGTTATCAGCTGTGTATAGAGGTGTTACCTGTCATTGTAATCATGCCTCTGATGATAACGAGACTGCTGAATACTGTTGCTGAAATTAAACAAAGTCTGAATATGTCACAGTGGCCAGTGTGAAAATTACATGATTACCTATTATTTATTTTTTAATAAAGATCCTGATATTGAAAAAAATCAATTTAGTTTTCAGCTGATCCACCAATTGCAACTTTTTAAAGAGTCACACATTTTTTTTTTTTAACGTCCTTCCCTCGGAGGGATTTTATGTACGCTCCAAATTTTTTGAGCAATTTTTTTGTTGCATTTTAACAGAACATTTGACTATTTTCAGTAAAAAGGGTTAGAGACAAAAATAATTTTTTTACAAAAATTTGCGCCATTTTGTAGAATGTATTTGAGAATGCAAGAAAAAGGTTCTTAAAAATAACTGAAAATAATAAATTGGAACCATGATGTTGTTATATTTTTCACACGCAGAGTGCAGCCTATAAACAGCAGTCTGTACTCTGCTGATGATTGCCCAGCATTGTGACCAGGATCAGTAGTGTCCTGCATCATCATCATTTTGCAAAAAGGAGAATAGAAGTATGGTATATAATGGATCTGTATACCAGTCTATGTCCCTTTATATACCACAGTGCGGCCCACTCCTTCTGATCTGTATTTAACCTTTCCAAATAACTGATCCCAACCTCCGCAGATTATCCTGCTTTAATATCTCCCTACATCTGTCTTCAAATCTAAATTAAAACTCTTGATCTAGATAGCTGGACTGCAATTAATATACTATACCTGTCATCAGCACTTTTAAGTAGTCTTTAATGGTATGGGATCACTGGGGCCTGGCTAGGGGGTGCGTTGGTTCAGACCAGGGCACCACTTCTCTGAATTTATACGTATGCTATATATACCTTCCTGTGGTCTCCTCATTTTCCCACAGTCCAAAAAAACAGTATACGGTTTCGCCTTGTTAAATATTACATAGTGGATGTTTTTTGGATGTGATATGATGGGGTTTTTTGTTATTGGAAACCCTTAGAATAAAAAAAAAATCCACTGGGAGAAGTCAGAAATATGAGTCTAAAAAAAGTGCCATATCGTGTTGATAAATAGTGCTCATAAATACCTGCCAACTATTGTGAATTTGCCGATAATGTTTTATAATTTTCAAACACAATCCTATCAAATTTAAAGTACCAAAAAGGGGGAATAGTATGGGAAAAATCCCGCCCAAGAAGAGCTTTAATAGTTAAGCGGGGGCGTTACCGAGAGAGTCGGGAGAAATCCTAGGCATGGTTAGTGGGCAGAACTTAAACATGCCTAGTCTTCCCATAGAAGTTTTGGTAAGTATGCCCCTATAGTGCCCAGGCAGCAGCTAAAGTCCATACGTGGATTACCCAAGTGATAGCTCCATACAGTGACCAAAAAAAAAACTGCCATATGTTACACAACTTCCTCTAAGAAGTGCCTATCCTGTAATCGCAAAATCTTGACGATCAACACACCAAATAAAAATCTTTAAGAAAGGGAAATCTGTTATGTTTTGGTAGCTGAAGAGAGCAGGCAAAAACGGCAATACACCAGAGAGGTTGGAATCTACTGGATTGCAGTACCCTGACTAACCACCACAACTAAAGGCAGCCGTGGAGCGTTCCTACGTTGGTCCTAGACGCCTCGTCACAGCCTGAGAGGCTAACTACACCTAAAGATAGAAAGAGGAAAGCTATCTGCCCCGGAGCAGATCCCCAAAGAACATAGGAAGCCCCCAAACATGTAATGGCGGTTAGACAAGAGGAAATACAGACAGAAAATAGTATGAGCAAATGCTGGGGCCCAATCTGCCTGGACAGAAAAGGATAGGAAGGATACTTACTGCAATCCAAAAAAAACCCTAAAAAAAGACAATGCTACTAATTGCAAAAACACCTGAGATCACACGACCTCTACCACCTAAATTAGTTCTCTGGTGTAACAAAACTAAGCCGCAGCCACAGAAAAAACTGGAAAAGGCAAATGAACAAACAACAGTGGCTCCAGAGGAACCGAGAGGCGCCCAAGCCCCCCGAGGGGGGGAACCTGGCCAACCTCACAGAAATGCAGAGAAATATGCAAATGGCAAGCACAAAAACAAAAAACAGAAAAAATATCTTATCTGAGAGCAGGAGAAGAGGCAAGACTCAGCAAGCATTCCAAGTAAACCAGGAAACAACGTTGAGACAAGAACAATTGATCACCGGCAACCATGATGGGGGGAAACCTCCCTTATATCCAGCCAGTCCGTGATTCCTGATTGCCAATCCTCATTGAATGGTTCAGTACCGTTTGTAACCACCAGAGGGAGCTTCTGCTCAGAATTCATTTCTAAAACATTCATAACAGAAATCTGTTTGAGAGACTCCACAAGTATTAAAGATTTCAAGGAGGAGAAGACAAGATTCAGGGATGCAGAGTTTACTTACCGCTCTACGTTTCTACACTTTACTTCCTGGCACTGTTGAATAAGTGTTGTAATCAGAACACATTATTCAAGGGACACTCAGCAAGGCTGCTACATGTGTTCTTACTGGTGCAAGATCCGTGGGGGTGGGACTTCACGCAAGAATCCTCTCATTGGTTTGCTTTTAATCTGTGAGTCATGCCCGCCCCCTAGGAATCTGCACTAGGCATAAAACAGTGTATTAGGTTTAATTGGACTGTTTTTCTTGCTCTATTGCAAATTATTATCATGGTAGATAATCACAAAGTGAAGCTCATTTGACTGAAGAATCAGCTTTGTTTGTCCTTTGCCAAATATTGTAACAGAGATGCTAAGCTGGTATGGAGTGAATTCAAAGTATTCATTGTGAGGAATTTTACATCTTATCACCTCGATTGGAACAGATGGTCTCTGTGATCTTTCGGAATATGACACACTTTCTCAAATATTTAGAAAGGACTTTGAGTCCTGCTGTGTCAGACATCCGTACGGTGGCACGGGACATGTCATTGTTGAGGTCTATGTATTATTACAGATTTTAAAGGGCAGTTCCACTTAAAAATATATAAGACTGAAAATATTTTATTATTCTCACAATATACTCAAATGCCGAAGATTAGAAAAATACATGTCTGCTTTCTTCCAAAAACAGTGCCACTCTTCTCCACAGGTTGTGTGTGGCATTGCAGCTCGGCAATATTCACTTCAAAACCAGAGACGATCCATGGACAAATATTGCTCTTTTTTTTTTTAAAAGAAATCAGTCATGTTTTTTTTTTAAACCGTGTTCCCAACAAGAAGGCACCAAGAGGATTTTCTCCGTGAGCCAAAAAACTTATCTCATTGCATGATCTGTGTTCCCCCTAGAAGCCTTACTAATAAGGAAAGATTGAGCTAGCCACCATAGGGTTTTACATGGAGCTCTACAAGCCAGTAGCATCTCATGATGATCACTGGGTTGACCAGAGAAGGATATACCCCTAGTGTTGGGTCAAGGAATGGTAGCCCCAAAAGCCATAGTGCCATGACAAGAACTATGCCAGCTAATTTTTACACCAGAAGAAGGAAAGTCCTCTTCAAAATGACCATTGAAAAAAAAAATGTCTGCTCCATTGACTACCCAATAGCTGGATCTCTGCAAGGAGAAGTAGAACCTTCCATTCCATTGACTACCCAATAGCTGGATCTACACAAGGAGAATTAGGACCTTCCATTCCATTGACTACCCAACAGCCAGATCTTTGAAAGGAGAATTAGGACCTTCCATTCCATTGACTACCCAATAGCTGGATCTACACAAGGAGAATTAGGACATTCCATTCCATTGACTACCCAACAGCCAGATCTCTGAAAGGAGAATTAGGACCTTCCATTCCATTGACTACCCAACAGCTGGATCTCCGCAAGGAGAAGTAGGACCTTCCATTCCATTGACTGCCCAGAGCTGGATCTACACAAGGAGAATTAGGACCTTACATTCAAGGAACTTCAACTTTAGCTAAGTCATCTCTTACATGCAAGTTTCCTTTACTGACAGCTGATAACGAGCTGCAAGCAGTATCTAACCTTGGTTCAAACGTTTTGCCCCAAAAGTTGAAGGTTTCTTTAATTTCTTTTTCCGATAGCAAGTGTTTACATTAATTTTTTGGATATTTTTAGAGATTTCAGACAGTGTTTTAACCGTTATCATGGACAACAATTGCCTATCTGTTAAAACTGTGGCTATGTTGGTGCCACCATGGTTGCACTACAGATATACATCACACCCTGTTTTTTCTTTCGAAGGGTCGTAAATATAATTCTCACCCAATGGATGTCTCATTCAGCAGATGCAAATTGCACTAAAAGCTTGGCTTTGAAAAGAAGGCTAATTGCCGGGGGTGGTCAGCAATCAGTCGGACATGGTCTCCTGCTACTCTACAATTTGGGAATTCCCATATTTCTTAAGGGATGCCAAAGGTGGAGGATGGGATAGGTCATTACCCATGGACTTTTCCATCTACTACTGAGATTTGTGACTTAGTCCTAACTTGGCCTTTATTTAGGATGAACCCTTGACCTCATAATCCCAAGGCATGTGTAGGGTCTACGTGGTTGTAAAATGTCCATTACAAATGGGTGAACAGATCTGGTGAATGCCTGTGACCTTCCCAGGCAGAGTGGTCCTAGCAACCGTATTACGAGTGGGGTCTTTTATCCTTCTGCTCCTATAAGTTGACAAGTAGCCATCATTAGACCCTAGGTTTTTTTGACTCATTTCCTGCTCATTCGCATGACATTGCTTCAGATTGTGTGAAAACTGAAAACCTGATAAGTTTGAACAATTGGACCATCACATGCTCATCCCATGATGGTAGGTCTAGGCCACCGTGACAACAATGCCATAGCTGTTAATGGTGCTTGCATTGTACTCAATAGGTTAATGCCTCCTCAGCAGCTACTTGATAACCCTGTAACTCTTCTCATCTGATTTATGACCAAAGACCACATCAATGTCATAATGAAACTCAATTACAAAATTTTATGGTCATGGGTATGAGCTTTTAAATTTCAATTTTTTGTTAAGAAAATTTTGGATCAAAATAAGGTTTCTTCCTTTCAATTTTTTTTATATAAAGTTTGGGTGCGGAAAAAAAATGTCCAAAACCTTTTTATTTTCATTCTAGTAGTCTTCATTGTTCTCGGCTTTCGAAAAGGCTTTCTCTTGAAAAATTTTGCTAAAGTACGCCACCGGTAAAAATGAGTGAGCCCAGCCTGGGCCAAAACACCTGTAGATGTTTTAGGAGCTTGGGTGGTTATAGGATATCTAAGACAAGGCTTCTACCATGGGCGGATATTGTATTGCTCGCGCATTAGGCATTTTCTCCTGAAAGGCTCTGCGCCCGTCTATTGATACAGAAGTGGTGGTGATTAGTCACGGGAAGGAATGGCCGTCTGGAATTCTCAGTCTGTATTTTTGCATTATTTGCCATGTGTTCAAGCTGAGTAAATATTGCGTAAAATCTACTACACAATCATCTCTCGGGATGAAATGCAGCAATGTTGTTTTGCTTATTACACGGCAAAGGAATGCAGAATCTTGAGACATAACTCTTTGTCTGTAATGGGAATTGTATCAGTCATGCCAGGATAGATGGGGATCTACTGTTCCTGCACACGGGACGTGTTCATTAAGGGGTATTCCCATCTTTAAGATTTA
>JARQOD010000004.1:10117619-10202637 GCA_033576555.1 Oophaga sylvatica
CGATGTCAACGTGATATCAGCACTGCAAGCAATAACAAACACTGGAGTAAAAACGTAAATCCCCTTTATAAGCTACATATTTATATGGCATTTTTTGGCACTATTTGGCAGCATTAAGTCGCTGGTTTGTGCCGTATCCGGATATAAACAGTTGGATACAAGGGACTACTCTCAGCCCATCCTTGCCGCAGATGGGAGATAGAAATCTGGTAGCCAGGCTGACGACCCTCACAGTTCTATTGCCCCTTATGCTGTATTAATACTGCTACAATACACCAATAAACATATTACTGTTTTTCCCATCCTAATGAGGCCATTTTCAAGGCTCCGTAGATGTTTACGAAAAAAAAGAAGCTATAAGCATGTCAGGTATGCTGGGCTTAGCCAGTCTTCGCATAGTGGCCTCTTTTGTTATTGGTGCCAAAAATGATAACTTAAGGTCCATTTGCTGGTGCCAGAAATGGGGAGACTCTCGAGGGTCCAGAGTGATAACGGTATCAGGTAACAGATAGAGTTTACTGTAACTTTTATTTATTTATTGCGCCATTATCTTTTCAATGAAGCAATTATCTTATAGCGGATTATTCCCCGCCTCCACCTGAGAAGGGGAAGAGAATTCAGGTTTGGAATGGGAAAGAAGAACACATCGATAAGATGGAAATTAGAGAGGATATTTTAGAAAAATGACGAGGAGAAAATACAAACTCCATTTACTTGTTAGAACCCAAGACCCCAGCGCTGCAAAAGTACAACCCACTGAGTCACCGTGCTACCGAGTGCAGAGGAGCAGAGGGCAGAAAAGTCACCAACGCTCTGCTGACTCCATAACTGCAGAGTCCAGACGTCTTCTGGTATTAACATCAGCACAAACACTGCTCCACCGCCGGGAGCTTCATGGCCGAGCAGCTACATGAAACCTTACATCATCAAGCACAATGCTGAGTGTCGGATGGAGTGGTATAAAGCAGCCACCACTGGACTGTGGAGGAGACATGCTCTGTGCAGTGACAGATCACACTTTTCTATCTGTTGTCTGATGGATGAGTCTGGGTTTGGTGAATGCCAGGTGAGCGTTACTCACCTGACTACATTGTGCCAACTGTACAGTTTGATGGAGGAGGATAATGCTATGGGCTGTTATCAGGGGTCAGCATTGGGCCCTTAGTTCCAGTGAAGGAAAATCTTAATGCTTCAGTGCAAGACATTGTGGACAATTGTAGCCTCCAGCTTTGTGGGAACAGTTTGGAGAAGACCCTTTCCTGTTCCCCTTTACTAGGCCCAGTGCACAAGGTCCATACAGACATGGTTAGGGGAAGTTTGGTGTGGAAAATCATGACTGGCAGCACAGAGCTTAGACCGCAACACCATCCAACAGTTAGGCCGGAGACTGTGACCCCGGCCTCTCCCCAACGTCAGTATCTGACATAACAAATTCCCTTCTGGATGAAGGGGCAAAAATCCCCACAGATGCCTCCAAAATTTTGTAGAAATATTTCCCACCCCAAATGTTTCCCCATCACATATGTCATCACTTACAGCGCCCTGGTATTACGGATCATGTGTGGACATCTACCACAGTGTCCCAGAAAACTCAGGTTATGGTATGTGGATAACAAGCTGTTGATTTCAATCTAATCCATCCAAATCTGGTCTTTATTGCCTATAGAAGAAGTGGAGTCTCCATCTCAGCCGTCGCAATTTTTTTTTTTTTTTTGGTATTTTAACCCTTTCACTGATGATGCCATCAGTCACCGTAAGGGTAGATCAGGTTCACCGGTGGGAGACGCTCCATAAAGTTATATGGCAGCGACTTGTACACATAATTACATAATGATCTGGAATGAAGCCTGAGAGCAGCCGTGAAGACAACCTCATTTTACTTTACAGCCTCCAGTAATTTCTTATTGAGCTGCCCAACGCTATTGTGTGGAGATGATGGGTGTTGTATTCCTGCCAAGACCTATGTAAACAGCGTATTTATACAAGAGTCATTTGTTGGCATGGAGCGGAGATTCCCAAACTAATCCTCAGTGATGGCTGAGCAGACCTTATCTATTCGATAATGACTAGTAATCGTGGGGCTGAAAAGCAAGCACGGGATAGACAATGCTCTCTCTTCGTGTACCGGGGTACGGAACATATTCCCAGTGCTTACTTAGCGTCTCTCGCTCTGAACGACTCATCACGTCACACACAATCTATTGATTTCTGTGGACATTGTGTAATGCTCCATTTCACCCTGTGGTGGCGCTGCAGGGAAAGTGAACACTTACTGCCAACAGCTGATCACTGGAAATCTCAGGAAAGGGATAATTTGTAATCAATATATTGTCAATGGATCCCTCTAGCTAGTATGGATTGTACAACGTAGAGAACACTAAACTTAAAAAAATAATAATAATTTTGTTGGAAAGTTATGATTTTTCTTAATATGTAAATGAGCTGTTAAGATCTCTGGGTGGGACATAGATATCCCTGAGAATCTGCCCTCAGAGCTTATTGTAAATTTAAGGGGGAGTTACCAGTGTAAGACATGTAATGACTGACAGTCTGCTCTCCTGATCTACATATCTCACGCTGGTAACGCTCCCCTTTCATTTAAAATAAGCTTTGGGGGAAGATTCTCCAAATTTCGAATGCATTCTTGGAACACTGTTGAAAAATAAAAGTCAAAGGATCTAGTAGGACGACCATGTTGTTCAACAGACGAGACGGCAGAAACAAAAGGGAACAAACACGGTTCAAGTATTTGTGGTCTTCTGAAGTCGAAAGAAAAAGACAAGCCGATAGATCACTGTGATCGCTGTGGGAAAACCTTGACCAAAACTATTCAATTTCCCTGCAGCACCGTCATAGGAGAAATGAGGAATTACAGGTAACCGTTGAAATTAATATTTTGTGGTAACTTTCCCTAACAGGGTGTTTAAAATGGGTTTCCTACACCAGACACCTTTTCTTTTTTTTTATTTAAAGGGGTTGTCCATAAATAAACACCTTGGCTCCTTTCTTCCACACAAGGCATTACACCTTATTTTTTATTTTCTTTTTATTATTTTTTTCTTTTACTTTTTTCTTTTTATGTTTTTTTTTTCTTTATTTTCTTTTTTCCTTTTGTTTCATTTTTTCTTGTTTTTCTTTTTTCATTACACCTTATTTTTTATTTTTTACATTTTTTTATTTTAATTTTTTCTTTTTTTTGTTAATTGTTTTTTTATTTTTATTTATTTTGTAATTATTTTTTCTTTTACTTTTGTCTTTTTTGTTTGTTTCTATGATGAATTAAATAGGGCTCAGCTGCAATACCTCACACCAATATCTCACACAACCCTTAGACACATGTAGCGCTGTTTTTGTGATTAAGCAGACTTTTTTTTCTTGTTTTTTCTTTTTATCTGAAGAAAATTCTTGTAGGCACAGCAATTAGTCAAAATCTTCTTATAAACGTCTCTACTCATCGCCTAAAAACTTTGCACTTTCTGCAGAATGAGTTATCAGTGGGGTATCACCCGTATTTTGGATCCATCCCACCTCTGAGTCTTCTAATTTATCTGGTCTCAATGGTTTTGGGAAGTGAAGTCCATGTCTATTACGTTTTTAAGCTCATGGGCAAAATAGAAAATGCAAGGCAGGCAAAAACTAAGCAAGTAAGCGTTGAGTCATTCTTAGCGGAGAACTTTCCAAAAACACCTCAAGCTGCGTTTTGTCTGCTCCCTCCTTCTTCACAATGGCTTTCTCGGAGACCATCGAGCCGTGAACGGCTTGTCTTTTTCTTTCGACTTCAGAAGACCACAAATACTTGAACCGTGTTTGTTCCCTTTTGTTTCTGCCGTCTCGTCTGTTGAACAACATGGTCGTCCTACTAGATCCTTTGACTTTTATTTTTCAACAGTGTTCCAAGAATTGGGAAAAAGACGGAAAAAGAGTTGTCTGAAGCCGGGCAAAAAAAAAAAAGTAATGTGGGGATATTTCACTCAATTTATGGCTGACATGATTATGAGTGGCTAGAAAGGGGCTGTATAAGAGCAGAAAAACATGGCTGGTTTTCTTGATCAGTAACAGCGCCACTTTTGGCCTTAGACTGTTGTTATTGCAGCTCAGCTATATTTAGTTTTTGTTCACATCTGGGTTAAAATGTAATTTATTCAGTTCCGTCATAGGAGTAGAAGAACAAAATGATGGAAGAACCCTCCCATGAGGAACACCAACAGAGCCAAGCAGACACCATTGACTGAAATTCAGTCTTTAGGATTTCTGCTTGCTGTGCTATTTTGTTTGGTATTTTTGGAGACACCATTGACTGAAATTCAGTCTTTAGGATTTCTACTTTTGTTTGGTATTTTTTGCAAAATTTGAGACAAAGGCTCCAAACTTCCAATGGAGATGTGAACAGTCTTACTTGAGTAGGGCTTGGGTGCAATACCTCACACAACCAATGGACATGTTGACACTGTTTATGTAAGAACAAAAATAATACATTATTACATTTCTTAGGTCCCTCAATCCATATGGAAGTTAATCAGATTGGTGGTCTTCACCACTAGTCTTTGATATTGTTTGACCTGTCCTCTAATACCGACCCAAGCATCAAACCCTAGCTGATAAAGTCATTAGTGCATGCATCAAACATGTCCAAAGAGATGATAAACCCATATTTGCAAACTCTCCTGAAATGTTCTCTGGCTCCCGATTAAAAAGGTGAGAACTCCAGGAAGAGTTTGCAAATTTCTCGAAAGCTCTTAAAGAGAAGCCCTTCAGGAAGATATTTTTATGTGGAGGGGACGTTGAATCAGCCAGGGAAGGGCTGGAAATGCAACAGAGGGGGCATGCTCTTCTAAAGAGGGAAAAGCTAAAAAATTCTGACATCACGCTTCGCTTCCTACTGTCCGCCAGGAGGACCTTCCCAAAAAGTTGACTAAAATAGTTGTCCTATATCAGAAAATCTTGGTTCGCGGTCGAAGTTCAGTCTTCACTGCTGCTCCTGGTGTCTAGCATTGGCTGCAGCACTGGCTACACGTCGACAGCGCTACAGCCAATCAGTAAGCTCAATGGGTAGAGCCGGACGTTCCGTCTACACGGGCAGAGCTGCTGAGTTCACGGTTTGTCTGTCGATGTGACATCAGTGGCGCAACCAATACCGGATACCAGGAATAGCTGAAAAGACTGGTGGACATGAGGTCGGTGGATAAAGCTTGGTTTGTTTGTTTTTTTAAACAATTGAAAATTTTCTAAAAGTGGACAACCCCTTTAAGCCTTAAAAATGATGAAGTTGCATGAAAAAATATTGCTTGAAACTCTATCAAGAAAACCTCGATCTTCTTCATCTTTCTTTCCACAGCCAAGATGAAAAAAATAATACAATGACAAAGTTCTCTTAAAGGAAAAATAGCTTTGTGTGTGTGATCACTACTCATCCAAATCTCATCATTAACTCAAAGATGGGATTTTCCACAACTCGATCGTGTCATGTCCACTCCCCAGTACTGAGAAGACCAGGGGGTGTAGATACATATATATAGGGGGTGCAGTGGAAACAGTTAAACCCAGATCCTGGATGTTTCATAGGTCCTTATCCCATATTATAAGGTTCCAGTATTATAAATGGCCCTTATTACACGCCCTGAGTTTGCTTTCGGGCACAGAACCTTAAATTAAAGCTATACATCAAAAAGTGATCTAAACAGGTTTTTGTGTTAAATGCTATTTTTTTTATATTTTTGGCATTTTTTTCCATATCACAATCTGTGTTAAAAATATAAACATAGAAATCTTAAATTCCCACACAGGCAACTGGAGCTTTTTTAGACTCAACTTCCTGTTGTTTCAGGAAATAACACATGTACATAGCTAAAATGAACAGATTCTGAGCTTATATTTTGCATTGAATCACTGTGATCACTGTGAAGAATCAGCTGTGACATCACTTGTAGTGATTGGTGGATCCTGTGCTCACTGTGTATGGAGGTGTTATCTCTCATTTTAGTCCTGCCTCTGATGATAAGGAGCCTGCTGAAAACTCTTCCTTAAAGGACAGGAAGTATAAGTCCAAAAAAGGTCTAGAGGACAGTGTGAGAATTGCAAGTGTAATAGTTGACTATCTGTCAATTCATAGTCGGGTGAGACTGAGCCGCTTGTCAAGGTGGGACCTACAACTATTGGACCCTCATGCATCAGGCTCTTATTCTATGGAGCGGTCATACATTTCCAACAGGAGAATACCCCTTTAAAAAGGTTGCCCCACAATAACAATTTATCAGCTTTCCAAAGGATAAGTAATAAGTTTATGATGTCTGGAGGTTCCCTACCTGGGACCCCCACTAATCACAAGAACGGGTGGTCCTGTGTATCGCATTTGAAATGGACCACCAATTGAGCATGCTCTCTGCCGCTATGTTCAAACACTATGGGATTAAGGCAGGTAGCCGAGTTCAGAACTTACATATTTTTGTCAGTCCCATACTTTACAACAGTGAAACGGAAGTGCGCATGCTCAACCAAATTAAGGAATTTGGGAACCACATTCTTGGGATCGATAGGGGTCATACATGCCAAGGTGAGAAAATCATTTTAAATGGTTAAAAAAAAATGTTTATGTATTCGCTATAGTGAAGAATGGATGGTTAGAAAACAATCATCTGTTATCAGAATCTGTATTCTACAGACAGTGCAATACTTAATTCCTCCTGCGGAGGTGCTGTAGCAAAATTTTACATTTTCTGGTTTCTTGACTCCTGATCACTGGGAGTCCCAGCAGAGGAAACTTGGCCCAGTGATCTCCTACCTGTCGGTAAATGACCTCCTTCCTGCCAGTGTCCTCAGTTATTTTTTTGATTAGCCACACTGGCGCGACGTCATCGTTTTGGTGTTACACACATACAACTTAGCGTCAGGATAGCTTATCAAGAGAGGAAACGCAAATGTTTTCAGGTGGACGGTAGTTCGCAGGGCTCCCATCCAATGGCAGAATCGATTCGCTCATCTCTAGCAATCTGGTTTGACCAACTAGATCTGCCATGATCATCTGATCGCCAGACTGACCTCCTTTGACTATGCTTGGGCCACTAAAGACAAAATACAAGAATTTAACAAATGCTAAAACCCCACTGCCCATGAAAGGGGCTCCATCCGTCTCGGAACTCCCCATTTTACCATATATTACTTTAGGATGGCCAGCACTTAAATAGTTAAGGGTAAATTTGCGTGAAAATTGCCAAGTGATCACTTTGTGTTATAGGAAAGATGTGTATCTTCGTACCGTGTTAGCCAGTAGATAGAAAAATATTTAGACTTGAGAGTCCTCAGTGGTTGATACCTTTTAATGGCTAACTGAAAAGATGGTAACAAATTGCAAGCTTTCGAGACTACTCAGGTCTCTTCATCAGGCATAGACTAATACAACATCTGAAGAATCACATATTTATACACAAAATAGCACAGAAAAAATGCAATAGGTAGGACAAGTGACATGAAGCAGAACTGTCATTATGGCAGAGGGATTAACATAAATATGACTAGTTCATAGATAAGGAGTGAAGGTTTTATTACCCTCTGATTGGGGTCTGGTATTGTGTTGTGATGACCCTAAAAGGTCAGGGAGGCAGATTCCTTAATTGTTGTAGAACGACATAAAACTCTGGGATATATTCATCCCAGCACTAAGAGTGTCAAAGGTCATCATAAGTTTATATTCCCAGACTTTTCTATCCTTCTCAGATTTGAAGTTAGATTTTAATACAAGTAATTCCATATCTGTCATGCTATGACCGGGCATACAAAAGTGTTTGGCCACAGGTAAATCCATTCTTTTTTCTCTTATCGTGTGGCGATGAGAATTCATCCTTGTTCTCAGTTTTTGCCCGGTCTCCCCCACATACAGACCCCCAGTTGGACATTTAGTACATATAATTAGGTACACCACATTAGATGTGATGCAGCTGAAAGTACCTGGTATCTTGTAGTCCTGATGGGAGTTGGGGATCTTTATCCTGTCCGTGGTCATTATAGATGTACAGGTCTTGCATTTCTTTTGTCTGCAAGGAAAGGTTCCTGCAGCTGTTGGGGAGGACAGGGAGCTTCTGACAATGATGCTTCTTAGATTTGGGGGCTGCCTAAAACATAGTAGTGGGGGGTCTGGAAATATGGATTGTAATCGGGCATCTTTTTGTAGTAAAGGTTGTAGTTTCCGTGCAGCTCCCCTTAGCATCTCCAGACTTGGATTGTAGGTGACCACTAGAGGCACCCGGTTATTTTCTTCTTTAGCTTTGTAATGTAGCACTTTGTGTTAAGAATTATATTGAAGACTTTGCTGCTGTTGGCACAAGAGCTCCTGGTGCCACTTCCTTTCTTAAATATCAGTAATTATAGGAAATCACTGTGTATTTGCTTTGACACTCCAGCACAGTACGGTTTCCAGCTGATAACCACAACTTACATTATCACGTCTGGACGTCTCAGACATTCTTTTTTTTACTACTGTCAAAAATTGAGGAGCATGTTGGAGGATAATTTTGTAAGTTAGCATTAAACAAGAATCTCTCTAAAATACAAAAATCACCAGTAAATTAAAAAATGTAATACTGAGTCATCCTCTTCGGTCAAAATTTAAAAAACTTAATTTGGTTATTTCTTATTTATATTTCTGACAAATCTGGATGAAAATTAACAAAGCCAATATTCTAACTCTTGATATGTCTCTGGACAGAGCGGGACGAAGTTGTTCAAAATGTTCCTCTGCATATAGATATGTGTTGTCCTAATGAGGCAACCTCTTAAAAATGCACTTACGGTAATTATTAGGGATCAAAATAAGAACTAAAAATGTATTACACAGCCTACTACTCTTTGATTCCCCCATGGCCAGTGTTCTCTGACCATCTGATTACTGGAACCCACAAAATGTTCATGCCCCCACAGATTCATAAACTGTATCACAGATATGGGCCATTAGCTCCAAGGTGAAATCATAGGAAGATGTAGATGTGTCTAAGGTATTTTGTATCTTATCTTCATAGGTTTGGAAAAAACAGGAGTTTTGTTATTTTCTACAAGCCAATCAGATATATCCTCAATTTTTCTACTTCTCCCCTCCTACTCATGCTGTTTCAGAAGGGAGAAATTGCAGCTACACCTCCCTCCTCCCCCTCTTCAAATTTTCTTTTTATAGTTTTAATCTAGATGTATTTTTTTTTCATAACGGAGGTTGTCCCCATTATTTACACATAAATGCGACTGATAGGCTGTTAGAAAGTGATAAAAATTCCACTTGCCCTTAACATTAAATTACAGAATTCGATTTATTCACATATACTACTGATTTATTTAAAACAATTATACAGATCAGTACAGTTTCATTCATGATTGTGTATTTTAGACTTAGTGAAATTGGCACATAAGCATTTAGGAGTAAAATTCAAGGGGATGGTAATGGGGTTAAACATCACCCCTGGCGGAAGAGAAGTGTAGGACAATGTACATTTTTATAGCTCAGTTTAATGTGCCAATATTATGCAATCTCTTCAAGGAAGCAAGGTCTTCAAGAGTTAATGGATGTTTCTGCATGACAGAGTTTATGGCACTTGGATAGTTCAGGACTCCAGATTCAATCCTGATGTGATGGATGCTGTCTCACATCAACACCTCATCTGTGGCTTTCAAAGAAATCTTCTCAGGAGCAGTGGTGCCTGTGATCCTAATTAGCTCTGTAGCCTTTTCCAATACATGACATCATAACAGCCAATCCTGGCCTCTACCTTGAAGCTCCTTCCATCGGATATGCTCTCTAGAGCATGCAAGAAAGGTCTTAGTGGTTGATGGTCCTTAATGTTTTTGAGCTGTGTGTGCTGCACATGATGTATTAGTGCTGTTTTTTAGCTTTTAAAAGCTGTTGAAATGTCTCATGTGGTCGAAAGGAAGGCCAATCGACACTCCTAAAATAATGGAAATCATACCCTTTCTGGCATCGTGATACCTTCTTGGGAGATCTGGAGGAAGCATAAGTCCACAAATCCCAAAATCCTTATACACCAAAAATTCCAAATTTTGTATTTTATGGCTCTATGGATTTTTTTTAGAACATCATCACTTCTTCCATTCCATATATTAAGAAAACAAATTCTGGAAAAAAAAATATTCCCATTTCTAGCAGAAGAAAGTTTGAATTTGGAGTCCACCATTGAGTTTATGTAGATTTTTATGACTCTGGATATGCCATACAAGAGGCTTCACGTTACCATGACTTCATTTTAGTTTATCCGTTTACTCTCTTGCCTACAATACTGTTTTTCATAGGATTGTTCACAAAGTGGACCAAGGAAGAGATGATGCTTATGTAAATTTAGAGGACATACTGGACAGCTCGAACCATTGAAAGAGGGAGTAGCTTTCACTTCAACACAGTTTTGGATTGTATAGGTTGAAGAAACGTGAAAAACTGTGCCAAGTATGTAAAAATGGCAAACATTTTAGGCATTTTAGATATTTTTCGTTCCTTCTTACACCAACGCATGCCTGGTGTACATCTACACTAATATTTTACTCTACATTTAGTACACTTTTTTGAAAAATTTACTGTACCAATTATTCACATACCCAATCCATAAGTAATTAGTATCTTTTTGGAACAGTACTGAATACTCCACATTTTTGGTGACAAAAGTCTAGCACATGGGGGCAAAGTTTTCAAGTGTATATATCTTTTTGGGTTGAATAGAAAATTTATGAAGTCTCCATGTGAGGGCACATGTGAATGTTTTGGCAAAAAAGGGGCTTCAGGGTTGTGCTGAGTGTGACTTTTTCCACCACTTCAATACCGCATAGAACTACGGACACATTTTCTTTTTCGATCTTCCCCCATTTATCTAGTTTGGTTTCCAACTTGTCGTCGGAAAATGTGTTGTTTTTTTTTTATAATGTGGGCATGCTTGATAAGTAGAAATTTTTGAGTGTAGTCATGTTGCAAATATGTGTGTGTTTTGGTTGCAGACTTCTCTGAATTTTATTCGTACTCGCATCTGCAGCCAGAATTTTGCCACTTTTGAATCCTGAATGGGGTTTTCGAGAGAACGTCTGAAGACTGCCAGGGCATGTTTAACATTTCTGTAATACCAAAGTCATCTTTTTATATTTAACATTTGATGAGGAGTGGTGAGGAGGAATCGTGGAAACTAATGTATAATAAGCTATGAAAAAAATGCATGCAGTCAGTCATCGACTTTACCCAGAATTCCTGGCACGAGCAGCCGACTGTCAGACCTTGGCTCGTACCATCGAATGATTAGAAAACTGAGCCTCTATGTATAAATGTTGAAATGTTTTATTCCACTCCTTGGATTTGACATGGGTAATTCGGTAGGCGCAGGATGGTACTGAAAATTGTTACGGATGTAAAGGAATCACTGTAGATTTTCAATAGAATTGATATGCTAAAAACAAGAGCAAACATAATATTTCAAACTAAACTCAAAAGGATTTGTTACATTGCTTATGGCCAATAGTCATTAAGTTCTCACTGTTATAATATGGGCAAAATGGACTTTTGCCTTATTTTGTTGACTCTCTGGTCGTCCAATCTCCTTCCTAGTCTCGTAGTGTCGGTTGTGGTATTAATTGATACTGTTAATTAGCACTGTATGGTACTACTAAATAAGCAGTATTTTGTGGAAATGGAATGGCATGGTAATTTGGTACTATATGGGGGTATTGCTATGGCATACTAGGACATCGAGGGACACATTTATGGGCAAGGTCTATTTTCTACTTCTACTAATTGTAAAGTGTTGTGGATATGTCATATCAACTGGGCTTTCCAAAATGTCTGATAGATGCCGTTCCCACCTGTTAGACAAGCACCCATGTCGAGAAAGACTGTCCTGCCTTGGCCATTTCTGTACTTCTCAAAGAACAGAATGGATTGGTTCGGTGGAGTGAAGCCAACTCTTTCTAATGGATTGGTTTGGTGGAGAGAAGCCAACTATTCTTTCTTCATTTATGGTTGCCACCTCGTTAGGTGGGACAAGGATTGGGAGACTAAAGACTACTCTAAGACCACAGAGCCACACCAACCAAGGGTAGGTGGAGGGAACCCTTAAAGAATTTACATTAGGACAACCTAAAAAACCTAAGGGGCAACCTAAAGGTCAAATTCTGTCTCAAACTTGATGTCACGGGAGGTCGAAATTAACTATTTACGTTTACAAAGAAGTCAATTCTAGTCCATGTCTGCTTTATTTTTTTAAGACTTCTCTTAAAATTTCTTGAATATTTTCAGTATGTACACGACAGGTGCCCTTTAATCCGCCGTGCTTTCTACAACAATGTATTAGTGGCCCCGTATGACACATTACATATAGCGCTGTTTATGTTGGTCTGAGTAGACGAGAATGTGCACTAAATGACAGTGACAGACTCATCTCTTTCAGATGTTCTTGCATGACAGCGACATTACGTACCTTTCAAGTCATAGAGGAATGAGAAGGATTTTAGATATTCATTGTGCGTAAATACTCTCGCTCAGGAATCTGATCCTAGATATTTTGCTGCTCATCTTGTCAGATTGTAAAAGTTGGCCCCAGCAAAGTGGGACTTGAACCCATAACATATCGTGGAGATACACCTTTCAGGTGCTATAGTTTTGGCTGAGGGTGAACCTTGTATTGCTCTTGATTCTCGTCAATCACTACCATGAAAATGGATTGTTTGGATGGAGTTGTTATAACATGAGTGTCTTCTGCAAATGGTGCTAAGGTGGCAGCAATAAAAAGTACCAATATAGTGGAATATGATAGGAATGGTCACACTAGGTACTGTGCACATTCGTAGATGATGATGATAAAACTGGTGGTCCCAACAAGAACAAAGATGGTGGGGTGGTGTCTACCAGTTCTAGGAATGGCCACCCTATACGTACATTTCTAGTCAATAAGGTGGTGGCCTTAGCAAATGCCAAGATGGTGATGTGGTGTCTACCAACTACAAGAATGAACACCCTATATGTACACTTGTAAAAGATTATTATGCGGTGGCCCTAGTAAGTACAATGATGGCGGAGTGATGCCTATCAGCTCCAAGAATGGACACGATAAGACGATAAGGTGATGGCCTCAACCATTTAAAAGATGGTGGGCTGGCTTCTAACAGCTGCAAGAGTAGATACTTTTACATTCATAACCAAATTCATTCCTTCTACCGCTACATCTATTGCTAGAAGGTGCCGCACCTTTATAATGGATAATGCGGGGTAACAGTGGATCAGTTATGGGACTTGTAATGCCATTCTGGCATGGAGCTTGTAGCTTAATATCTGAGTATTGTCATCTTATTAGCTCCATGCTCTGAGCCTTGGGCAAGGCTATTAAAACTTCCAGCAGTCTATTTCTCATTGCCAGTTATAAGTTTAACCTACACTGGTTCATTCCCAGCTCCCCAGCTCTAATTTGCTCAGCTTGTTTATTTGTGTCCTTGAACACAGCTTCTGTTTTGACCACCTGGCTGCCTCTCAGTTTTGTTCCTGACCTTAACCTCCTGGTTCTAACCCAACTTTATGACTATTTTCTGCCAGCCAGGTCCAATGGCCAGCAGCCACTCCATTGACTCAACTCAGGTGCCCCTGTGCAAGTCCAGACCCCTGTATAAGGATTGAAGGATGAAGGTCATGGTTCACCTAGGACCTTCTAGACAGAGTGGCTGCACAAAGCCTGTCAGTGGAAGCACTATGAAGAGTTGCTAGCCTTTTACTGACAGTGCTTTGTTAAGAATACCATTTATGTATAATCCTAAACAATAAGGTGCCAGTGCGAACAAGTGAAACTGTAAAGATGGGCTGGTGTTTAAAGGCTCCAGGAATCAACGTCAACTACTAGATAACGATAAGGTGGTGGTCCCAGCAATTACGACAATGGTGAGATGGTGTCTACACCCTATGTGTACGCTCCTAGGCTATTTATAAAGTGTTGGCCGCAGCAAGTGCAAAGACGTTAGGGTGGTGTCTTCTAGCTCCCGAAATGGACAGCCTATTTGTACACTCCTAGACAATAATAACATGATGGCCCAATCAAGTGTAAATATGGTGGGGTGATGTCTACTAGCTCCAGGAATAGACAGTGTATGTGTACACACCTAGCCAATGGTAAGGTGGTGGCACCAGCAGGTGCAAAGATGGTGAGATGGTATGTACCAGATTCGGGAAGGACACACTATGCACTGTCCACAGTCCTAGGCAATGACACCTGAATTTGACAAGAATGTTTGACAGTACTTATCTTGTCTTACTTTGCATAGTTATTAATTCTCATATTCATGAAGTGTTTGTGTTTTGTCCCTGTAGGTAGCAGGGAGGCCGCCTTCACCTATGCCATCACTGCCGCTGGTGTAGCACATGCTGTCACTTCCGCCTGCAGCCAAGGAAATTTCAGTAATTGTGGCTGTGACCGAGAGAAGCAAGGCTACTACAATCAGGAAGAAGGCTGGAAATGGGGAGGATGTTCTGCCGACATCAAATATGGCATTGAATTCTCCAGGAAGTTTGTGGATGCCAGAGAAATAAGAAAGAGTGCCCGGCGGCTCATGAACCTTCACAATAACGAGGCTGGAAGAAAGGTATTCTAGATCAGGGTAAACAAGTCACATTTATTGGTCGAAGATACAGGGGAACTTTTTGCCATCTACTCAGATACAGTGCCTCAAAAACATTATACCTTACATAACCCTCCTTTGACTTATGCTTTGGTGCACCTCTTGAGTATCCTGGTAAGACCTCCTTCTCACTTAGGACTTGGTCGTATTCATCTTTGTACCTCATGTTCTAGAAGAACATGCAAGAGTAGTCCCACAGCGTGCTACAGGGATTGATAGGGTACAGACACATTTTCCAATCATCCTGGAACAATTGGGAGATTTATGGAAATAGGGGAGACCTCCCAAAATACAGTCAAGTTTGTTAACCTAGTAGAATGCAGGTTTCTGAAGCTCTGGTGGTCCCCAATGAATGTTCAGGAGGTGTGATTGGCTGTCTGAAAAGAGGGAGTGAGTATATGGACAAATTTTGGCAACTCACAAAGCTGTACAATCACTTGTCTCCTGGATGGCCATGCTAAAAAGTTGGCAAGTAATGGATATATATTACTAAGTTGCCCAATGCCCTACCATCTTATCTACAGCCTCTTTAGATAGTGGACTCTCCCATACAATAGTTGGCAACATGCGTACAGTTACTGGCGGTAAGCCCTGTCTGTCACAGAGAAAAGTAATATTATTTAATATTGATAAAAATTGGAGGGGGAGTTACGGCCCAGAATTTATTTATTTGGTTTACACGGTTAGTTTACTGGTTAATATTTGATTTGTGGTATTATTAAAAATAAACTATGGGGCCATTACACCGCAGTCTGATAGAAGTTAGCCTTCGCTGACTCCGCTTGGCTTAGACAGGCACAGATTTCGATTGAAGGAAAGGCGCAAGTCAATCAAGTTCAACCAAAACCGTAACTTCTTCTAGGCCCCAATGTAAAAATCTATAATGTGTCCCGACTCAAACATTCTCAGGAGGTAATAATCTTATTCTTTCACGTCGTACACAATTCCATTCCGAGTTTGTTTAGTTGTATCTCAAACACCTCTCATGGGAACCCACCACTAGGGTTGGACTGGCACCCCGGAGTGTTGGACAATATTCCGGTGGACCCAAAATAATAATATGATCCTAATAAAACAACATCTCAAAGGTCCACTAAAAGTCAACCTCATATGAAGATGACTTTGTGCCAATCACTTGCCGCTACCATCTATTTCTTTTGAGTTGATTGACAAATAACCCATTAGATCTTATTAGAGCCATGCATATAGATGATGGTGGCCCCTTAGAATCCTTTCTCACAGAACCTAAGTCCAACCATTTACCTTCTCCACTTGGGACAAATTTCTGGAGGCTTACTAATATGAAGACGTACCTCCCTGCCTTCATATTTGCAGATTTTAGGTACCAGACCTTGACAGCCATATTGGTTGCCATGCTAATATCTATAAGTAAAGATAACTTAAAAATGAAAAGCTAAAGAAATGTGTAATAATGAAGACATAAAGAGGTTCTCCACTTTTTGCCAATCCTATGATCTCTTGATAATGACCTGATCACAAGAATGTGAGTGATCATCTGAAATCAGCGAGGAAACCAGACAGTAAGTGATTAATTTCCCTGCAGTGCCCCCACAGGGAAAGTTATGTATTACACCATGCTTATGCAAATCAATAGGAGCGTTAACCCTCCAAACTTAGATAAGGAACCTGAACAGGGGATAACAAAGAACTGGGAATATGAAAATGGGTTTTCTGTACTGGAAAACACCTTGAAGAACCCAGGTGATCTGTGCACATCAAATGATTTTGTCTGAAACCAAAAGGACCACACCGATCTGACCCTTTCAACCTCTAACCTCCAACTACAAGACCTAACTACATGGTCAGGAAAGGGGTTAATGACTTAAGTATCCCTCTAAAAATGTCTTACAGGGCTCTGAGGGTGTGAAAGGTGAAGTAGAGCGGTAAATAGTGAACGCAGAATGCCAATCATTTGCCTAGAGCGAGTAGCCTCATCTTCCGAAAGAGCTGCAAAATTACTGTTGTGACGGTGTAGACCTGTCACCGAAACAATGGCTCTCGTTACATAGCGAGGCAGCAGAGATCTAGTGTGATGGGTTTGGACAGGGGAATTTACACCTTGACCTTGTTTTGCTCCTGTGTGCAGAATGTGCCTCTCTGACCCCATAAGCTTAGTGAAATGGAGTTGATGAACTTGTGACAGTCATGATGGCGGAAATGTCAAGACATAGGTACTCACTCTCCTGGTGGAGATCTACTCGGAAGAGCAATGCATTCTGGGAAAAATCATGTAAATTAAAATCTGTAAATTAATATCTGACCCTTTTACCCCCTAAAGAGCAGAATGTTTTGTTCCTAAATAACCTGCCAATATTTAAAGCGGTGATGTAACAGCCATATTTTTTCTTTTTTGTGACACATACAACTGTTTATTTTTGAAACTTATACATTTTTAGGGGGATTTGTATTTTATATATTTTTTTTCTTTTTTTTATGTGTATGGCCCCACTACCACCCAAGTATTGTACATGATACATGGTAGGTGTGACGGCCCCATTACAGATTGATTCCCAAGTTCTTTGAGTAACGCCTTTTGGAGAACTCTTTGGTGCGCCGTTGGACTAGTTCGACCCTGTCTACTTGCCGTCTTTCCGCCATAAATCAGCTTAGCTATAATTCAGAAGGTGGAATCTGTAAACTGTGATCCTATAAAATGTCTCATGAAATTTTTTATTGCTTATATTTCTTAGGTGGCATTTCTCTTAACATAGGCCTAAGGCGTTTCCACCTGCCCTGGCGCTACCTGCCGGTTTACCTGCCGTCATCAAAATTTATAGAACCCTTGACAAGTCCTTACCCAAAACTGCAAACCCCGCTGACAAGTACCTGCCTGAATAGACCGCAGGCCGTTAATAATGCCTGTATGATTACAATAGAAGGTGTCTGGATATTTGTAAAATGTATAATTATCCGGAGCAGCTCGCCCGGCTGAATTCTGCATAGAATTCCTCGCATACATGTCATTTTTTATTAGTCGAGGGCTGAGCTCATAATAATGGTGATTGACATGTAGCAGAAGGCTGTTATTTTATGTCTGCTAGGCACATACAAAAGGCCGTGTAAATTCTGCTCCAGTCAACATCTGTTACAGGAATGCACTCCCTCCCTCCTCCCCAAATGATCAGGGCGGCCAAAAAAACAAATAAGCAGGTACAGTAAGATGTTGCCAGGCAAACCGGGAGACAGGTATAAAATCTCAGCATTGCTTCTGAAAATGTAAAAAAAAAACTGAAAAAAAAAGCTATCAGCAGGTGTTTGATTTTCCTACAGCACCTCCGCAGGTGAAATGAAGTATTACATGTTTGGCTTTTAAAGTAGTATATGGAAATAATGAGTCTTCTGGAGAAAGACATGAACTTTGTAGCTGATCCCCATTCTTATTATTTGATTGAGGTGCTTGTGAGGGACCCCTTTGTAAACACAGGGTGCCCAGATTACTAAATATCGGTGGTACACTTAGCATTCAAATTAAATTATTTATATGGACTTTATACATTTTCCAAATCATTATCTATACTTATCTATAGATATATCTTTATATGATCTTTTGTATATAAATACAGATACAGTCACAGTATATATATATATATATATATATATATATATATATACAGTACAAACCAAAAGTTTGGACACACCTTCTCATTCAACGATTTTTCTGTATTTTCATGACTATGAAAATTGTAGAATCACACTGAAGGCATCAAAACTATGAATTAACACATGAGGAATTATACATTACACTTTACAAAAAAGTGTGAAACAACTGAAAATATGTCTTATATTCTAGGTTCTTCAAAGTAGCCACCTTTTGCTTTGATTACTGCTTTGCACGCAGAAAAGGTGAACGGATGGACTCTACATGCCTGGTTCCCACCGTGAAGCATGGAGGAGGAGGTGTGATGATGTGGGGGTGCTTTGCTGGTGACACTGTTGGGGATTTATTCAAAATTGAAGGCATACTGAACCAGCATGGCTACCACAGCATCTTGCAACGCATGCTGTTCCATCCGGTTTGCGTTTAGTTGGACCATCATTTATTTTTCAACAGGACAATGACCCCAAACACACCTCCAGACTGTGTAAGGGCTATTTGACCAAGAAGGAGAGTGTTGGGGTGCTACGCCAGATGACCTGGCCTCCACAGTCACCAGACCTGAACCCAATCGAGATGGTTTGGGGGGAGCTGGACCGCTCACCGCTTCAATTTTGAATAAATCCCCAACAGTGTCACCAGCAAAGCTCCCCCACACCATCACACCACCTCCTCCATGCTTCACGGTGGGAACCAGGCATGTAGAGTCCATCCGTTCACATATTCTGTGTGCAAAGCAGTAATCAAAGCAAAAGGTGGCTACTTTGAAGAACCTAGAATATAAGACATATTTTCAGTTGTTTCACACTTTTTTGTAAAGTGTAATGTATAATTCCACATGTGATAATTCATAGTTTTGATGCCTTCAGTGTGATTCTACAATTTTCATAGTCATGAAAATACAGAAAAATCTTTGAATGAGAAGGTGTGTCCAAACTTTTGTCTGTACTGTATATTATATACATAGTATATATATATAATATATATATATATATATACACACACTATGTTTGTGTATATGTACACAAACATATATACATATTTATGCACATATCAGTGTGTGTGTGTATTTTTTCCATTCTGACTGTTCCTCATGGGACGGACATGGGAGGAGCTTTCTACAGACCTCATTGTTGCCACCTAATAGGATTCCACACAGTGTAAGCTGGTCATAGGAGTGGGTGAAGGGAAGTAACCTTTTTATCATTGTTTTGGCTCTGAAAAGTAGTTGTCACTATCCAAATTCAATTGGCTCTTATTTTAAAATTTCTTTAACTTATGGTCTTATAACGTCTATAATACTCCCCCCTCGATGTACAGCAATACAATTCTGTGCAAGTAGAAAGCTGAAGATTTGGACAGTCTTGAAGAAGAATGTAAAATATTTGAAAAAGGTTCAATATCTCTGCTTGTCGACAGTGTACTGAAACATTAACTCTTCATTTGAAGGTTGAAGACCTGTCCTAACCTAGCTTCTCTAGGAATAGCAGGTTTAGGTGCAGATAAGTGGCACAACTCAATATTCTAGGGCTCCACTATGAATTCCAGAACAAGGCCACCCCCTCCTTGTGTCATACTCACGTCTAGGTCTTCACACCTGCTTTGCATTTCAGTGCTGTACTTGGGCACCCGGAATGCAGTACATTAGCCTTAGGCAGGGCGGTTGGAGTGGAAATGTGCCTTGTGCATTGGAGCATTGTATGTATTTCTGCATGTGAGGGCTTGATATGTGATTAATACATCTGTAGTATAAAAGAGGTCACCATAGCTAATGGGTTTTTCATCTGTAAACAGGAGCCCCCTGGCAGCCACCCCTGAACCTGGTGCGCTATATAGACCTTGGCTTTAGGCCAGAGGTGGGAATTCTGCCTCCTGAGCCAAACATGGTATTGATATTCCTCACTTGGCATCATTTTCTGTGGAATCCAAATTATGAAGCTGCCAAACCCTTGGAAGTATTAGATTACGGCTTAGAAAAATCATTCTGTACCAGCTTTGTGGTTCCATCCAGGATGAAGGTGCAAGTATATGATGTTAAGCAGAAGAACTAAGGCATACACAACATAGAGGAACAGGGGTATGCTAGGATTAGGCTCCTCACTTATTAGAGGGGTCAACTAGTTATGGTCATTGCTGGACGTCAGCTGCCGATTCTGTCCAGATCTCCTGGTGGTCTTCTCTTTCCACGTAGAGAAGACCATGTAATCGTGTGATGGCCAGTTGCCACCTCCACTGGTGATGTGACAAATGATGACCCTGCTTCAATATTTCCAACTTTTATTGGTTCTGACAACAATGTATAATGTAATATGTAGGGGTTCATCCAGATCTTCCCATGGGACTCTGTGCATGGTCCAGGTATGGTGCTGCAGCTCTTCCACATTCATTTTCTAATTTTTGTTGCTGAATTTTGGGCTCACAAAGTTGAACCTTAGGGTTGGGTGATCCCTATCATAACTGGACCCGATGGCCTGGAAACCAAAAACTTGCAACCTAGGTCCTACAATAAGCACTGTATAATTGTATCACTTTGGCACTACACAGCTGTTTTAACACATTAGTGGGCACAGTTAAAAAAAAATATCTTAAGTGGACCCCCTCCTAACTCTTACCTAAAAAGGTTCAGACTCCCCAACTAGAGTTGTAGCTAAGTTATCCGTCACCCAAGAGAGTAAATTGCTTTACAGATGCCCCCAGGAGCCCTAAAGTTACATCAACAGATTTCCACCATACTTCCTCAAATGCATGCTCGCCTACTTCTGAAGATTTTAGCCACTTCCTCTACACATATTAACTTAATCTTCACATCCAGTTTCATGCTTTCCTGAATAAAGAGATGCCAGCGGTGGTCCTGGGGAATTTTTCAGGCAGGTTTGCTGTTTTGGGAGTCTCTACTTATTCTACGCTCCATTCAGGAGAGTTCAAAAGTACAGTATGTTCAAATATCCTCTGCATTACTTGTCGCAAGTGTCCCAATCTCTGGTTAAGGAGGAATGGGGGCTAAACAAGCTATCACCTATTTACAGGATTGATGGTAACTTATTATTCGGAGGGCTCTGACATCTGGTTCCTGCACCGATTTTCAGAGCGGGCCACTTTTATGCTTGCGAAAATGGAGTGGCAGTGTCCATGCTTGACCACCTCTCCATCCATCAATTATGGGGTTTTTCCAAGCAGAATCATATGAAATAAATGGAGTAAAATTTGGGTGTCCGACCTGCTGCTCCAATTTGGAACAGGGCTAAAAATTCCCTGTCGAGGTTATAAGTTCCCTAATCTGCCGATTGGTGGGGGTCCCAGCTAGACGACCCCACCAATCAATTAGTTATCACCTATTGGTGTTTATTATTTAACAGCCTCCGTTTCAAACTCGAGCTATGGCGACTTGATTGATGAACGCTCTGTAGGAAGATCGATCTTGTGCAGCCTAGATAGGTCCACCAGGGTCTTCTCTGCCGTTATCTTTATAGTATCAAGCCTTCGGGTTGCTGGTCTTCTTCTTCGCCTTGTTCCTTCTATTCTTCCTACCATGATGTCCTTCTCCAGTCATTGCTCTCTTTGTATGATGTGTCCAAAGTAGGCAAGTCATAGTTTGGTGATCCTTGCTTCAAGTGACATGGCTGGCTTGATTTGTACGAAAATTGATGTGTTTGATCTTCTTGTCATCCATGGTATTGATAACATCCTTCTCCAGCACCACATTTTGAAGGCGACGATTCTTCTTCTGTCTGTTTCTTTATTGTCCAGGTTTCGCATCCATAAAGTTATCACCTACCCTATGGATAAGTGATAACTTGGTTTAACCTGACAACCTCACTAACCACCACCACACGAACCACGGTAGATGCACACACGTGTCCATTTGCACTATGGTCAAAGCATCCGATGTAAAACTGTGTGGTGCACCCTGAGCAGAGTTGGGGGCGTTAAGATAATGAATAGGGTCACCACTGAGTGTGAAATCTATCAGCATAATATGGTTACGATCTATAATATGTTTTCTTTTTCTTCATCAAACAGGTTTTAGAAGAACAGATGAAGCTGGAATGTAAATGTCATGGGGTATCGGGATCCTGCACCACCAAAACCTGTTGGAACACTCTGCCAAAATTTCGGGATATTGGATTTTTTTTAAAAGAGAAGTACAACGATGCCGTACATGTGGAAGTGGTGAGGGCTCACCGGCTACGACAACCCACTTTCCTCACCGTCAAAAAAGTAAAAAATTACCAGAAGCCCATGGAAACGGATCTGGTGTTCATTGACCGTTCTCCAAACTACTGCGAGGAAGACAGCAAAACGGGGAGTGTGGGGACTCAGGGCCGGCTCTGCAATCGTACCTCCCCGCACGTAGACGGTTGTGACCTCATGTGTTGTGGTCGTGGGTACAACACCCACCAGTACACCAAAGTATGGCAGTGCAACTGTAAATTTCACTGGTGCTGTTTCGTCAAATGCAACACGTGCAGCGAAAGGACAGAAGTGTTTACCTGCAAGTAGAGCACGACGATGCCCATCGACCCTTACGTTACAGGACCACTACGGCGCCATTTTGCACACTTAATTTTCTTTTTTGAAGAAAATTAGACCCTTTTGATACAGGCAGGGAAAGAATGCTTCGTTCATTGCCGATTTCCTAGTCTACCGGGAGCATTGCACCTTTTCAAGCTGGAGGCGGTGGTTGATGTAGATAATTTTTTTTTCTAAATTATACATTTTACAAAAAAGAAAAAAAGTCTAAAGGAAAAATGAGCAAGAAAGGTCACGACATTATATTACGGGACTGTAGGACTGCGGAGAAGGGACCAAATGGAATAAACTATAATACAAATCTCAACTATTAGCTAAACACGTTCAATGTGTATCACCTGCCAGTCACACTGGAATTATTCTAATGAACTTAAAAATTTTATAATTATTAATTTATGTTTTTAATAGTATGAACAAATTCTGAGCACTAACGGGTAGCTTGTGTCTTAATTCCCTACTAAATGTTAAACTTATAGTTGTCTGATTTACAATGAATCTTGTATAATGTTTTTTTTTTTCTAATATGTGCTACTGAGGGGTCCTAAATTTATTATTTTTTTCAATATTTTTTTATTTTTTAAAGTTTTTTATTATTTTTTTTGTAATAATTGTGCTACAGAACAAAATAGAGTACCGCGTTGTACCAGCGCAGGAGCTACAAACGTTGCGACAAATTGGTAGATTGATCCTCGTAGATTAATGACGGCGTCCTTGTCCCTTGCCATTACTCATTCGTCTGTCCACATGAGACCTCAAGCTGTTGCAGATCTTTAAGCACACCATGAATGGTATATTAAACCAACTACCTACGTACTGTACGATGTTCGGTATTTGTTCAATAAATGTTTATTTTCTAGATGTTTGGATTTAAAGGGTGAATCTTGACTTTTTTTTTTTTTTTTTGGCAAAACGTTTTTATGGGAAGAAAACAATTAAACTAGTCAAAATATTTTTTGTTGCAAATTTAAAAAAAAAAAATCTATAGTCTGTTAAAACATCCATGCTAAAAACCTAGTGGGTATTAGAAAAATACCGTAAATCCTCTCTCTGTCTCAATGTTATCTAAAAAGTCTTTAAAGAAGTTAATCAAACTCTCTTCATGTTAATACCATTATATACATCTGCCAGTACTGTGTTTATGGTCTTTTGGGATTTCTTTTGCCATAGTTTTGGTTGATCTTGGTTCCTCATGGGTGTGGCTTCTAATGTTATAGTGTTGTCTATGTAGGCCTTATTGCAAATTAAATTATTTCAATCTGGGCCTAGAGAGCATCTAGAGAAGTACAATATTGAAATGACATTCAAGAAATAAAGGACGAAAACATGCTAAACAAAACCGAGTCATATTTTGGGTTTAAGGAAAAGGATTGTGGCACAGAGGTTGTTTGAATCATGCCCCGCCCATGAGGATCTGTATTAGGTCAATTTCACATGGAAATTTCCTTTGAGATCTTTTAATAAGGTGCACTCTTTTTCATATGAGACTATTGTGCAGTGCCTGACCACACTAAATTTTATATATATATATATATATAATATATAGATATATATATATATATCATTTATGTACTCTTAGCAGTCCACATTTGTATTATCATTTACATATATATATATATAATATATACAGTACAGACCAAAATTTTGGACACACCTTCTCATTTAAAGATTTTTCTGTATTTTCATGACTATGAAAATTGTACATTCACACTGAAGGCATCAAAACTATGAATTAACACAAAAAAAGTGTGAAACAACTGAAAATATGTCTTATATTCTAGGTTCTTCAAAGTAGCTATCTTTTGCTTTGATGACTGCTTTGCACACTCTTGGCATTCTCTTGATGAGCTTCAAGAGGTAATCACTGGAAAAGGTCTTCCAACAGTCTTGAAGGAGTTCCCAGAGATGCTTAGCACTTGTTGGCCCTTTTGCCTTCACTCTGCGGTCCAGCTCATCCCAAACCATCTCGATTGGGTTCAGGTCAGGTGACTGTGGAGGCCAGGTCATCTGGCGTAGCACCCCAACACTCTCCTTCTTGGTGAAATAGCCCTTACACAGCCTGGAGGTGTGTTTGGGGTCATTGTCCTGCTGAAAAATAAATGATGGTCCAACTAAACGCAAACCGGATGGAATAGCATGCCGCTGCAAGATGCTTTGGTAGCCATGCTGGTTCAGTATGCCTTCAATTTTGAATAAATCCCCAACAGTGAAGTCCACTCTGTCCGCATCTACTCTCCCTCCAACCTCCAAGTGGCCGTCATATACCGACCTCCAGGCCCGACCACTGCCTTCATCGACCAATTCTCTACCTGGCTTCTTCACTTTCTTTAAACTGACATCCCCACTATCATCATGGGTGACTTCAACATCCCCACTGAGCAGCAGCCTCCAAACTCCTGTCCCTTACATCATCCTTTGGACTTACTCAGTGGTCCTCCTCAGCCACCCACGCGGACGGACATACATTAGACCTGGTCTTCACCCGCCTCAGCTCTCTATCTAACTTCACCACCTCCCCTCTCCCTCTATCCAACCACCATCTACTCACTTTCTCATCCCTGTCCTCCTCTCCTGTCACCCATGTCCAGCAACATGCGCACCCCCGCAGAAACCTTGCACACCTAGACATGCACACACTCTGACTCTATTCTACCACTGGCATCCATATCCTCACTCCACGACATGGACAGTGCCACTGCTTTCTACAATGCCACTCTCGCATTGGCTATTGACACGGTCGCCCCTCTCGTTCATGGCAGAGTGCGACGTACCAACAGACAACCCTGGCACAATAACACCACTAAAAACCTCCGGCAAGTGTCCAGGATTGCAGAGCGGCGTTGGAAGAAAACAAATTCGCAAGACGACTTCACTGCATTCAAACAAGCAACACTCTCTTTCAAATCTGCCCTCATCTCTGCTAAACAGGCCTACTTCACAACCCTCGTATCTTCCCTATCCTACAACCCCAAACAGTTATTCAAAACTTTTAACTCCCTCCTCCGCCCACCACTGCCCCCTCCTACCTCCCTCATCTCTGCTGAGGACTTTGCCACACACATCAAAAATAAGATTGACCAAACAAGGCAAGCCTTCATTGTTCAACCACCACAACCCCTTTGTATACCAGACCAATGCCCAAACCCCATAACCTCCCTCTCCAACATTACCGAAGGGAGCTTAATTGTCTCCTCTCCAAATCACACCTCACAACCTGTGCACTTGACCCCATCCCAACCCACTTCCTCCCCAACCTCACCACCACTATTATCCCATCCCTAACCCACCTCTTCAACCTATCACTAACTTCCGGTACCTTCCCATCTGCTTTCAAACATGCCACAATCACGCCTATCCTTAAAAAGCAAACCCTCGACCCAACCGCTATGTCCAGCTATCGCCCAATATCGCTGCTCCCATTCGCTTCCAAACTCCTGGAGCTGCACGTCCACGCTGAGCTTTCCTACCACCTCTCATCTAACTTGCTCTTTGACACTCTACAATCTGGTTTCCGCCCCCATCACTCCACTGAGACAGCCCTGACCAAAATTACTAATGACCTACTTACAGCCAAAGCGAACGGACAATACTCTATACTCCTGCTTCTTGACCTGTCCTCTGCTTTTAACACAGTTGACCACTGCCTTCTACTACAGATTCTCTCCTCCTTTTGCGTCAAGGACCTCGCCCTATCCTGGATCTCCTCATACCTTTCCAACCACATATTCAGCGTCTCACACTCCCACACTACCTCCTCGTTCCACCCTCTCTCTGTTGGAGTCCCCTAAGGCTCTGTTCTAGGACCCCTACTCTTCTCAATCGATACACTTGGCCTGGGGCAATTCATAAGGTCCCACAGATTCCAGTACCACCTTTATGCTGATGACACTCAGATATACCTCTCTGGCCCAGACGTCACCTCTCTGCTGTCCAGAATCCCGGAGTGTCTATCAGCCATATCCTCCTTCTTCTCCTCCCGCTTCCTCAAACTCAATGTGGACAAATCTGAACACATCATCTTTCCCCCATCTCACAGATCTTCCTTACCCGACCTATCGATCACAATTAATGACATCACGCTTTCCCCCGTACCAGAAGTCCATTGCCTCGGAGTAACCCTTGACTCTGCCCTGTCCTTCAAACCGCACATCCAAGCTCTTTCTACCTCCTGTCACCTTCAGCTCAAAAGTATTTCCAGAATCCATCCTTTCCTCAACCCTCAATCTACTAAAATGATTGAGCACGCCCTCATCATCTCCCACCTCAACTACTGCAACATCCTTTTCTCTGGCCTCCCTGCTAACACCCTCGCACCTCTCCAGTCCATCCTTAACTCTGCTGCCCGACTAATTCATCTCTCTCCTCGCTACTCTCCTCTGCAAATCTCTTCACTGGCTCCCATTCCCTCAGCGCATCCAGTTCAAATTACTAATACTGACCTACAAGGCCATCTATAGCCTGTCTCCTCCATATATCTCTGAACTAATCTCCCAATATCTTCCCTCACGTAATCTCCGATCCTCCCAAGACCTCCTTCTCTCCTCCACACTTATTCACTCCTCACTCAACCGCCTCCAAGACTTCTCCCTAATATCCCCCATCCTCTGAAATTCTTTGCCCCAACACGTCCGACTATCAACCACACTCGGATCCTTCAGATTGAACCTGAAAACCCACCTCTTCAGGAAAGCCTACATCCTGCAATGACCCCGCTGACTCCTCACCACTACCAGAGATATCGCCTCAACCAACACCGGAACTGCTGCAACCCCCCGACCTACTGTCTCCTTCCCCACCATCCTGTAGAATGTAAGCCCGAAAGGGCAGGGTCCTCTCCCCTCTGTACCAGTCTGTCATTGTTAGTTTGTTTACTGTAAGTGATACCTGTAATTTGTATGTAACCCCTTCTCATGTACAGCACCATGGAAACAATGGTGCTATAGAAATAAATAATAATAATAACAATAACAATGTCACCAGCAAAGCACCCCCACACCATCACACCTCCTCTTCCATGCTTCACGGTGGGAACCAGGCATGTAGAGTCCATCCGTTCACCTTTTCTGCGTTGCACAAAGACACGGTAGTTGGAACCAAAGATCTCAAATTTGGACTCATCAGACCAAAGCACAGATTTCCACTGGTCTAATGTCCATTCCTTGTGTTCTTTAGCCCAAACAAGTCTCTTCTGCTTGTTGCCTGTCCTTAGCAGTGGTTTCCTAGCAGCTATTTTACCATGAAGGCCTGCTGCACAAAGTCTCCTCTTAACAGTTGTTGTAGAGATGTGTCTGCTGCTAGAACTCTGTGTGGCATTGACCTGGTCTCTAATCTGAGCTGCTGTAAACCTGCGATTTCTGAGGCTGGTGACTCGGATAAACTTATCCTCAGAAGCAGAGGTGACTCTTGGTCTTCCTTTCCTGGGGCGGTCCTCATGTGAGACAGTTTCTTTGTAGCGCTTGATGGTTTTTGCAACTGCACTTGGGGACACCGTCAAAGTTTTCCCAATTTTTCGGACTGACTGACCTTCATTTCTTAAAGTAATGATGGCCACTCGTTTTTCTTTACTTAGAATTTGTATTATGGCAAGAAAAAAGCAGCTAACAGTCTATTCAGTAGGACTATCAGCTGTGTATCCACCAGACTTCTGCACAACACAACTGATGGTCCCAACCCCATTTACAAGGCCAGAAATCCCACTTATTAAACCTGACAGGGCACAGATGTGAAGTGAAAACCATTTCTGGTGACTACCTCTTGAAGCTCATAAAGAGAATTCCAAGAGTGTGCAAAGCAGTCATCAAAGCAAAAGGTGGCTACTTTGAAGAACCTAGAATATAAGACATAATTTCAGCTGTTTCACACTTTTTTGTCAAGTATATAATTCCACATGTGTTAATTCATAGTTTTGATGCCTTCAGTGTAATTCTACAATTTTCATAGTCATGAAACTACAGAAAAATCTTTAAATGCGGTGTGTCCAAACTTTTGGTCTGTACGGTGTATATATATACATAAATATTCTTGGTTTTTCCTGGAGTACACCCTTAACCTAAATGATTTCCAGGTCTGAAATTTGGAATCATTTAGTCAGAAGGAAATGGACTTAGGTTTTAGATGTTTTACAGAAGGTTAAAGGATTAGGTCCATCATTGCAAATGTATGCAAATGCTAAATCTACTAAATACATGTTAGGAAAAATTAAGGTACCACATGGTTTACTGTATAGCTCTGCAGAGGAGGTGTAGACCCATAACGGGAAAATTTTAATGACTTTTTTTTGCAGTTAATTCATTTTTTTCCATTTTAGAAGCTTAAAAAATGTTAGAGATGAAAATAGCCTTCAAGATTTTGATAGAAAGTTCTTTCTTCCTATCCAGTCCTCAGATTGATGCCACTGATGTTAGGAGAGAAGCAGACAGATTGGCTTGGAGAATAATGCTGTAGTTGATTCGCACTCAGGGGGCAGGGTCAGAGATTTCACAGCAGCTCAGATGACTGCATTCTCAACTTTTTGACCATTATCTTCTCCTGTTATGATAGCGTTCTAGGAATGTGGAGGAACTTTGGCCGTCTGTAATGGAGGAATGAAATAATAGCTTGCATCGGTTGCATTGGTATAAAGGAAGCTCCCGAAAAGGTTTGACCTCTTTTTCAAGGTCCATATCTAAACTTGTCAATGTCAGGATAGAGTTGTCCTTTGAAAGCACAAACAGAGCTCTGTATTTTATTGTTTCAGTCTAGAGGGGCCAAAGTCGTTCTACACCTTGTCGAGGGAAAACCATTCTTAAAGAGGTTTTTAGAAGACAGCCTCGTTTTAATGCAAATCCAAGCTGGTGATTGGCCAAAGATGCCTGGACCAGCTTCAAAACCGAAAAAAACTGCAGCTGGCCATACAGTGAAACCAAGGTCTGATGATCCATCAGTCCAGGAGCCTTCTTAGATTGGTTCTTACTGTATACTACGCTCTCTCTGGATAATACTTGTAGTTCTAAAGGTTATTTGTCCAGTGGCAGGTCCAACCATGACTTACCTGCCAACCTTTTGCTAGACGTAGCCTCTCTACATCTTGTCCACTCTCCATCAATGATCTTGGTTCTTCATTGGTATGATCTTTTGGGACTTCGTTTGGCATAGTTTTGGTTGATCTTGGTTCCTCATGGGTGTGGCTTCTGATGTTATAGTGTTGACTAAGTAGGCCTTTTACAAATTAAACTATTTCAATCTGGGACTAGAGAGCATCTAAAGAGGTGAAATATTGAAATGCCATTCAAGTAAATGTAGAGGAACTGAAAATAATGGAGGAATAAAGTAGACATCATGATGGCCAACTTACCAGCCATTCTGCCAGTCTGAGAAATCACTTCTTATTTTAGGGTATTTATATACAATGTGGAAATTCAGCTCGGCTATAAAGAGGTTGTCTGAGCTTACAAAAAAAAATGAGTTGTGTTTTTTTATTCTAAAAACACCACTGTTGCCCATAAGTAGTGTGTGGTATTGCAGAACCAGACACAAACCATGGGCTTAATTGGTAATTTTTGTTCTTTATCGACTCAGGGGCTAACAAATGAGTGAGGGGAGAAATAGCATAGAAGTAAAAAAAATATTTAGCTTTTGGAACTTTACGATAAAAACATCAAAAATACTAAGCTGGGAGGTCAGAGAATTCTAGAATGTTAGAGCTGGAAGAGACCTCCAGGGTCATCGTGCTCAATGCAGGAGTCACTAAACCATCTCAGATAGACTCTGAGATCCAACATTGGTTTTGCAGTAAAAAATAAAGAAGCCCAAAAAAATATATATAAAGCAACCGGGTGCAAGAAACCGGCCTTGGGGCCAAAGTTCATATGAGACCATAGATATTTTAGATAAAATCATTAAGAGAAAATTTCCCAGAAATATTGACATTTTTTGCAGACCGAGATATTTGAGCAGACACGGATTCAGCGCTGAGGTATTTGTGTACGGGGGGGGAGGGGGGTCACATATTTCATATTCTCTGTGTAAGATGACTGATGACAATTGACATCTTTAGTGAAAGGTGCTGAGAGCCGATAGCCTTTACTTTCTAATGCTACGTGCTCGGGACTGTGACAACTCACTTAAGGATGCGGAAGGCACAATGGAATTTTCAACTTTCAAATATTGCAACTTCTTTGTGGGCAGTCGCTCTATAAATTTGGGGTATTTTTAGGACTGTTGGATCAATTGTAAAAAAAAAGAAAAAAAAAGGCCAACAAATTTCCAAAACGTCAACCAATGTTTATCTGAAGGGATCACCCTATTAGTTTTTAACTAGAGCAGAGAGCCACCAGTAAGTTCTAGATGAGGTGGTCAGAATCATAAGGAACTTTCCTAATTGGCGAGTGCCTGGCTTTGTACTTGTGATCGAATTGATATCAAATTTCAAAATGGGTTTGAGGTCGAGACTATCTTTTTTTTTTACAATATTTTGGACATTAGGTGGCGCTGTCCTGTCTGACTGATTTATTCCATGTACTGATATATTTATTCCCCTTCCCCTCTGACTACAAATACTTAGTCTCCACCTTGAGAGGGTATTTACTGCACACAACATAAGTTTGCCTCTAAGGTGGGCCTAGTGATCCCTATCGAGGGCTTATCTGTCTTGCAGCTCGATTTTCTATGGACTGTTTGTTCACAAAAAAATGCCAAACTTGCCCTGCTTATTATTTTTACTGTTAACCCTTTTAGGGATCGATATTTTTTTGTGTGAAGAACATCAAAAGACTTGGTCCCTTCTGAGTTATTTCAGGTGACCAAGGGGTCCCTGCCCCATAGTACATTTTGCCACCTGGCTGCAGTTAGGTTTCTTCTCTTGCAGTACCACCCATCTGTCAAGGGACAGACTGTACATCCTATGCTCCACTGGTGACAGGTCAAGCTGTAAACCAACCTTTGCCACTCAGAATATTAAAGGTCAATTGTAAAGTTGAGCCAATCTGTCAAAATTTGACTTGCAAAATTGGCTGAATCTTGTCCAGGAAATTTGATGTGTCTACTTTATTTGAGGCAAATTGGTACAAGCCGTTTATTAAGCTCAAAGGTCTCTCCGTTCCCCAGACCATAATTAAGCTTCCTGCTCAGGTCCTCGGCTGGTTTGCTTTCTCCCACCGGCTCCAGTCCTTCCTCCCATCTTCAGTTTTCGGTGTCATCAGTGTTCACAAGGCCTCAAGCAACATCATAATGTGATGTAACCTGAAGTCCTTTTTTATTTTTGAACCTCCTTTCCGGTTGTAAGAAAGAAAAATGCAAAATGGTAGTCTGTGAACTTTGAAGCTCATTCGATTTGCCTTAAATTGATTTGCTCATCTCTAGGCGTATTTATTATTTCAACGGCCTTTGGCTTGATCTCGAGCCAAGGCGACTTGATGGATGAACGCTCTTTAGGAAGATCGATCTTGTCCAAGCCTAGATAGGTCCACCAGGGACTTCTCCACCATTGTCTTGATAGTCCTAAGCCATCGGGTTGCTGGTCTTCCTCTTCGCCTTGTTCCTTCTATGATGTCCTTCTCCAGTGATTGCCCTCTTCGAATGATGTGTCCAAAGTCAAGTCATTTTTAGTCATGTGTTTTGGGTTTTTTATTTCTGTATTCTCCTTGCCATGAACCTTGAGTCAAGTACCTTTTCTCTTGTTTGCAAAGGCTCTGTGCACATGTCCGTTTTAGGAACAGACGTACAGAAGAAGTGATCTGTAGCATCAATCATGCTTATGGAAGAAGACGTAGGGGTCCAGCTGGGTTTTATTTTTTAGACATTTCTTAGCTCTTTTATCTCTTCTAAAATCAGACCCCAATTTGACCCCCTTAACGAACCCCTCTGCTTCAGTCTGCACAACTGATGCAACGGAATGTTCAAAAGGACAAGTTCCAACAATGGAACAGACAAAATGTTCAAACAGACATGTGACCAGAAACTAACCGTTCCTCCAGGGAGGGGAGTCCCACACACTTTTGTGCCACCTAACGGTAAAGAGGAACCGAAGCAATGGCATAACCAATGATGGACAGGAGGGAGATATCGGCCATGTTCCTTCCTAGCAGCGCAGTCCCATAGATCTTTCCGCCATCTCCAGTCTGGTTCCTATTTGTGATGCAGACAGGCTGTCCCGGAAGGAATTAGACAGGAGCATGAGCTTGCAGAATATTTGCCACTGAGCTAATGGTTTTGACACTTCCACAATACCAGCTTTGTACACGGCCAGCTCTGTTATTTCTATCTCTTACATTTTACTAGATGAAACAAAATGGACTTATTCTAGTCAATCCAGAGTATAATATGGCAGTTTATGAAGTTCCGGGACCCAGGACCTCAGACAGACGACAAAATCTATCAAACTTATGCTTCATTAGTTACCTGATATCCTGCACACTGATAAAGAAAGTAAGGGGCTCATGTAGAAATAAGTCCTGCCTGTAGAGGGCGGTATTGTAGTTATATTCTTGTACATAGGGGCAGTATTACAGTAGTTATATTCTTGCACATAGGGGCAGTATTATAGTAGTTATATTCTTGTACATAGGAGCAGTATTATAGTAGTTATATTCTTGTACATAGGGGCAGTATTATAGTAGTTATATTCTTGTACATAGGGGCAGTATTATAGTAGTTATATTCTTGTACATAGGGGCAGTATTATAGTAGTTATATTCTTGTACATAGGAGCAGTATTATAGTAGTTATATTCTTGTACATAGGGGCAGTATTATAGTAGTTATATTCTTGTATATAGGAGCAGTATTATAGTAGTTAAATTCTTGTATATAGGGGCAGTATTATAGTAGTTATATTCTTGTACATAGGAGACAGCATTATAGTAGTTATATTCTTGTACATAGGGGCAGTATTATAGTAGTTAAATTCTTGTATATAGGGGCAGTATTATAGTAGTTATATTCTTGTACATAGGGGTAGTATTATAGTAGTTATATTCTTGTATATAGGGGCAGTATAATAGTAGTTATATTCTTGTACATAGGGGCAGTATTATAGTAGTTAAATTCTTGTATATAGGGGCAGTATTATAGTAGTTATATTCTTGTACATAGGGGCAGTATTATAGTAGTTATATTCTTGTACATAGGGTGCAGTATTATAGTAGTTATATTCTTGAACATGGGGGCAGTATTATAGTAGTTATATTCTTGTACATAGGGCAGTATTATAGTAGTTACATTCTTGCACATAGGGGCAGTATTATAGTAGTCATATTCTTGTACATAGGGCAGTATTATAGTAGTTATATTCTTGTATATAGGGACAGTATTATAATAGCTATATTCTTGTATATAGGGGCAGTATTATATAGTTATATTCTTGTACATAGGGGCAGTATTATAATAGTTATATTCTTGTACATAGGGGCAGTATTATAGTAGTTATATTCTTGTATATAGGGACAGTATTATAATAGTTATATTCTTGTACATAGGAGCAGTATTATAGTAGTTATATTCTTGTACATAGGGACAGTATTATAATAGTTATATTCTTGTATATATGAGGCAGTATTATAGTAGTTATATTCTTGTACATAGGGGCAGTATTATAGTAGTTATATTCTTGTAATATAGGACAGTATTATAATAGTTATATTCTTGTATATAGGGACAGTATTATAATAGTTATATTCTTGTATATAGGGGCAGTATTATAGTAGTTATATTCTTGTATATAGGGACAGTATTATAAAAGTTATATTCTTGTATATAGGGGCAGTATTATAGTAGTTATATTCTTGAACATAGGGACAGTATTATAATAGTTATATTCTTGTATATATGAGGCAGTATTATAGTAGTTATATTCTTGTACATAGGGGCAGTATTATAGTAGTTATATTCTTGTACATAGGAGACAGTATTATAGTAGTTATATTCTTGTACATAGGGGCAGTATTATAGTAGTTATATTCTTGTACATAGGGGCAGTATTATAGTAGTTATATTCTTGTACATAGGGGCAGTATTATAGTAGTTATATTCTTGTATATAGGGGCAGTATTATAGTATTTTATATTCTAGTACATAGGAGCAGTATTATAGTAGTTATATTCTTGTACATAGGAGCAGTATTATAGTAGTTATATTCTTGTACATAGGGGCAGTATTATAGCAGTTATATTCTTGTACATAGGGGCAGTATTATAGTAGTTATATTCTTGTACATAGGAGCAGTATTATAGTAGATATATTCTTGTATATAGGGGGCAGTATTATTGTAGTTATATTCTTGTACATAGGGGGCAGTATTATAGTAGTTATATTCTTGAACATAGGGGCAGTATTATAGTAGTTATATTCTTGTACATAGGGGCAGTATTATAGTAGTTATATTCTTGAACATAGCAGTATAATAGTAGTTATATTCTTGTACATAGGGGCAGTATTATAGTAGTTATATTCTTGTACATAGGGGCAGTATTATAGTAGTTATATTCTTGTACATAGGAGCAGTATTATAGTAGTTATATTCTTGTACATAGGGGCAGTATTATAGTAGTTATATTCTTGTACATAGGAGCAGTATTATAGTAGTTATATTCTTGTACATAGGGGTAGTATTATAGTAGTTATATTCTTGTACGGGGGGGCAGTATTATAGTAGTTAAATTCTTGTACATAGAAGCAGTATTATAGTAGTTATATTCTTGTACATAGGGGCAGTATTATAGTAGTTTTATTCTTGTACATAGGGGCAGTATTATAGTAGTTATATTCTTGAACATAGGGTAAGTATTATAGTAGTTATATTCTTGTACATAGGGGCAGTATTATAGTAGTTATATTCTTGTACACAGTAGCAGTATTATAGTAGTTATATTCTTGAACATAGCAGTATTATAGTAGTTATATTCTTGTACATAGGGGCAGTATTATAGTAGTTATATTCTTGTACATAGGGGCAGTATTATAGTAGTTATATTCTTGTACATAGGGGCAGTATTATAGTAGTTATATTCTTGTACATAGGGGCAGTATTATAGTAGTTATATTCTTGTACATAGGGGGCAGTATTATAGTAGTTATATTCTTGTACATAGGAGCAGTATTATAGTAGTTATATTCTTGTACATAGGGGCAGTATTATAGTAGTTATATTCTTGTACATAGGAGCAGTATTATAGTAGTTATATTCTTGTACATAGGGGCAGTATTATAGTAGTTATATTCTTGTACATAGGGGCAGTATTATAGTAGTTATATTCTTGTACATAGGGGCAGTATTATAGTAGTTATATTCTTGTACATAGGGGCAGTATTATAGTAGTTATATTCTTGTACATAGGAGCAGTATTATAGTAGTTATATTCTTGTACATAGGAGCAGTATTATAGTAGTTATATTCTTGTACATAGGGGCAGTATTATAGTAGTTATATTCTTGTACATAGGGGCAGTATTATAGTAGTTATATTCTTGTACATAGGGGCAGTATTATAGTAGTTATATTCTTGTACATAGGGGCAGTATTATAGTAGTTATATTCTTGTACATAGGGGTAGTATTATAGTAGTTATATTCTTGTACGGAGGGGCAGTATTATAGTAGTTATATTCTTGTACATAGGGGGAGCATTATAGTAGTTATATTCTTGTAGATAGAAGCAGTATTATAGTAGTCATATTCTTGTACATAGGGGTAGTATTATAGTAGTTATATTCTTGTACATAGGGGGCAGTATTATAGCAGTTATATTCTTGTACATAGGAGCAGTATTATAGTAGTCATTCTTGTACATAGGGTAGTATTATAGTAGTTATATTCTTGTACATAGGGGGCAGTATTATAGTAGTTATATTCTTGTACATGGGGCAGTATTATAGTAGTCATATTCTTGTACATAGGGGTAGTATTATAGTAGTTATATTCTTGTACATGGGGGCAGTATTATAGCAGTTATACTTGAGTTATATTGAAAGCTGCATTTCATGAATGTTACTACCTATTATATGAAACTAAAGGAAGTTTAGGAGTGTGATAACCCTTTAATCTGGAGCACATTAATCATTTTGGACGATAGTTGTTGATGTCAATACTTGCTGTCTGTCATATTTCCAACCCCACCTGTCTGCGCTCTTGTGACCTTACTTTGCTGTATTTTGCCATCACATCCAGTTTCCAGGGAGATCATTTTGATGTCATGAATAAAACCCTTTGTGTGGTTCCCACTTCCTGGGTCATCAGAGGAATGAGAAAAAAAATCACCTGTTAAACATTATTGAATAATAAACTTCTCAAGAACACTCGATGTAAAGTTTTCCTGTGTACATAGAGGTAAGGGGCCTATAGGAAAGATTAGATCGGGGCCCTCTTCTATGGCTAGTAAACATTTTCACATGTGGGCCAGGAGAATTTGAGGCTACTTTGTCCCCCATTTCTTTTCCATGAACCTTGGGTTAATCCCTAAAACCTGATGAACCTGAAATAAAAAAAATAGAAACAATGTGAGCTCAAAGAACTACAAAATATGTCTACATAACAATACCATACAGTCCCCAAATAAAAGTGTGATACACAACTCTAATAATACCGCCACAGGGTCCCCAAATAATACTGTCAAACGCAACTCTCATAATACCGCCTTTGAGTATCTAGATAATATCTTACACATCTCTAATAATATTAAGAGTCCCCAACTAATAGTGCCACACACAGCTCTAATAATACTGCCGTAGAGTTCCCAAATTACAGTGTTATACATACCTATAATAATACTGCCATGGAGTCCCTAAATAATATTGTCATACACTGCTCTAATAATACTGCCATGGAGTCCCCAGGTAATATTATCACACACAACTAATAATATCCGGAAAACAATATCATAGATATCTATAATAATACTGCCATATATTCCAAAGTTTCCAAATAATAGTGTCATACACAACTCATAATACTGCCATAGAGTTCCCAGATAATGGTGTCATACACAGCTCTAATAATACTGCCATAGAGCCGCCAGATAATGGTGTCATACACAGCTCTGATAATACTGCCATAGAGCCGCCAGATAATGGTGTCATACACAGCTCTGATAATACTGCCATAGAGCCGCCAGATAATGGTGTCATACACAGCTCTAATAATACTGCCATAGAGCCGCCAGATAATGGTGTCATACACAGCTCTAATAATACTGCCATAGAGCCGCCAGATAATGGTGTCATACACAGCTCTAATAATACTGCCATAGAGCACTGATAATAGTCTCATACGTTCCTCGAATAATACTCTTGTAAAGTTCCTATATAATATTGTCATACACAGCGCTAGTAATACTGCCATATAGTTCATATATAACTGTCATACACTGCTCTAATCATACGGTCACACACCATGCAGTAATACATATATACTAGTACTGATAGAACATGGTACCATGCACAGTGCCTCCTGGGACGCGCGCTCAGGTCTCGTTTTCCACACTGCTATTGGGATTTTTGACAATCGTCCCGATTCTCCAGCTTATAACGATCATCACGGGATAATCTCCTCATTAGTGACAATAAAGAAGCATCCGACGGTCGGAGTCAGACTGTAACATTTACAGCACAAATCTCAGCATTTTTCAGCACGTTTCTCACAGCTGCGTTTCTTCAACTATCCGCCCAGGGCAACGAACCGACATGTTTCCTGAGATCACATTAATATTCTCTGTCTTAATCCCATAATAATTTTCTAATACCTTTCCCTTCTCTGTCACTAGTGGTTGCATCAAAAGTTGGCAGACGTTCCACCAGAGAGGTTACATAAGAGATGGAAAGAGCGGAGGCGCAGACCGATCCAGGGAGTGATTTTGTATAATAGATCTGTAGTATTAGACTTACGGATTTGGGACATTGATTGAACATTCCCAATGTTTTTTGGATTTAGTTCTTGGGGTCTATAATTTTCATAAACCAGTCCGCATTGGCTTTACCCCAAGTTGATGATATCTCCTTGCTTCATTCTCTAGTTCCTGTTGTCTACTCGGTTCATTTTCCAATCTCTTCTGTATTTTAGATTTGTTCTCGTGTCTGTTTTTTAGGAGCCAGTCTCTGGCACCTGGTGGCTTTTCGTCCAGTTTTTTATTCCAATGGTTTCATTCTCTAGGCACTGGTGTCCTATGACTTCAATTCCCAGTCCCTGGTGTTTAGTGGCTTCACTCTGTATTTTTTTATGTCTCATGGTTTCATTCACCTTATCCATGGTGTCTTGTCGCTTCATTTCCAAGTTTCTGGTGTCTTCTAGATATATTTCCTAGCACCTGTTGTCTACTGTCTTCATAAACCCAGTTCTCAGTGGCTTTACTCTCCACTTCTTGATTCCCATGACTTCATTCTCTGGTCCCTGGTGTCCTATGGCTTCAAATTCCTGGTGTCTAGTGGCTTCATAAACCGGTCTATAGTGTCTGTACTCCCCACTTCTTGATTCTCATGGCTTTATTCGCCAGTCTCTGGTGTCTAGTGGCTTCATACCCTACTTCTTTATGTCTCTTGGCTTCATACTCCTTTCCGAGGCGTCTTGTAGCTTCATCGCCCAATCCTTAGTGGATTTTTAAATTTGTTCTCTGGTTCCCTGAGTCTACTGATATTCTTTTTGGAAATGACGTTCCCTAACATCAAGTGGCTTTAATCCCTAGTTCTTTATACAATTGCTAAATTCTGTATCTTCAATTCTAAGTCCCTGATGTCCAATGGCTTCTTTCCTTCGGTGTATTTTGGAATTGTTCTTTAGTCAACGAGATCCTCTTTTTTTGTCAAAGGCCAATTACCAGTGCCTAGTCTATTTTGTCTGCAGTTCTTGATGTTTCTTGGCTTCATTTTCTTGTTTTTGGTTGGCTCATTTTCCAATCCTTAGAGTTTAGTAGATCCACTCCCAAGTTCTTAACTTCTTTTGACTTTATTCTCTAATTCCTAGTATGATATAGCTTCATTTCTTCCCTGTGTTTTTTGTATTTATTTATAAGCCCCTGGTGTCTAGTGTTTCATTAGCTTTTCCCTGGTGTCTAGTGGCTTCATTCCCCAGTTCTTGACTTCTCTTGCTTTTATTTATCTACTAATCCCTGATTATCTTGTGTGTTTAGTCTATGGTGTTCTGTGAATAATTCCTCAGTCCGTAGCGTCTACTGTTTTCCCTACTAGGTTCCGGGTGTCAAGTGGCTTCACTCTTTAGTACTTGATGCCTCATAGTTTAATTTTCCAATATCTGGATTTCTTTTCCAATCATTTTGTGGATTGGAGTGTGTTGAAGCTGGTGAGTGGCCAGCCAAAATGTGAGCTATAACTGGGTGAGAGACTAGCCAGAGTCTCTCTGAAAGAAAACTACATGGGTCAGCTAGGAAAGCTGGGCAGTCTGTGTGTTGTAGCTGCAGAGTAAAATGTGGAAGCTGCAGTCTCTTCAGTGTGAACTGTGCATGGAGTTGAACACTTTCGTTTGGCGATGGAAGCTCTGGCTGAAGGTGATACCGAGCGTTCCGCTTCAGTGTGTAAAGTTTGCTCCAGGAGAAAGAACTGTAATCTGTTAGGGTTAAATATGTGCCTGAAGAATGAACTGTTTATTTGTGGTTATACCTTTGTGCCCAGAAGAGGCTGTTTTGGTTATGAATCTCTCCAAGACCTATCCCATGGCGCAGGTCGACACACATATTGTGGTTCGGTGTCCCACCAAGTTGGAGTGGTCAAGGACTTGTTGCATTTTATTATTATTGGTTAAGATTTTCCATTATTCTGTGCTAATACTCTAGCACCAAGTAGTCTAACACGCCGACAGGGGTCGGATAGGTAAAAGCTACTCTGGAAAATGTAAATGTGTTAAATGGTGTTCCCCAGGAACAATATTTGTTTTCCTTAATTGGCCAGGCAGGACCTTCCCCTCAGGTCAATTTTAAGAATTTTAGCTTTGGAGGCAATGGAGGTCGGAAGATGCCCATCCATCTGCTTTGAGCAGAAAGGAGGGGGTATGTTGAAAAGCCAGGTAGGACTGGCCACCGGCCAAACATGTCAGCCGGTGGCTTTCTTATAGAGAACACAAGAGCTCTCGTCCAAGCGAGTACTCCTGTGTATGGGACTGTCGGCTGAGATGGCTGTCGGCTGAACGATCATCTGAAACATCATTCGGCTGACAGTCATCTTTGGCTGGCCTAAGTTTTTGGGTTTCAGTTCTTTGGTATGAGGTTGACTGTTCTGTGACCAGTTCCCTTTTTAAGAGAGGGGGTGTTCTTAAAAAATACCCCTCTTTTAACTGTTTTAGTGGTTTCCTACACCTAGACACAAGCAAACGTAGTGGATTCAGCTGTTGGGTGTGGTCCACACTGCAGCATTGACATTTTGCATAGCGCACTCTCATGTGCACTTAGTCTAATTATTGGTGCATTATCAGCGCCAGTCGGACCTCACGTGTTCACAGACTTATTTGATGTAAAATATTAACTGCAGGTAATTGAACAAATGGTGTTGAAACACAAAACACAGATAAGACAGCTTTGTAATCGGAAACCTAGAATTCAGAGCATCTGTTCCCGGTTGTAGTGCGTCCAAGTTGGCAGGAGGAAGCACAGAGAGTATGTGCTAATGCGGGCACGTGGTTTCTAGATGCCTTAGGAATGTTCACCACTTTCAAATTAAACCTTTTAATACCGGGCACTTAAGCCAGACATCGCTATCGCTGATCAACTGCAGCCGAAGAACGGTTCAGACAAGAATTCCATCATGGACTTTACGTAAAAATCCAACATTTTTTGGAAAGCTTTTAGCAAACAGAAGATATTTCCCCAATATTTTAGAAAGCGCCTTCATTTTTCTCAGCTTCTTCAAAATTTTTGTAAAAGGTCCAAAAAGTAGTTCAAAAACTAAAAGATGATCCCTCAGCCAAAAATTAATTTGGCCATCATACTCCTAAGTTGATGTTGTTGGTTGAAGCTTCTGGGCTTTAGTTGGTCCTAGTGGTTTTGCTTTCTTGCCCCTGTCGAAGTTTTTGACACATCGTTTCCTCTACCTCAACACCGGTATAAAAACTTTTTGTGAGTTAGGGGCAGGTGTTTTTTTTTTTAGATTAGTTACAAAGTTCCCACAGAAAAGGAACATCCATAGCAATATGGTTGCCACAGAAGTCTCACAGATAGTCCAAAAGTGGCATCCACATCGGCAGTATTGAAAAATGGATAACAATTCCGGCTCTTGTGAACTCGGAAAATAGGAAGGTCACATGAAACACATGCGAGTGCTTTATGTGAGTATAGAGCATATATAGAGTATACCATAAAGACCAATAATGTTCTTTCCAAAATATACAGCCTAAATTGACCACTCACAAGTGTCTACATTCAGAAAGACTCACCTTCGGTATGGAGGTTCAGAAGGGCTCTTCTTCAGTATGGAGGTTCAGAAGAGCTCACCTTCGGTATGGACGTTCAGAAGGGCTCACCTTTGGTATGTAGGTTCAGAAGGGCTCACCTTCGCTATGGAGGTTCAGAAGGGCTCACCTTCGCTATGGAGGTTCAGAAGGGCTCACCTTCAGTATGGAGGTTCAGAAGAGCTCACCTTCGGTATGGACGTTCAGAAGGGCTCACCTTTGGTATAGAGGTTCAGAAGGGCTCACCTTCGCTATGGAGGTTCAGAAGGGCTCACCTTCGGTATGGAGGTTCAGAAGAGCTCACCTTCGGTATGGAGGTTCAGAAGGTCTCACCTTTGGTATGGAGGATCTGAAAGACTCACCTTCGGTATGGAGGTTCAGAAGGGCTCACCTTCGGTATGGAGGTTCAGAAGAGCTCACCTTCGGTATGTAGGTTCAGAAGAGCTCACCTTCGGTATGGAGGATCAGAAGGACTCACCTTCAGTATGGAGGTTCAGAAGGGCTCACCTTCGGTATGGAGGTTCAGAAGAGCTCACCTTCGGTAAGGAGGTTCAGAAGGGCTCACCTTCGCTATGGAGGTTCAGAAGGGCTCACCTTCGGTATGAAGGTTCAGATGAGCTCACCTTCGGTATGGAGGTTCAGAAGAGCTCACCTTCGGTATGGAGGTTCAGAAGGGCTCACCTTCGGTATGGAAGTTCAGAAGGGCTCACCTTCGGTATGGAGGTTCAGAAGAGCTCACCTTTGGTATGGACGTTCAGAAGGGCTCACCTTTGGAATGTAGGTTCAGAAGGGCTCACCTTTGGTATGGAGGATCAGAAGGGCTCACCTTCGGTATGTACGTTCAGATGGGCTCACCTTTGGTATGTAGGTTCAGAAGGGCTCACCTTCGGTATGGACGTTCAGAATGGTTCACCTTCGGTATGGAGGTTCAGAAGAGCTCACCTTTGGTATGGAGGATCAGAAGGGCTCACCTTTGGTATGTAGGTTCAGAAGGGCTCACCTTCGGTATGGACGTTCAGAATGGTTCACCTTCGGTATGGACGTTCAGAAGGGCTCACCTTTGGTATGGAGGTTCAGAAGAGCTCACCTTTGGTATGTAGGTTCAGAAGGGCTCACCTTCGGTATGGACGTTCAGAATGGTTCACCTTCGGTATGGACATTCAGAAGGGCTCACCTTTGGTATGGAGGATCAGAAGGGCTCACCTTCGGTATGTACGTTCAGAAGGGCACACCTTTGGTATGGAGGATCAGAAGGGCTCACATTCGGTATGTACGTTCAGAAGGGCACACCTTTGGTATGTAGGTTCAGAAGGGCTCACCTTCGGTATGGACGTTCAGAATGGTTCACCTTCGGTCTTACGGTAAAAACACACTTTAATGGATAAAGTAAAAAATGTTTGTAATAGGTAGAATTACTTGATATGTGAAAATCATGAATTGGATGTAGCCTCTACTGAACAAAAAAAAAAAAACATGCCTCAACATTATTGCAACCTTCATAAATCTATCAGTCTTCATTTGGCTTTGAGTCAAGAAAGACAAATCCTGGCACAAGTTCTAGAGTTTTCAAAGCTCCGGGCTACAAAGACCTAATTTAAGGAGCAGATTTTTCTTGAACGGTTCCTCTTTCTCCCGCCCGTCCCCCCCTCCTGTATGGCTTTAGGCTCTGTGAGACACACACATACACGGGGGGCTAAAAGCCAGCCTCGCTACTCTGCTGTGTGTAACTAAGAAATAGCTGGCCAGGTAGAGGCGGTGAAAGACGCAGTGCAGGTGGGTCCAGCATCCCGTGGGTGAGGAATTGGAGGGAGATGGGATCAAATATGAGACAGACCATGTGACCTGTATAGGGGTCAATATTATAGGAGATAAAATGTAACCTTTAATTTAAGAAAAATTTTGGTCCTCATGGTCCTTTTTGGTCAAATTTTTGGGAAAAACTCACTGTAAATATTCAGACCTTGAATCATCTTTTTTGGTCATGTAAATCTTTGTAAGGTTTTAAAATTTATTATAAGAACTTTGTTAATGATCGATACCGGTTTACGGTGTCAACCAATATGGCTGCAACTGTTCCTTTTTCACATACGTCCCTAATTTTAATGTTGGAAGTAGATGTTGTTGCAATTGGAGGCAGACACTTTGTAGGTTTTTTCAATATTTTTGACCTTCAACTCTTCGCGAACCTTTACACTCTAGTTGAACTAATTTTTGTCAATTTTGGCAATTTTGCCACAAGACAAAATTATAGGAGCACGGCTTAAATTTTTGATAAGTGTCTTCTACATAAAAAAAATGGTATATTGTGAGACTTTACGTCTCCCGTCAGAGAGGGTGGGACTTTACTAAGAGTACGTGTTAAAGGAGGCCTTTCTCGAAAGATGCATCCACCTTTTCTAATCCTCGTCAATCACCTAAAATAATCTCTATTTTTTGTGTAATCATCCATGTATTTATTAGGGGCTTATTAGCCTAATGGGAAAACCCTATAAAGTATATATAAATTGTTGGGTAACTTTGTAAACGTTATATGTGACCTTTTTTTTCCATTTTTTTTCTTTTGCTCCATTTTTCCTATTTGCATTGATTTTGACTTTTCTGAGGTCCTGTTGGATGCTCTTGGAAACAGTCAGCAGCGTGGCTCCATCCCAATATAAGTCACATGACCTAAAAGTTCTATGTCATGTTCACCCTAGTTCCCACAATGCACTGCTCTCTAGTATTTGGAACCTGCAGGGATTCTGAATTCTGCTTTAGATTTTAAAGGAGAAGGAAAAAATCAGTACGAAAAAAAAAGAAACCCAACATTTTCCACAAAAGTGTTAAAATTTTTCTGGAAATGTAACATAATGTCATATTAATGGTTTAAAAGTAAAGTTTTCCTTGAAGGCTATAATATTCTACCCGCCATCAAAATCTCCGGCACCCCCAGAAGTTCACGTAATTGGATCCGTGCCCCTGTAAGTCCAGTGAAATTAATGGTAGGCAGAAAATTCCATATATACAGTGGCATGTAAAAGTTTGTGCACCCCTGGTCAAAAATACTGTTATTGTGAGCAGTTAATCAAGTTGAAGCTAGAGATGACACATTACCTTTATATTTTAGGCAAAAAAATATACACTGCTCAAAAAAATAAAGGGAACTCTCAAATAACACATCCTAGATCTGAATGAATGAAATATTCTCATTGAATACTTTGTTCTGTACAAAGTTGAATGTGCTGTCAACAAAATCACACAAAAATCATCAATGGAAATCAAATTTATTAACCAATGGTGGCCTGGATTTGGAGTCACACACAAAGTTAAAGTGGAATGTAATGTCCTTAAAACAAGTCAAAATGATGCTCAGTAATGTGTGTGGCCTCCCACGTGCCTGTATGACCTCCCTACAACGCCTGGGCATGCTCCTGATGAGGTAGCGGATGGTCTCCTCAGGCATCTCCTCCCAGACCTGGACAAAATCATCTGCCAACTCCTGGACAGTCTGTGGTGCAACGTGACGTTGGTGGATGGAGCGAGACATGTCCGAGATGTGCTTAATCGGATTCAGGTCTGGGGAACGGGCGGGCCAGTCCATAGCATCAATGCCTTCATCTTGCAGAAACTGCTGACACACTCCAGCCACATGAGGTCTGGCATTGTCCTGTATTAGGAGGAACCCAGGGCAAACAACACCAGCATATGGTCTCACAAGGGGTCTGAGGATCTCATCTCAGTACCTAATGGCAGTCAGGCTACCTCTGGCGAGCACATGGAGGGCTGTGTGGCCCTCCAAAGAAATGCCACCTCACACCATTACTGACCCACTTCCAAACCGGTCATGCTGAAGGATGTAGCAGGCAGCAGATTGCTCTCCACGGCGTTCTGTGGCAAATGCCAAGCGTCCTGCACAGTGTTGGGCTATGAGCGAGCACAACTCCCATCTGTGGACATCGGGCACTCAGACCATCCTCATGGAGTCAGTTTCTAACCGTTTGTGAAGACACAAGCACAGTTGTGGCCTGCTGGAGGTCATTTTGCAGGGCTCTGGCAGTGCTCCTCCTGTTCCTCCTTGCACGAAGGAAGGCAGAGGTAGCGGTCCTGCTGCTGGGTTGTTGACCTCCTACGGCCCCCTCCACATCTCCTGGTGTACTGGCCTGTCTCCTGGTAGCACCTACAGCCTCTGGACACTACGCTGACAGACACAGCAAACCGTCTTGCCACAGCTCGCATTGATGTGCCATCCTGGATGAGCTGCACTACCTGAGCCACTTGTGTGGGTTGTAGAGTCCGTCTCATGCTACCACGAGTGTGATAGCACAACCAACATTCAAAAGTGACCAAAACATCAGCCAAAAAGCATTGGTACTGAGATGTGGTCTGTGGTCCCCACCTGCAGAACCACTCCTTTATTAAGTGCGTCTTGATAATTGCCAATAATTCCCATCTGTTGTCTATTCCATTTGCACAACAGCATGTGAAATTGATTGCCAATCAGTGTTGCTTCCTAAGTGGACAGTTTGATTTCACAGAAGTTTGATTTACTTTGAGTTATATTCTGTTGTTTAAGTGTTCCCTTTATTTTTTTGAGCAGTGTATATTGTCATTTTTTACATTTTAAATTTACGAAAAGGTAAATGGGGAGACGCAAAAGTTTAGGCCCACCTGGGTTATGGCTTGTTCACTATCATCGACAGGAAAGGCCAGGTGATGCAAATTTCCCAGCTTTATAAAAACCCAGCCTCCTCTAACCTTGTGCCAAAACACAGCAGCAATAGGTTCTTCCAAGTAGCTGCCTAGCACTCTGAAAATTAAAATAGTGGAGGCCCACAAAGCAGGAGAAGGCTTTAAAAAGAAAAGCAAAGTGTTTTCAAGTTGCCCTTTCCGCAGCTCGAAATGTAATTAAGAAATGGCAATTACCAGGAACAGGGAGGTCAATATAAGGTTTGGAAGACCAAGAAAAATTTCAATGACAGCTGCCGGTAGGATTGCTAGAGAGGAAAATCAGAACCCTCACTTGACTGCAAAACACTTTCAGAAAGATTTAGCAGACTTTGGAGTTGCGGTACAATGTTCTACTGTTCAGAGACACTTGCACAAATATGGCCTTCATGGAAGAGTCATCGTAAGAAAACCTCTCCTGCGTCCTCACCATAAAAATCAGCATCAGAAGTATGCAAAAGACACATTTTGGAAACAAGTCCTGTGGACTGATAAGGTTAAAATAGAACTCTTTTGCCACAATCATGAAAGGTATGTGTGGAGTAAAAAGGGCACAAAATTTCAGGAAAAGAACATCTCGCCAATCATTAAGCATGAGGATCATGCTTTGGGGTTGTGTTGTAGCCAATGGCACAGGGAGCATTTCACGGGTAGAGGGAAGAATGGATTCAATGAAGAATGGATGAAAATCCCTCAAACAAGAATTGAAAGACTCTTGTCTGGCTACAAACAGCATTTACAAGCTGGGATACTTTCAAAAGGGGGTGCTGCTAGATACTAACCATGCAGGGTGCCTAAACATTTGCATTGGTCCATTTTCCTTTTTGTAATTTTTAAAATGTAAAAGATGAACTTCAACACGCTTAACTGTTCACAATAATGGTAATTTTGACCAGGGGTGCCCAAACTTTTACATGCCACTGTATGAACAAACAAATAACAAATAAACACAAAAAATAAAATATATAATGCACAGTATATATACTGTACAAATTTATCTTTTTTTTGTTATTTTTTTTCTTTTTCGATCCATTTTGCTCTGTGATAGTTACAAAAATTAATATATAAGAAATAAAAACAAATTAAAAAAATATAGATTTATTATATTTTTTAACATTTCTCTTACGCTTTCTATTTATACAAAAGAATAAAAAAAATACAATTTATAGTTTAATTATTTTTTTGTTTGCTTTTGATGTTTTTTTCTTCTTACACTTTTGACTTATAAAATATATATATTTATCATTATTTTTTTGGTTTTTCTTTGTTCTTACACTCTGTTTTAATTTCTATAAATTTCACGGCACATCATGGATCCTAAATACAGAAGCAAAAGTTAAATATGGTCTGCCTTTTCCATCATACAAATATTTCTGGCCTGCAAATCTGTCAAAACATTTCTTCGGTCTTCAGGTCGGGACTTGCTTTCTTCCACGAGTGCAGAGCCGACTTCCAGCTAGAATTTCAGCGTTTTACAACCACCGGCTCTACTATTTATCTCACTTTAGACCTAGTTGCCAAATAATAATAGTAATTTCCAGGGATGTTTAGCTGTCTGTAAAGTGTCCTAGAAAATATGCCCCCTATAGGTGAAAAGTGTGTATCACTAAATATATTTTTTAAAATTTTTTAACTAAAAATAAATTTGAAAATTTCACCTTATTTAAAAATTTCATTAATATTTTAAATATATAGGGAAATGGTCGACTGCAGACAACAAGGAACTTAAAGGGGTTCTCCATTTTAAATAAATTGGCCGATATAATGAAAGACATCAACATGGTGTTCCCCTATAACTTAGGTTTTGGCGTTGGATCAACATGGTGTTCCCCTATAACTTAGGTTTTGGCGTTGGATCAACATGGTGTTCCCCTATAACTTAGGTTTTGCCGTTGGATCAACATGGTGTTCCCCTATAACTTAGGTTTTGGCTTTGGTATTACTTAGGCACTAGCATTTGGGGACTATATGTGTGTCGTCAAAGGATTACACTCCAATGTTAAAGGGGTTGTTCAAGATTAGAAAAACATGGCTGCCTTCTTCCAGAAACGTTACCAAACCTGCGTGCGGGTTGTGTTTCGAATGAACAGTTTATCCCGACCTTCAATATCAGGCACAGCCCGTGGACGACTGTGGAGCCATTTCTTCAAAAAAGAAGACATGGTTTTTCTATATTTCTACCCAAACGCCATCAATGGCAGTAAACAATGGAAACAACAAACTCTAAAGATGAAATCTGGCTCATCGATTTGTAGACTTTATGGCAAAAAAAACCACCAGATCAATGGGGGCAATGGGTATAGGAACGAGCGGCCGGAGTGTAATTGGCCTGAAGTTTGGAACAGCTTGAGAGGTAAAAAGGGGGAGAAGGTAAAACCTCTTTAAAGTCCATTCTGTGTCCATAAATAGAAGATATTCTGGAAGGATCTGGGTTTTTTGCCATATTGGGGGCAATCCTTGGTCTCGGAACTTCTTCCTCTTAGTTTCTTCACATCCCAGTCGCGAAAGAGAATGTCCTCCATCTAGGACTATGTTGCCCCGTCCAACGCTCCGTTCTTCCATTCCGCTTTCCACCTTACTCCTGAAAGAAGCGCCAGAGGGGCGTCAATCAAAAAGAACGTCTGTGTCTTTCGACAAGGCAGCGCACTGGAGACAGTTTACTGTGTGATGTTAGCGCTGGAGGGATTACGTGACCGCCAACCTCAGCACCGAATTCTGACGCGTCTTCTATTTGAAAAGTTGCCAAGTTGAAAGGCAAAAAAAAGTAGAAATGGGCCATCGCCTTTAATGTGGGTGTACAGGATTCCAAAAACGTGTCACCTTTCTTTCATAAACAGCGCCACACATGCCCAAATGTTCTATGTGGTACTGCAACTTAACCTTGTTAAGTGAAAGGAATGCCATGTTTTTCCAACTCAGCACCGCCCATTTTAAAGATTTTGAAGGATCTCAGATATTCGGATACAACCTTGTTGGTTTTACATCCTTCCCTTTATTTCAAAAAAGTATTCCACTTGGGAGATCAAGGTACAACACAACACAATAGTCTATCCTGAGCACCCTCCTTGAGAAAAGTCTCTTTAAGATGCAACACAATGGTCATGTTTTGGAATTCCCACAGCCTGCCCCTATGTATTCCCGCGCCTTGTGACTGGTGCTTGCTTGTGTTTCCTGTTTAGATGTTTTTTCTCCTCTTTGATGCTCCTCGGAATGGATTCTTCTATAGAACTGGAACATCTAAAGATCTAATCATGACTTTAATGTGGTGAACATCTCCTACAAAGATCCCAGGGCAGATAACGTGAGACATGAGGGTTCTTTTAATGGATTTCTTTTAACTAACCCAGCTGGTAGATATTAGTACAAATGACTCAAGACAAAGCAATTGTTCAAAGATTTTTTTTTGTAGATGTTTCAATTCTTGGCCCCAAAGTGTAGGCTCATCTTTGATTATTTGCGAATTGCGTTGGGAATGTCTTACTTATTTTCAAATATGGAATGGATTGATAACCATCTTGAAGTGAAAAATAGTCCTCACCCTTCCTCAGTAAATCCATAAAAAAGTCAATGGATGTCCTTTACTAGTAGCGTCTACACTCCGGCTGAAAACGAAAATTTCAGCTTCTACTGAAGCTTTTCCATTTGCTAAAGTCCTCAGTCGAGGTCTGAAGGTTTTTTTTTGTAAATGTAATGCCTTGACTAAGAAGCTTCAAGTGATGCTGATATCGACTCACTCGTTCTTAGAGAACCATTTTTTGACCTATTCAAAGAGGACAATGGTGGAGGTTCTGGAGCTCGGACGTTCATCGATTTCCTAGAGGGAGACCTTTATGGCTTCAAACCCTTTCCAAGCTTCACTGATTTCAGATCTTATTTTCATTACACATACCCCAACCTATGCACGTGAAGCCACTTGCTACTCTTGAGAAACATTCCAAGATGTTGTTAGGAGCAGGTACCAATGGGCAATAGGGTAAACACCAAATCTTGGACACTCGGAACATGGAGGACTTTTGCTTGTTCACAGCTTGGGAAGTACACGTCAAGAGTATGTTCTTGATGGTACCCCTAAACTTAGAAATCTATCATGCGCCATATTTCTCACAAATGATTGATGCCCATGCAACCAGATGATTCCGGCTCCAATATTGCCAGAGAGACTATGATGACCATCGAAATTAGGAACCATGACCGCATCAGGTCTTAATGAAAAACTTATTATTTTACCATCTCTTTGATTATGTAATCAGATTTATCCTCTTTTATCTTAATTGTTATCAGATTTATCCTCTTTTATATTCATTGTTTATGATGTTTTTAAAAGGTGTGTTTTTGGTTTTTTTAATCTAATTTAGTAGCTTATCATCTGGACGTGTGAAATGGGCTATACCATCAGTCTCCCGTCTCCAATTCATCAAATCTCTGGGATTCACGCCTTATGTTCGGTGGCCTTTACGTATTCCACATATCTGTCATTAATCATTATTATTGTTTGTGTATAAATATGTTTTTTGTAATGAAGTTGTTTTTCTTTTGTTTAACTATGGGCACCGTTATTCATCTGTTTAGAGATCCTTTGCATGTTTATATACATTACATATGGATAGGGTTTTTAATATATATTTTTTTTACATACTTTACAATGCTAATACCATGATCACTGTTCTCTCTCTGCAAGAATTATTTTCCCACGCTTGTGCCCTCTTCTAATATGGCCACCACGTAACACATACTGTGTACCTTTTTTATTTTATCTCTTTTCTCTTACTACAAATATGATAGGTGAGCATGCGCGCTGATGCCCTTACCGGTCCCCATCACTGAAGGCATCTATACGGAGCAATAGAAGTTTTTTTTTCTGACACGCACCGCTGCCGAGATTCGCTGGATGTGATGTGGCCGACGGTGGAGGCTCTGTCCACATGTGCCCATCTAATGCGGCAGTTATCTCATACACTTGTGGAGACACAAGCTATGTGTATATATAATCCAGCTTACACACACAAAATATACACAGGCCTCCCGAGGAAGCCTACTCGAAACGCGCGTCGGGGCATTTTGACGTACACAGGCAAATTGCACTTTATAAGTGAGCAATCATTTTTTGGTTTGCATTTTACAACCTGTTCCATAACATTGTTATTTCTTTATGCCATGTGACTCACATGGCGTCCCTGTGATGCACGCATAACTTTATTATACGGGACCTTCCATTATCATTACGGTGTGCTTGTGTACGGGACGCTGGAGCGCCATCTGGCTCACATATGGCGCCATTGCATTACTCTCTACAATTCTTTTTTTCTATCTTTCCTTCTCTGGGTTTGTTCATAATTATTCATCGTTACTAATGTTATGACTAACAAGTTGTACATGTATGTATATATTGAGCTGCCCTCATACTAACATCTACTAATTGCTTATTGCGCTGTCATATATTTTGTCTTCACCGGTCTGAACGCCTACTAATATTTAAATTTGTGTACAAATTAAACCTAATTTTTAATGATTTGAATAAAATCTAAATATTTTATATGATTTAGGTTGCCATTTTTTCCCACTTTATTGGGGCATGTATGCTTATTTTTTCGTATCGTATTCATTAAAACACCAAAGTAGCACTGTAGACTTTTCATTCTCAGGATTGATGCAGATCCTCCTAGATATCATTAATTATAGGGGTGGTCCATTTGGTTTCTTTTTGTGTTGCCGCTGCAGCTAGTGATTGGCTGCAGCAGCCATATACCTGTTGTACCAGAAGAGGTATCACAGACTGGCAGAAGATCCAGGCAGCACCGGAAGAGCCGGAATCAGCAGAGGTGAGCATCCTTTTTTTTACCCAGAATTTTGGGCTAGAATCAGGAGTGGACAACCCTTTACTGATATAGGAACACCTGCTTAAGCCAACACGTCTTGGTCTTTGATTGCTCATAGACATCACAACTATTGGGAGAACTTGGCCAGAACTGAACAAGTCAGAAAAACTACAAAAATGTCATCTTTTTAACCACGCGCCATCATGTAATGACAATAGACGTCTATTAATCATTGAACTTCTTGGTTTAGGCGTGAAATGCTTTTTCGGAATGTCTACAGTAAACCAAGAAACGGTTGCATTGCTGCCGGCACGTCGAGCAGATATTATGTCTGCACCTACGACGTTATCTCACAGATATATAGCGATACGGGCGGATAAGATGTATTTCAGGAAGTTGCTGGCATGGAATATCCAACCATCTACGTGATCTAACCTGAGACACAACAGTCGTATATGTCTGGGGTGAGGTAGGAAATCTTTCAGGTTTTTTCATGTTCATTCTGGAATTCATGATGAAACTGGGAGATTTTCCTTTTTAGAATAAAGAGGTCATATCCTTAAAGGGCAACTCTATTCGCACCCAACATTACTGGTCAACTTAACAGTTTGGGGGGTGTCTACCCCTCTCCAAATGCCACATGATGACATCAGCAGGCAGCCGGTCCACGGGTGTAACTACAAAGGGATGTAAGGGGAGCAGTCATACTATGGTCCTTGGACTTGTGACCAGCAATAAAGGGGCCAATTACAGATTTTTGCATATGGACCCAAGAGATTCCGAACCGGTCAACAACTACTCCTAGCTTCTGAGCCATCATCAGGACCTCTCAACTAGAAAAAGACACTGGCATCATGTCATAAACTCCTTGGCTTGGGGGCAACAGCAAACAGTATTAATATACCAAAGTGAGATTGATTATGATGCTCACTGGGTCTTTATACCCAAGGGTCTACATGAAGCCTGCTCTGATGTCACCATTGTTCTACTACTTGACCTGAGGTTGGCATGTTTTTACGTCCTAATTCTAGTTTATCGTATTGTTTTTAGGCCTTTGAATGGCTGCTCTCAGCTAATTATGAATACTATTCTCTTGTTTACTGCTAATGCACCTGCCATGGAGCCGTGAGCGGAGAAAACCTAGAGACAAATGCACCAACCTGGCTTCCAACAATGTTGGGACGATTTGTATTGATTGAGCAGGATTACGCGATGAGACTCCTCCATACCTTGCTGCAGAGATAAGAGCTAGGTCTGATTGCAGCAGTTTAACCCCTTAGATCTTATGTTGAACAGTGACCATGGCATATAAAGTCAGCCAAAACCAGATGGCTGTTGGGTAAACAATGCTTCGACCTATCGTTTGGCTGAGCTCTCCTGTGATTTCTAAGAGAAAGCCACAAACAGTCATCTCTGACAACAGGTTATCTCAAGAAAAACAAATCTGCAGTCCGAAATTGGATGTGCCTGATCAACATCTGACGATACGTTGGCCGGTACCCCCATACACATTAGAGTGATGGCTGAAGCCATCGATATCGGTGGGTTCAGCCGATATTAATCTAATGTGTTTGGGGGCCTTAACGGTACCCGAACTTAATCCCCATTCAACTGAATGGGGGGCCCGAACATCCGATGCTTCCCATGCTGTCATCTGTATGACAGTGTGGGTAGCACCGTCTCTGACCGACGGCAACCTTGCATAAGTCAACGCCGGTCACAGCTGCTGGGTATCGTGGACTGTTGTGGATTCCCACAATGTTACACAGAGGGCAGCATATGAGTCAGAATCTGTGACCAGCAGTGAAAAGGTTACCGCTGGTCAGGCATCAACTGATGACCACTACTCTCATCATCGTGCGCCTGGTATCGCTGATAGCAGCCAGAGCAGGAGAAGCTGATGAGTATTCAGCCGACGCTTGGGCATAGTAAGAAATATGTCAGGGACATATATAACTAGTGCAGTGCATGTATAACTTACTGAACATGTATTGAAATAATAAAGAAAGAAAAGAAAAAAATGTTGTGGGGTCCCCCTTATTTTTAATACCCAGCTCAGGTAAAGCAGACAGTTGGGGGCTGGTGTTATTATTCTGGGAAGGCAGCAATAAATATGAAGCTTCCCAGGTTATTAATATCAGCCCACAGCTGTGTAGCTTTTGCTGTTTATTAAAAGGGGGGGTGGGGTGGAAATCACCAAAAAAATGACTTGGGGTCCCCCTTATTCTTAATAACCAGCTAAGGCTAAATGGACAACTGGGGGCTGATAGTAATAGGCTGGGAAGGGGCTATGGATATTAGCCCCTCTCAGACTAATATCAGCCCGCAGCCGCACCTGAAATGGCGCATCCATTAGATGCGCCAATTCTGACGCTTAGCCTCAGCTCTTCCGGTTTGCCCTGGTGTGTTAGTAAGCAGGGTAATCGTTTCAAGGTTGATCTCAGCTGTGTAATGTCCGCTGTGTAATGACATCAAGTCCATGGGTTAGTAAAGGAGAGTTGTCTATCCCAGGGTTCCCCAACTCCAGTCCTCAAGGCCCACCAACAGGTCATGTTTTCAAGATTTCCTTTGTATTGCACAGGTGATGCAATTATCACCTGGGCAATACTGAGGAAATCCTGAAAACATGACCTGTTGGTGGGCCTTGAGGACTGGAGTTGGGGAACCCTGGTCTATCAGACACCCCGGTACTAACCCCATAGTCAAAAGCAATAAACGCACACACACACAAAAGTCCTTTAATTGTAAAAAGATCTCCCCGACAATTACCCTCTTTTACCCATTTATTACCTTTAAAAAATAAAATAATCCAAAAGGGGTCAGCTGTAAATCAATCCCACGACAATCCTCAACTCTGCGACATTCAGATACAGTGCTGCGCGGTGACATCAGTAATGTGACCGCTCAGCACAGAAGCCAGAACACAATAACAGTAACGTGTGAATCCAGCTGCAATGAACAGCGCTGACGTCAGGAAGGTTTTCGCAGTTCATAGCCGATGAACTGCGGTAACCTTACTGATGTCACTGTTCCAATTTTGGACTACCAGTCTTTTTCTATCAAGAAGTATATATAAGTTTATAGACAACATAAGCGTGTTCAGCTGAAAAGAGGGCTCCTGAGCATGTAGGAGTCGGAGGAGATAACAGTCGACCGATAGTCATCTGTCGTGTATGGGGGGGCTTTAGATTCAGGGGTGGGGGAACCTCAGGCCCACGGGCTGTTTTGTGCTCTCGATATTCTTTTATCTGGCCCCTGGGAAGATTCCTGGGGACCTCAGCGCTTGGGATAGCAGCTGTATTTTGTCAGATGATGGCCCATTAATTTCTTCTTGCTCTGTGAGCATGTGCACGCAGCGTTCACTACTGAATGCTGAGGTGCGAGCAATGAAACAATACATCCTGACACCAGTCCCAGCGTCAGCACATACTTTGTGGGCAGAGTTAGCGGACAATTTGTACGGCCCCTGAAGAGTGGTATAAATATCCAAATGGCTATTGGCAGGAAAAAAAAAAAAAAAAAAAAGATTCCCCACCCCTGCCTAAGAGTTTCCTGTAACATGGCAAAACACATTTTTTTACGCCTTTTTACCAGACTCTGTGCTGAGTTCTCCATCGTCTCTGTCCAGTAATCGGTTATGAGGGATGCCAAGTTAGGTGGTAGAAAGGAAGCGACTTATTACAGGCCAGGATTGTGGTTGGCACTTTTTAAACTCAAACTATCTTCATTCATACTTCTCTGTCTGGTACAATACCACCTCCTATGCTTGAGAAGATGCAATTATAATTCACACACCTAAGAAGCATCTAAAAAGGCATAAAAAAAAGAAAAGTCCTATAAGTAATCAAAAGATACTCCAAAATTTTGCTCTTTTTTCCTTGATACATCAAGAGCACCATCACAAGTACTTATATTCCTCTAAAGGGTTCCTAAACCTAAGGTAGAACCAAGTCCTAAGCTAGAGCCACAACCAGGCCTTGAGAGCTTGATGGGGCATAGACTTCCAGACTAACCGGTTTCCAATAATTAAATGAAAATTAAAGGGACTATGCAGAATTAGTAAAACATGGCCGTTTTCTTCTAAAGACAGCGACATAAGGGTCCTCAGGTTGGGTGTGGTTTTGCTCAGCACCATTTAAAAGGTTATTCTCATCTTCAGGAGCACACCGTTCTCTAGCCTCCCAGCTTCCTGATGACTGGGGAACAGTAGGCTCCTGATGATTGACAGTTTAGACCAGCACCATCGCTGAGCCACTGGTCCAAACTGTGCACTCTCAAATGTTACAATAGCGGTAGGTTTGCCTCGAAGGTTGATGTAGGTTAAGACTCCGGGACAACTTTTTCAACGTTGCGGAGATCATCATGCGACGTCAAGATTTCCTTCCGTATGGGTAAACTGGTTGAAAACATTCTCCAGTTCTTGCACGTTAACTTTCCATTATAAGCATGAGGACCAAGGACTCAATTATTGTAAAAGAATTTACCCTCTCCCCGCTTTACGTCCAGCAGAGAGTCCTGGTAGTGAAGCAGTTAACCAACCCCCAACCACCTCAACAACGAAATAGCTGACATTTTTATTGGACGAGTTCTTTAAGTAGCTCTCCTGTCACCGCTTTTGTAGTCATAACAATCACAGACGAGATTCGTGGAATTTTGTGTCCTTTCAAAATATTGTGGGGAAGAATATACCTTTAATCAGACGGGGAGATAACAGTGTGACGGACGGGTTGTCAGAGGTGCCGGAGAGATCATATTTGCCACAGGCCAAAACCACGATGAACTGTGGGCTCGCTGTCATGGCTAGATGGATGTGCCCACAGCTACGGCTGTCATCACTGGCGGTAATGGGGCTGAATTAGCCAAACCGTATACATACAGCGCGAATGCATGTAAAGGGTTAACCATTTAAGGAAAATGTAATAAAAGATGAGACCAGTACCAATTGTGTGCTGGTGGATGCTGCTTTGTTCCCATTGATTACATTGATGACAGCTCGCATGTGGATGCGATGATAGCCCTGCTCCTCAATGGGAGTCATCGGCACTTTAAAATAATACTTGGTGCCATCGAATCAAATTTTTACAAAAGCCTGAGCGTACTCCCCTTATTCTGGGAGCCTCACTCTGTTCCAGGAAAGATGGCAAATCTGGTTCAAAGGCAGAAGTTGCATAGAGGCCGTGGTATCCAAGGGAGTCTTTGGTTGGGGCGAGGAAACTTGCCATTTTTTTCCAAGCAGCCAGGAGGTTTCTCCTTATTCTGGGGGTTTCAGTCTATTCCAGGAGAATTGGTAAGTACAATTCAAAGGTAGCAGTTGTACAAGGGACTTGGTGTCCAAAGGCATCTTTGACAGGGTCTAGCTGGGCCTAAATTTTCAAATTTTTCCAACAATCCTGGAGGTCTAACAAGGAATACTTGACAATTGTCCCGGAACATATGTGAGGCTCACATTTGTTCTGAGACATTTGTCAAGCATGATTCAAAGGCAGCAGTTTCAGATGGGTCCTCATGTCCAAGGGAGTCTATAGCCCCCTATCACTTAAACGACAATACCAGTGTAATAAATGGGCACAGGGTAGATCTTGGGACTTTACTGAACAACTTCCTTCCTGACCATCAATCTCAAAAATGTTCCCCTGTCATAACAATCTGTAAGTAATGGAACAAAGAGACTTGGTTTGGATTCATCATCCACAAAGAGGAGTTCATGAAGTGATGGCCCCAACTTTCCCACTGGCAAAGGAACCACAGCCTATAAGGAAAAGTAGACCGGTCCAAGGGTCATGATGCCAATAAACCAGTGGAGTGGGAAGAAAAAAGTAGCTGCCCCTTCTACCCTGGATGGGGTAAGAATAGAGACTTCGACCAACCACCAACTGGGAAGAATTAATTTTGAGTTTTTTGATGAAAATCTTCTAAACTTCTAAAATGTTAGGCTCGGCAAAATCAACTTTAAATATCCCCTCGAAGCCAAGAATGGTGTCATCAGTTCCCCCAAATAAACATTTTATAGTTTACATCAGCTTGTGTCATTTGCTGAATGCAATTCTTGACTGGAGTTCAAGAATTCTGTGTGTTTGGTACAAATTTCTGTGGTCTCCGCATCGGCCTTCACTTATGCGATTGTTTAGCTTACGGCATATGTTAAGATTCTATTAGTGATATTTTTCGAGTTGGCAACGAGGCGGCGCGGTAACCATAATGTTTTTGGGGACTCTAATGTGAATAACACACAATAGCAGCATTTTGATGTGGTGCGTGTAATAACATAGGAGCTAAACGGCACCATTTGGAGCAGCGCGAGAGGAGCTCGGTGGCATCCGCCATAACTTTTTCCATTTTCTACGATGACTTAATACATTAGATGAAAACTAGCCACATTACAGACATTCTTTGGGAGGACGGAAAATTCTAAACAGCTTCTAAAATAAGACAAAAACGCTGGAGAAAATCCCGTTTAGGGACAAACGCATATGTTAAAAATGGTCATAAATCACACTTTCATTACTCTTTTCTGTACACAGCTCCTATGCGGGCCTATGTGTCTTTATAGTTATAGACTACAAGCAACCCAATATGGCGTCTTCTACAGACCTCCTTCTACAGGTTCTACTTTTCGAAGAAACCATTTTTTTTTTCAAATTTTGACAACCACTTTGAAGGCTTAAAAAGGTTGGTGGGATCGCAGGTAACCCCCACATTCTTTTCATCTTTAGGTCACATTCTGATGGGTCCAGGAAGCTAAAATATCAGGTGTAGGTTTGGGGAGATCTTTCCCCTGTAGATGTTATGTGCTGGAGATGGTTTCTGAGCAGAGGCTCCCTCTGGTGGTTGCAGACAGTACTGAACCTCACCGTGAGGAATGGCAATCTGGGATCACGGACTGGACTGATGTAAGGGAGGTTCCCTCCCATGATGGTCGCCGGTGATCAATTGTTCTTGTCTCATTTGTAGTTCCTGGTTCATTTGGAAGTTTGCTGAGTCTTGCCTGCATCTCCTGCTTTCAGATAAGATATTTTCTGCTTTTATTTTTGTGCTTGCTTTTTGTATAGTTCCCTGCACTTCTGTGGAGGTCAGCCGGGTCCCCTCCTGGAGGCCTGTGCTCCTCTCAGTTTATCTGAAGCCACTGTTATTTGTTCATTTGCTTTTTCCTGTTTTTTCAGTGGCTGCGGCTTAGTTTTGTTACACCAGAGATCTGATTTAGGTGGTAGAGGTCTTGTGATCTCAGGTGTTTTTGCAATCAGAAGAGTTGGTATTCTTTAGGGTTTTTTTTGCAGTGAGAATCCTTTCCTGTACTTTTCTGTCTAGACAGATTGGGCCCCAGCGTTTGCTCATTCTATTTTCTGTCTGTGTCCGTACTTCTTCTTGTCTAACCGCCATTACATGTTTGGGGGCTTCCTTTTTTCTTTGGGGATCTGCTCCGGGCAGATAGCTTTCCTCTTTCTGCCTTTAGGTGTAGTTATCTCAGGCTGTGACGAGGCGTCTAGGATCAACGCAGGAACGCTCCACGGCTACCTCTAGTTGTGTGGTTAGTCAGGGTACTGCAATCCAATAGGTTCCAGCCTCTCTGGTGTATTACTGTTTTTGCTTTTTCTCCTCAGCTACCAAAACATAACGTGTAGAACTGCATCAGCTGTCACTTTCTGCAAGTGACATGAAGAAATGAATGTGGTTACAGGTCTGCAAGAATTTTATTACTTTTCCCTTCTGCGTGCTCAGTGACCGGTTGGCCCAAGAAACTTGAGCAACATGGCTGACAATAGTTGTGACTTCCTGTCACCAGTAGAAGGTGAACTTCTAACAGTCAAACTGCACCTGGTAACTTACAACTTGAACAGGGGCTGGACACCACAGATAGCTTCTTCTTCACTGTCAGCAGAATCATGAATGCAGCTCTGGAAGTGATTGGATGTAAATAGGGTTGACTTAAAGTATGAGGAAGCCCTTGGGAAAACATGTGGGGACTAGTAGGTGCAGCTCTGAAGGTCAAACTGTAACATTTTTCAGAAGGTGGGAATAACATAAGGTCATCATTTAACCAAACCATACAGAATAACGAAAACATAAAGCTGCCATACAGTGCCAATATAAAAGTGCTCAAATAATAGTGCCATATAAATCCTAAATAAAACCAAAACCAATGCAGTGATGTAATAATAATAATAATTTTATTTCTATAGTGCCAACATATTCTGCAGAATGTACATTTTAGAGGGGACTTGTACAGACAAAAGACATTACAGCATAACAATAATCACATAAATCAACAGATACCAAGAGGAGTGTTAATTATAGGCGATTAGCAGAACAGAGGGCACGGGAAGGGTGATAGACTGAGATGAGAGAGGAGATGTAGGATGGTGCTGAACCATGGAGTGTTTTCTGGGTGAGGGTAATAAGTTTCTATTAAATTCTGGAGTGGATGGGTAACCAGTGCAATGACTGGCACATCGGTGTAACGGTTGGTGAGGAATATGATCCTGGCTGCAGCATTCAGGATGGATTGGAGAGGGAAGTGCTCAGTAAGAGAGAGACCGATTTGTAGACAGTAGCAATAGTCCAGAAGATAATGAATAAGAGCAACAGTCACAGTTTTTGCAGTAGAAAGTAAGAAAAGGTTGAATTCTAGAAATGTTTTTGAGGTGTAGATGACATGAGCGAGCCAGTGATAGGATGTAGGGAGTGAATGAAAGATCTGAATCAAGTATGACTTCAAGACAGCGGGCATGTTGCTGGGGATGTTTAGTGCCGGTGTCTTTGCATGCTGCCCCTCTTCCCTGGCAGAGACGCCGGCTTATTCACCACCGCGGCCCCCGTCCCACACTTCCTCCATGTCTGCTTATGCCCGGGAGGCGCATAGATCCCTGGGCACTGTGCTTAGGGAGTGTGTTTTCCTAAAAGTGTCCCCAGTCAAGAGCTGGGGCACACCTAATTAAGGCACCTCCTTCAGCATGGAGGTGCCTCAGCAACGTGGTTGGTTAGCACCTGCCAACGCTCATCTGTACATCAGCCGGTCCAGTCCGCACTCACCAGTCTCATCTGAATATCAGCCGGTCAAGTCCGCACCCACCAGCGCTCATCTGTACATTAGCCGTTCCAGCCCGCACCCATCCATGCTCATCTATCTGTACATCAGCCGTTCCAGCCCGCACCCGTCCATGCTCATCTATCTGTACCTCAGCCGGTCCAGTCCGCACCCATCCATGCTCATCTGTACATCAGCCGTTCCAGCCCGCACCCGCCAGCGCTCATCTGTAATCAGTCGTTCCAGCCTGCATCCGTCCATGCTCATCTATCTGTACATCAGCCGGTCCAGTCCACACCTGCCAGTGTTCATCTATCTGTACATCAGTCATTCCAGCCCGCACCCGTCCATGCTCATCAATCTGTACATCAGCCGTTCCAGTCCGCACCCGCCAGTGCTCATCTGTACATCAGCCGTTCCAGTCCGCACCCGCCAGTGCTCATCTGTACATCAGCCGTTCCAGTCCGCACCCGCCAGTGCTCATCTGTACATCAGCCGTTCCAGCCTGCACCCGCCAGTGCTCATCAGTACATCAGCCGTTCCAGTCCGCACCCGCCAGTGCTCATCTGTACATCAGCCGTTCCAGTCCGCACCCGCCAGTGCTCATCTGTACATCAGCCGTTCCAGCCTGCACCCGTCCATGCTCATCTATCTGTACATCAGCCGGTCCAGTCCACACCTGCCAGTGTTCATCTATCTGTACATCAGTCATTCCAGCCCGCACCCGTCCATGCTCATCAATCTGTACATCAGCCGTTCCAGTCCGCACCCGCCAGTGCTCATCTGTACATCAGCCGTTCCAGTCCGCACCCGCCAGTGCTCATCTGTACATCAGCCGTTCCAGCCTGCACCCACCAGTGCTCATCTGTACATCAGCCGTTCCAGTCCGCACCCGCCAGTGCTCATCTGTACATCAGCCGTTCCAGTCCGCACCCGCCAGTGCTCATCTGTACATCAGCCGTTCCAGCCTGCACCCGTCCATGCTCATCTATCTGTACATCAGCCGGTCCAGTCCACACCTGCCAGTGTTCATCTATCTGTACATCAGTCATTCCAGCCCGCACCCGTCCATGCTCATCAATCTGTACATCAGCCGTTCCAGTCCGCACCCGCCAGTGCTCATCTGTACATCAGCCGTTCCAGCCTGCACCCGCCAGTGCTCATCTGTACATCAGCCGTTCCAGTCCGCACCCGCCAGTGCTCATCTGTACATCAGCCGTTCCAGCCTGCACCCGTCCATGCTCATCTATCTGTACATCAGTCATTCCAGCCTGCACCTGCCAGTGCTCATCTGTACATCAGCCGTTCCAGCCCGCACCCGTCCATGCTCATCTGTCCATCAGTCGTTCCAGCCCGCACCTGCCAGTGCTCATCTGTACATCAGCTGTTCCAGCCTGCACCCGTCCATGCTCATCTATCTGTACATCAGTCATTCCAGCCTGCACCTGCCAGTGCTCATCTGTACATCAGCCGTTCCAGTCCGCACCCACCAGTGCTCATCTGTACATCAGCCGTTCCAGCCTGCACCCGTCCATGCTCATCTATCTGTACATCAGTCATTCCAGCCTGCACCTGCCAGTGCTCATCTGTACATCAGCCGTTCCAGCCCGCACCCGTCCATGCTCATCTGTCCATCAGTCGTTCCAGCCCGCACCTGCCAGTGCTCATCTGTACATCAGCCGTTCCAGCCAGCACCCGTCCATGCTCATCTGTACATCAGCCGTTCCAGTCCGCACCCGCCAGTGCTCATCTATCTGTACATCAGCCGGTCCAGTCCGCACCTGTCCATGCTCATCTATCTGTACTGTACATCAGCTGGTCCAGTCCTCACCTGCCAGTGCTCATCTATCTGTACATCAGCCGGTCCAGTCCGCACCTGCCAGTGCTCATCTGTACATCAGCAGTTCCAGTGCTTCTGTATACCATCCTGCACCTGCCTGAGCCTATCTGTATACCAACCAGTTTCATTTGTATCAGTGTTCCTTCAGTGCCTGTCCACATCCGTGTTCCCTCCCTCTGGGCCATTCCTGCTATCAGTCACTTGAGGGTCAGCTGCTGTGCGTCCGTGGTCTGTTCTGGAGTAACACCTGGTGTTCATCAAGAGCCATGCCTAACCTCACCATGAGGGGCTCTAATGAAAAGTCAGGTGCTCACCTAGTTTTGCCCCTCCAGGTTTTTCTCGGAGCACGGCACAGTGGTTCCACCATTTCCGTTACAGGATGCAAGTATGGACCATGAGGAAACAGTCTGGTGGATGCCCTAGGGGAAAAATGCCCTGCGTGCCCGTGCGAATGTTGGATCATAGCACATAAAGCTGATGCCACCTATGTGAAACTCGGGATGTGAAGCCAGGCTGTTAATCTTCATTTGAAAGGCGGCATTAGGTTGGCAGTCCCGAGTGTAATGCCACTCATTCCGATCATACAAGGCATGCCATGTATTGTACCATCTGTACATTTCTTTATGACTCATTATCGTTACCCAAGGGAAATACTCAGATTCTATTGTCCGGTGACAATAGGCACGGTGGTGCAGTTTTTTTTTTTCCCTTTTGCTATGCGGATAGCCACGCGATGATCTGTACTGTTTACACGCAGAGGAATTTCACTGCATCACAAAAGGTTTCTAATCCCCGGCTCCTTGACCGAGCGTTACAACAGTGCCATATACCATTACAAGTTCATCATCATGTTTTTTTTTTTTTCCATGGCTTTGTGTGTCTGTTTATGCCGCAGCTCAGTGCGCCACGGCCCAGCTATGTATACCGGGGTTACGTCTCTGCAGGGACATGCCATCTTTGCACCGCACCTTCTTATCTGTTTGGTGTTTATCCCTTCGGTAAAGAAACATTTGTGCCAAGTCAGTAACACCCATGTTGACAAACTGCTTAGATATGCCTCCGTACAATGTGAGAGGTTCCAGGGCTCGGGCCAGAAAAGGTGTCCACAAAGAGAGGAAGGGAGAAGAGTTGGCACTTTGTCATCCGAGGGGGTAAAAATACCTTTAGAATAACATTATGCAAACAGCTGTCATAGATATTTGGCAGCGAGAATGGGCAAATCTGTAGGCTCGGCACATTTTTCAAATACTATAGAAGATAATTGCCTAAATAGCAACTCCTAAAATGTATACAAACCTCACGTCAGCCTGAGTATTAGATGAAAGAAACCCGGGACTGACTGTGATCAACAGAACGTTTCTTCCAGCTATGCATTTCCACTACTGGTGATATGTGGTATTACATGGCGGGAGGGGGGGAGCTGTTCTGGTTAAATAAAAGGGGGATTCAGTGTAATGGAGGTTCTTACGCACCAATTTTCCATATCTCTCAAATAATATTGCATTACCCTTGAAGCGGCCAATCCAGACCAAATGGCTAATGGCGACTTCCCCGGCAAAAATCAAGAGGACATTGGGTGGTCAAACCCCAGATGCCTAATTTTGAGGAGACAACCTTTTGCATCATAAAATTCTAGAGTTGAGCAAAAAAGTTTTGCAAGACCATGGTCCAATGACCACGTTGTACCGTACCGACTAGCACCGACTAATCAGAAGAGGCGCCGGTAGGAGAAGGTTCGTACGGCTTTGGTCTGGTGGCCACTTGGTCCTTCAAAGAGGATGGTCCACAATGGATTTCTTCCCTGTTGGGCAAGTTTTAAGCCTCTGGATAAGTAGAATTATTCCATTCATTGACTTCAAGCAGACATCTTAAAAATGAAAACATTAAGAACATGGCGGAATATTTTTTTGAAAAGATCAGTCATAGCTGTTCTAACACCAGTGGGACGTGAGACGGTCACAGCCATGTGAACGGAGCATGGGAAAAAAAAAAATATACCCAACGAAGATCGCTAAATTACCCGGTAGGATAACATTCTTCTCCTCCTTTTTCTGTAAATCCATGGGACCCTCTGTAACGACATGGCCATCGGTGGACGGACCTAGTTTGTTGAAATATTTCCAGATCTTGACAGCACTTTGGTGGGTTTCACATGATGCCTTCGAGGTATGATCTGTGGATACGTCGGGGTTGGTGGCTTTGCAAGGAGATACTTCCACGGTGATTAAACTAATTAGTAGAATGAATGGGGACAATATATCATGGTTGGGTGGGGAGGAGGGAGAGTCTTTTTGAGCAATGGAAAAAAAAAAAGTTGACCCTGATGGTTAAGCTTTTTAATTCCAGGTTAACTGCTCTGAAAAGAGAGAGAATGTCAGGTGGCCAGGCCACAAAGGATGTCATGAGCCGAGAACGAGGTCCTCTAATAAATATCACTGGGAATACACATCAATGGCTGCTAAAGCTGCCCACATTGTCTAGGGCTCCCTGCAGAGCTCCTCTGGTCTTCATACAGGACATGTCTTGGCGAGGTCAATCCTTTGTCTTTTATTACTTATTTACACCCCGGGATTGTTGACTCACAATAGTCTTGACCTTTTGCACTTACAGACCCCCCTTTTTTTCTTAATCTGGGCTGCAGATGTTTAATTACGTTAAATCAGGACTCCTGCATGTGGCCCCTAAACGAGGCTCCTGTAAAAGGAGGATTGTAAATCTGTAGGGACGAGTGTTAAGCAGGTTTCAATGACAATAGAAGTTTATAAAGTCGTGAAATGAGGAATGTTGGGTTCTGCATGTACCTAAAACATGTATCATAAAGCCCCACCATGTGGATGCTATGGGGCCCCTTAGAGCAAGGAGGCCCAAATTAGGTTGAAAATATCCCATTATTTACATTCCCCTATCCAGAGGCCATACAAAGATCAAGAAAATGAGACGAGGCCAAACAAGTATCTGATCCTTTTGTCCTAGGCAGCAATCGGCATGTATTCCAACCGGAAAAATAAAGGGGAGATCTCCCAGGGTCTTGAAAAAAGTGGCAATTCAGAGTGGGGCCAAAAAAAAAAAAACCTTCCAAAACTTTCCAGAAAGCAGAATTCCCAGAAGCACCAGGATGTTCCATCATGAGAAAGTGCCATAGTGTACAATTGGAAAGGAGGTTTAAAAAGGAGGCCAAGAGGTGAACACCCAAAGTTGACAGGTAATCCTAGTGGACCCCTTTTTATACTTTGTAAGCCAATGCCCTTTGTAAAAATGTAAATATGGCCACCACTTTGGCTCGCAACAGGGTTATCATCCATTTTTTTCCAGAAACTTGAATGGCACCGATGTATTATGGGATAACTAGGATCAGTAATCTGGGCAACAAACCCATTCTTAATGGACTTTTATTATGTTATTTTCTTTTTATTTCAAGTGCATGTGCTTTAAGAATTTATACCACCTATGGTCAGGGCTTGTGACCGTGGTTTCAAGTGCATTGTTGGTAATGTAGTAAGTGGTAAAGTCCTTAGAAATAAATTGAGAAAAGGAGAGGGAAACCGGCAGATGGCATGGAAAAAATGATTGACAAAAGAGTTGGGAAGAAGATCGACAGAAGAGACGAAGGGGAGATTAGCAAAAGAAGTGGAAAGATGATCATCAGAAGGCATGGAGAGCCAGTGGGCAGAAAAGACGAGAGCATGGCAGAAAGACGGAGAGCCAGTGGGCAGAAAAGACGGAGAGCCAGTGGGCAGAAAAGACGGAGAGCCAGTGGGCAGAAAAGACGGAGAGCCAGTGGGCAGAAAAGACGGAGAGGACCAGTGGGCAGAAAAGACGGAGAGCCAGTGGGCAGAAAAGACGGAGAGCCAGTGGGCAGAAAAGACGGAGAGCCAGTGGGCAGAAAAGATGGAGAGCCAATGGGCAGAAAAGACGGAGAGCCAGTGGGCAGAAAAGACGAGAGCAGTGGCAGAAAAGACGGAGAGCCAGTGGGCAGAAAAGATGGAACGCCAATCGGCAAAAGGGACAGAGAGAATCAACACAACGAACGGAGAGAAAAATCGGCAAAAGGGAGAGAAAGACTATCGGCAGAAGGGACGGAGAGACGTTGGGCAGAAGGGATGGAGAAAAAAAAACAGCAAAAAGGACAGAGGATTGGGGAGAGTATGGACAGAAAATAACAGAACACACAGTCAGTAAAATGAAAGGGAGACAATTGGCAGAACAAATGGAGGTGTGATAGACATGAGAAAGGCTAAATAAATTATAGATATTTTTATATTTACATTGGAGGTTTCTGCAAATCATATAATATTAAATGAAGACCTTTCTGTAGAGTACTAGATCGATCTACATGATAGAGATAGGTATAGAGTTAACAGATGAACAGATAGAGATAATACAGTGACATAAGATATACATAAACTGGAGCAGTGGGCAGCAACTAACAGAATGGATTTTAACAGGGAAAAATGCAAAGTACTACATCTGGGCAATAAAAATGAAAAAAGCATATACAAAATGGGAGGAATAGGGCTAAGTAACAGCACATGTGAAAAAGACTTGGGTATACTAATTGATCACAGACTTAACATGAGTCAACAGTGTGATGCAGCAGCAAAAAAGGCAAATGCAATTCTAGGATGTATCAACAGAAGCATACAGTCTAGATCACGTGAGGTCATTATTGCCCTCTACTCCTCTTTGGTCAGACCTCATCTGGAATACTGTGTCCAGTTTTGGGCACCACATTTTAAAAAAGACATCAACAAACTGGAGCAAGTTCAGAGAAGAGCCACCAGAATGGTGACCGGTCTGCAAACCATGTCCTATGAGGAACGGTTGCAGGATTTGGGAATGTTTAGCTTGCAAAAAAGAAGACTGAGAGGAGACTTAATAGCTGTCTACAAATATCTCAAGGGCTGTCACATTGTAGAAGGATCATCTTTATTCTCATTTGCGCAAGGAAAGACTAGAAGCAATGGGATGAAACTGAATGGGAGGAGACACAGATTAGATATTAGAAAAAACTTTTTGACAGTTAGGGTGATTAATGAGTGGAACAGGCTGCCACAAGAGGTGGTGAGTTCTCCTTCAATGGAAGTCTTCAAACAGAGGCTGGATAGACATCTGTCTGGGATGATTTAGAGAATCCTGCTTTGAGCAGGGGGTTGGACCAGAGACCCAGGAGGTCCCTTCCAACTCTACCATTCTATGATTCTATGATAAAAAAGGTTTGGACACCCCTGCTCAAAATTACTGTTATTGTGAGCAGTCAAGCAAGTTGAAGGTGAAATGATCACTAAAAGGCCTTAATTTAAAGATGACACATTTACTTTGTTTTTTAGATTATATATTATAATCATTCATCTTTTAGATTTTAAAAATTACAAAAAGGAAAATGGGTCGATGCAAAACTTTGGGCAACCTTGGATTTTTGTGTGCTCAGATAACTTTGACCAAGGTTTCTGACCTTAATTAGCCTACTAGGGTGATTGCTTGCTCACGATCATCGTTCCGAAAGGCCAGGTGATGCAAATTTCCCAGCTTTATATACACCCAGCTTCCTCTAACCTTGTGCCAAAATCAGCAGCCAGGGTTCTTCTAAGCATCTGCCTAGCCCTCAGAAAATGAAAATGGTGGAAGCCCACAAAGCAGGAGAAGGCTAAAAGAAGATTGCAAAGGTTTTCAAGTTTCCCTTTCCTAAGTCTGAAACGTAATTAAGAAGTGGCAGTTACCAGGGAACAGTGGAGGTCAAGATAAAGTCTGTAAGACAAAAATATTTCATTGAGTGCTGCTCGTGGGATTGGTAGAGAGGCAAATCAGAACCCCTGGTTGACTGCAAAAGATCTTCAGAAAGATTTAGCAGACTGATGTTGTGGTACATTGTTCTACTGTTCAGAGACACCTGGACAAATATGGCCTGCATGGAAGAGTCATCAGAAGAAAACCCCTTCTGCATCCTCACTATAAAATTCAGAGTCCGAAGTATGCAAAAGAATAAGGCTGAAGCATTTTGGAAACAAGTCCTGTGGACCGATGAGGTTAAAATAGAACTCTTTGGTCACAATGATCAAAGCTATGTGTGGAGAAAAAAGGGTACAGAATTTCAGGAAAAGAACATCTCGCCAACCATTGGGGATCAATCATGCTTTGGGGTTGTGTTGAAGCCAGTGGACAAGGGAACATTTCACAGGCAGAGGGAAAAATGGATTCAATGAAATTTCAACAAATTCTTGGTGCAAACTAAACACCATCTGTTAAAAAGCTGAAAAGTGTCTTCTACAAATGGATAATATGATCCTAAACACACGGCAAAATCCACAATAGACGACCTCAAAAAGCGCAAGCTGAAGGTTTTACAATGACCCTCACAGTCCCCTGATCTGACATCATTGAAAATTTGTGACTAGACCTCAAAATAACAATGTATGCAAGACGACCCAGGAAGCTCACAGAACTGGAAGAATTCTCCAAGGAAGAATGGATGAAAATCCCTCAAACGAGAATTGAAAGACTCTTGTCTGGGTACAAAAAGTGTTTTCAAACTGTGATACTTTCAAAAGGGGGTGCTACTAGGTACTAACCATGCAGGGTGCTTAAACTTTTGCATCAGCCCATTTTCCTTTTTGTATTTTTTAAAATGTGAAAGATTATATTTTTTTTGCCTAAAATACAAATGAAATGTGTCATCTTTAACTTTAGGCTTTTTAGAGATCATTTCATCTTCAACTTGCTAAAATGTTCACAAAAACAGTAATTTTGACCAGGGGTGTCCAAACTTTTACATGCCACTGTAGATTTAGAGAGAGATGGGATCTTTTTTTAGATCACTAGAAATTTCTTCTTATGATATGTCTTATATAGAGCTTTATTTTACCTGTTAGTCTCTTGCTACTTATGATCTGCAGGCTTCAGGAACGCCCGGAGATATGGCGGATATTAATGATTGCGCTGGGTTCCATTAAATTAATCTCCGACCTTGCGGTTGACAGAAGTAAGACGAGTAAATCTTTACAAATATTTAAAAGTTTCCCGAGTAACCAACGTCTTAGACACGCTGCCGATGTCTTTCAGGAAACTTTTTCTTTATGTCTCTTATAATAAAGAAGATGAAATACTTTTAAGTAAACCGATTGAAGTGTTTTCCTTCTAAGATCTGCTCTTAAGAACCCACAAGAAGGAAATCCTTAATACCTGGAGATAAAGAGTGAAAATAAACTCTTAGATGTGACAAGGGCAGATACATTATTGTATAAAGAACAAGTCCAGCGCCTCTGTTCTAAATTACAGCATCCTCCAACACCGAGTCCATAGCTGTAAAATAGAAGTCATGTGATACTTAGAACCGCCCCCGAGGTACTACCACATAAGAAAAGTTAAAGACCTGAGGCAACTTCTCCTGGACCATATGGAAAAACTCTTCTTGTCGCATTGTTCAGCTTTGTCATAGTGATATTATTTGGATTCACCTTGACAAATGATGTATATACCGTATAGAAGACAGACAGCATCCATTGCAAAGTTCAAAATGTAGTCTGTCTTTTGCTGCCAGGTTTAGGCACCCAGTTTGTTTCCTCCTTCATGTCCCTTAACACACCCCATGAGCTAAATGTATCCTCCCGTTCTGTTTGCACACAATAAAGTTCCCTTGTTAAGTGGAGTCCAAGTTTGTACCACCCAATACCAAATGGGGCGAGACCAACAGGATCGGACTTCTTTTCTCCAAAGATCCAATATACATTTTACATTTGCCCTTAGATCTAAAAAAAAAAAAAAATCTTTAAATTAAGGCTGTACTCCCAGTAATAAGAACCTTTAAACATAAGACGGTCAAGACCCTGGTGGTTCAGTGATGGAAGCAGGGACAAGCTGCCATCACTGAACCACCTTATCCTTACTGGTTCAGTGATCCAGGAGAAAAGTCTACATTTTCGAGAGTTCTAGAAGCTACATTGTTCCGACAGTACATTTTTCATCTTTGACATATAATATTGTTTTGATCTACCTTAATAGTGATGTATACATAGAAGACAGCAGCCAATGCCATCACTGAACCACCTTATCCTTACTTATTCACTAATCCAGGAGGAAAGTCTACATTTTTGAGAGTTCTAGAAGTTTGGTAGACATCTATAAAATCAACAGAGTTCCGTCAGTACTAAATTTGCTTGGACTGTCCTGAATTTTTGGAAACCATCTTGCCAATTTTAGATCTGGTGTTTTTGGAAACTTAATCAAAAACTAGGCATTAGTGGTCTGGTTTTGGGGTTTCCTGGGGCAGGACTTCATGGATCTAAAGGTTTGCTCATCTTGGGCCTTCAAAGTTCATGGGTGAAGTGGCAGAACAACCCAATCGAAAACTGGGCATTAGTGGTCTTGGTTTTGGGATTTCCTGGGGCAGGACTTCATGGATCTAAGGGTTTGCTCATCTTGAGCCTTCAAAGTTCATGGGCGGAGTGGCAGAACAACCCAATCGAAAACTGGGCATTAGTGGTCTGGTTTTGGGGTTTCCTGGGGCAGGACTTCATGGATCTAAAGGTTTGCCAATCTTGGGCCTTCAAAGTTCATGGGTCGAAGTGGCAGAACAACCCAATCGAAAACTGGGCATTAGTGGTCTGGTTTTGGGGTTTCCTGGGGCAGGACTTCATGGATCTAAAGGTTTGCTAATCTTGGGCCTTCAAAGTTCATGGGTCGAAGTGGCAGAACAACCCAATCAAAAACTGGGCATTAGTGGTCTGGTTTTGGGGTTTCCTGGGGCAGGACTTCATGGATCTAAAGGTTTGCTAATCTTGGGCCTTCAAAGTTCATGGGTCGAAGTGGCAGAACAACCCAATCGAAAACAGGGCATTAGTGGCCTGGTTTTGGGGTTTCCTGGGGCAGGACTTTATGGATCTAAAGATTTGCTCAACTTGATCCTTCAAAGTTCATGGGTGGAGTGGCAGAACTAACCGGTAGGTGTGCTTCATTTAAGGTGGACAATTTTGCAGCTACTAAGTCTATTGTATCGGTATATTTTGCATCTGCTTCCTTCGGTATAATAAAACCTGATAAAATACAGGGAGAGAAGTTAAAACCTGCCATGTGTGTTTGATTTAGGTCAGTCGATCCCATCCTGCAATAGATAGTAGCTTATAAAACACAACAGAGCAGACATGTCATTAGAGAAAGCCACAGCTCCTTCAGAAGATTGTGATCAGAATTCGAGAGGAAGCCAAGACTTGCTTCTGTAATTATCACTAGACCCGGGGAGAACGCTCAAACCCCCCCTGGAATTGAAGTCCTCAGTGGTCAGAGAGAAATCCAATCCTCAAACCTCTTGCCTGTAATGCAACATTTAATGCGAAAATCCCTGCAATTATAAACTCTTGGGGTATGTGATCCTCGGGGATTCTTAGACCTTTTCTCATAATGAACTTGTACCAAAAAAAATGGTCTTTATCTTTATCTCACACCACAGGGGTCAACAGCGTACAGGAGTATCTTACTCTGAGCAGAGAGGATATACATAGGCTATGGTCTCGGTAAGAGCACAAGCCTTCTGATATCCACGGAAATGCTGCTGTATGCTGCACGGTGCCAGTAAGAAACCGCAACAGCCTAGTGCAAAGCCATAAATCAGGGTGATAATGGGCACCACCAAGTTATGCTCAGGGAACAAGATGGCATTGCACTTCTTGTGTATACAATGGACTCAAAAACTGGAGTCAAGCTGTTATAGAAAATCGGAAAAAAAAAATGAAAAAAAAAATCGATGTACATTTTTGCTACAGCATTTTTCAATTTCTCAAATTACTATTAATATATTTAGTTTGTTTTTTAACAATATTTGCAAAAGAAGAAACTTTGCAAATAGTCTTCCCTAACAATATTTATTTCTTGTATATAGCTCCTAAGACTGATGTGTTTGCATGTTTATAAGAAACTACTAATCCTTCTTGCAGTCACAGCTAACTCGCTCCTGATCACTACTTCCTACCAACATATGTATGAGGCTAAAGGACAACAAAAAGGAAGGACTCATTGCTTTTTCTGTAAAGAATCCATAGTCTCACTGCTCTTACAGTAATGAATCCATAGTCTCACTGCTCGTACAGTAAAGAATCCACAATCTCACTGCTCTTACAGTAAAGAATCCATAGTCTCACTGCTCGTACAGTAAAGAATCCACAATCTCACTGCTCTTACAGTAAAGAATCCACAATCTCACTGCTCTTACAGTAAAGAATCCACAATCTCACTGCTCTTACAGTAAAGAATCCACAATCTCACTGCTCGTACAGTAAAGAATCCACAATCTCACTGCTCTTACAGTAAAGGATCCACAATCTCACTGCTCGTACAGTAAAGAATCCATAGTCTCACTGCTCGTACAGTAAAGAATCCACAATCTCACTGCTCGTACAGTAAAGAATCCAGTCTCACTACTCGTACAGTAAAGAATCCACAATCTCACTGCTCTTACAGTAAAGAATCAACAATCTCACTGCTCGTACAGTAAAAAATCCATAGTCTCACTGCTCGTACAGTAAAGAATCCACAATCTCACTGCTCTTACAGTAAAGAATCCACAATCTCACTGCTCTTACAGTAAAGAATCCACAATCTCACTGCTCTTACAGTAAAGAATCCACAATCTCACTGCTCTTACAGTAAAGAATCCACAATCTCACTGCTCGTACAGTAAAGAATCCACAATCTCACTGCTCTTACAGTAAAGGATCCACAATCTCACTGCTCGTACAGTAAAGAATCCATAGTCTCACTGCTCGTACAGTAAAGAATCCACAATCTCACTGCTCGTACAGTAAAGAATCCAGTCTCACTACTCGTACAGTAAAGAATCCACAATCTCACTGCTCTTACAGTAAAGAATCAACAATCTCACTGCTCGTACAGTAAAAAATCCATAGTCTCACTGCTCGTACAGTAAAGAATCCACAATCTCACTGCTCTTACAGTAAAGATCCACAATCTCACTGCTCTTACAGTAAGAATCCACATCTCACTGCTCGTACAGTAAAGAATCCACAATCTCACTGCTCGTACAGTAAAGAATCCACAATCTCACTGCTCGTACAGTAAAGAACCACATCTCACTGCTCGTACAGTAAAGATCCACAATCTCACTGCTCGTACAGTAAAAAATCCACAATCTCACTGCTCTTACAGTAAGGATCCACAATCTCACTGCTCTTTCAGTAAAGAATCAACAATCTCACTGCTTGTACAGTAAAAATCCATAGTCTCATGCTCGTACAGTAAAGAATCCACAATCTCACTGCTCGTACAGTAAGAATCACAATCTCATGCTCGTACAGTAAGGAATCCATAGTCTCACTGCTCTTACAGTAAGGAATCCATAGTCTCACTGCTTTACAGTAAAGAATCAACAATCTCACTGCTCGTACAGTAAAGAATCCACAATCTCACTGCTCGTACAGTAAGGAATCCATAGTCTCACTGCTCTTACAGTAAGGATCCATAGTCTCACTGCTCTTACAGTAAAGAATCCAGTCTCACTGCTCTTACAGTAAAGAATCAGTCTCACTGCTCTTACAGTAATAATTCTAGTCTCACTGCTTGTAAAGAATCCAGTCTCACTGCTCTTACAGTAAAGAATCCAGTCTCACTGCTCTTACAGTAAAGAATCCATAGTCTCACTGCTCTTACAGTAAATAATTCATAGTCTCATTGCTCTTAAAGAATCAATAATCTCACTGCTTTTAGAGTAAATAATCCATAATCTCACTGCTCTTACTGTAAAGAATCTGCCCATCAGGATTATTAAATCTTCTTTCCTCTAGATGTAGAGGATGCCCTTTTGACAGGCTCAAAGAGCATAGTTGACTGGTTGCAATTGGTAATAAAGAATTTCTCAGAATTTGGAGGCCACCGTACACATCACATCTTTCCAAGACACTGAATCTACAAAGACACTGAATCAGCAGGGACTTCAAGAGATGAGCTCAACGCTACGACTTTAAATGGCAGTCACTGAGAAAAACTGGGGGAGATATAAAAAAATATTTCACAATGGAATTTGTAAAAAAATAAAAATTGACCAAACGTATTTATCTTCAAAAAAAATGTTCAACTTTCTATATTCTGTGAAGTTTCTTTTACTGTCTGCCCACTGGTTATTAGCACATAATGGAAAGGATGCTTCAAGGGCCGGAGATCAGTGTCACTAAAAAGAGCAAATACAGAAGCAGCTGCACATTTTTGGTAAAGAAGATAGTAGGAAACTCACCAAGAATCGAAGAGATTGTTAAGACTAAATTGAGCATCTGTCCATCTTAATCAGGAAATAATGACGGTCACAAAGGAGCCCCTGCAGTATATCTAATAAATAATATAGCATCTGGAGGTCATTCGCTCTGATGCCAACAGTCAACAGACTGGCAGGTGTAGGCTGGGTCGGTGGATAGGCAGGCTGGCGGGCATGGCTGGTAGACAGGTATTCAGGAATATGAGCGAAGCGCTGGGACCCGAGAATTCATAAGGATGTTAAGAACACACAACATTGCACAGGCACCTCCCACCTGATGGAGGTGCCTTAAATAATAAGTGCACTTTAGGACAGCACACGCTATGCCTTTAAAGAGCTGGGACCGCATGCACCCAAAGTACTTTGACCGGGGATCTGCGAGCAGTGTGCATACCCCAGGCAGCTGCCGGAGAACGGGGACAGGACGGGGGACTGCGGCGGTATATCGGCGCCTCTACTGGGGGAGGGAAGGCGAGAGCAGAGGCGCTAGAGACTAGGCAGGTGGCGGATCAGTGAGAGCGTCGGTGTCTCTGCCAGGGAAGGGAATGCAGAGACACCAGCATTACAAAGGATTTATTAGTAACCTGTGACTATGAAAACATATAGGTCTACATAGGAGATTCAGAGTTCGAATCTCAGCAGTGTCTCCAAAACTGATAAGTACTGGTCTTCATGCTAATTTAGAAGTTTAATTCCATTTGCACAGATGAAAACAGAATTAATGCACAGGCGTGTGATTTCCAACAATCTCCAGGGCTTTCCCAGAGTGTTCGTATATTTATACCCTTCATGAATAAGATCCATACCTAAATTTATCCATTTCGTACTGGATAGCAGAATTCATAGCTCTATCTCTGTGTCCACCCACAACAGTTCTTTGTTCCAATGTTCTTGTGAGATCTACCACACCCTAACTGGGAGATTTGGCAGGCCCGAAGACCTTGAGCGCTTCCTAACTCGCATGGTAGAATTTTTTTTTTTTTTTTCAATTAAAACTATTTGCGAAGATGCTTATTTTTTTTTTAAGCATTGGAAAAATGTAAAACAATTGGCTGCACAAGTCTACAAACCCCTTGAGGACCAAAATATATGCAATCCTGGAACTGACAATAGTACATTAAATCATAGTAGGACATAAAACCACCACTGAGGGTCAGGAAAACTATCCAAATAGTCCAAAAACTTTGCTAAATTCCAAGAACCACGTGACATGTCAAGGAAAAAAAAAAATACACTAGCATACGCATACTTGCGGTGGCACCACTGGGTTACTGCTAGCATTTAGCCTGTGACGTTATATCATTGGTTTGTGACATTATTTAATGCAACATGACTGGCCTCCTTACGGCTCGAAAAGTTACGAAAGTTTGCCAAGTGGCACATCTGGAGACCAAAGCTGCCAAGTGTGATAACTAATGATGAAGCCAATGGGCAGATTACTATGTGATGAGAACAGTCCACTTTACATTCCGGGTTTTTCGGAGCTTCCAGTACATAGGAAACGTCTTGAACTTATTAGGATCTTGATTACTTTTTGTGTCTATCGCCAAAGACAAGGAGGAAGGATGCTGCGTAGGGATGTAGAATTTTTTGGCCTAAACCGTCTATGAAGTCGGATCATACTGCTACTGTAAAGGGATAACGGGCTATGGTCTGGGCCATGATAACACACAAGAGAAAGTCACAGAACCATGAAAGGAGAAGAGAGCATGAACTATGTGTTTATAAAAAAGTCTGGGTCAGCCTGTGAGTAGATCATTGTAGATGTGGAAAAGAGCCGGGACTATCGATAAAGTCTTGGTGACTCTGGTTAAATTATTGTAGTGGCGGGAGACCAGGGACGAGGCTTTTCTGTAGAGTCTGGGTGACTCTGGCTAAATTATCGTAGACTGGGGAGAGCAGGGATTATGATTTTCTGTAAAGTCTGGGTGACTCTGGTTAAATTATTGTAGAGGGGGAGAACAGGGACTAGGCTTGTCTGTAAAGTCTGGGTGACTGGTTAAATTATTGTAGAGGGGAGGATAAGAGGGACTAAGCTTGTTTGTAAAGTCTGGGTGACTGACTAGATCCTGTAGAGAGGGCAGAGCAGGGACTAGGCTTTTCTGTAACATCTGGGTTACTCTGGCTAAGTTATGATAAAGGGGGGAAAGCAAGGACTAGGCTTTTCTGTAAAGTCTGGATGAGTGGCCAAATTATTGTAAAGGGGGGAGAAGGGACTAGGCTTTTCTGTAATGTCTGGGTGACTGGTTAAATTATTGTAGAGGGGAGGATAAGAGAGACTAAGCTTTTCTGTAAAGTCTGGGTGACTGACTAGATCCTGTAGAGAGGGCAGAGCAGGGACTACAGTCATGGCCAAAAGTTTTGAGAATGACACAAATATTATATTTTCACATGATCTGCTGCCCTCTGGTTTTTATGTGTGTTTGACAGATGTTTTTATCACAGACAGAAATATAATAATTGCAAACATATGAGTAACAAAAGCTTATATTGACAGTTAGAATGAGTTAATGCAGCAAGTCAATATTTGCAGTGTTGACCCTTCTTCTTCAGGACCTCTGCAATTCTCCCTGGCATGCTCTCAATCAACTTCTGGACCAAATCCTGACTGATAGCAGTCCATTCTTGCACAATCAATGCTTTCATTTTGTCAGAATTTTTAGGTTTTTGTTTGTCCACCCGTCTCTTGATGATTGACCACAAGTTCTCAATGGGATTAAGATCTGGGGAGTTTCCAGGCCATGGACCCAAAATCTCTATGTTTTGTTCCCTGAGCCATTTAGTTATCACCTTTGCTTTATGGCAAGGTGCTCCATCATGCTGGAAAAGGCATTGTTGATCGCCAAACTGCTCTTGGAGGGTTGGGAGAAGTTGCTCTTGGAGGACATTCTGGTACCATTCTTTATTCATGGCTGTGTTTTTAGGCAAGACTTTTGAGAGAGCCGATTCCCTCTTGGCTGAGAAGCAACCCCACGCATGAATGGTTTCAGGATGCTTAACAGTTGGCATGAGACAAGACTGGTGGTAGCGCTCACCTTGTCTTCTCCGAATGAGGCGTTTTCCTGATGTCCCAAACAATCGAAAAGGGGATTCATCAGAGAAAATAACTTTACCCCAGTCCTCAGCAGTCCACTGCCTGTACCTTTTGCAGAATATCAGTCTGTCCATGATGTTTTTTCTGGATAGAAGTGGCTTCTTTGCTGCCCTTCTTGAGACCAGGCCTTGCTCCAAGAGTCTCCGCCTCACAGTGCGTGCAGATGCACTCACACCTGCCTGCTGCCATTCCTGAGCAAGCTCTGCACTGCTGGTAGCCCGATCCCGCAGCTGAAACACTTTTAAGAGACGGTCCTGGCGCTTGCTGGTCTTTCTTGGGCGCCCTGAAGCCTTTTTGGCAACAATGGAACCTCTCTCCTTGAAGTTCTTGATGATGCGATAGATTGTTGACTGAGGTGCAATTTTTCTAGCTGCGATACTCTTCCCTGTTAGGCCATTTTTGTGCATTGCAATGATGACTGCACGTGTTTCTTTAGAGATAACCATGGTTAACAGAAGAGAAACAATGATGCCAAGCACCAGCCTCCTTTTAAAGTGTCCAGTGGTGTCATTCTTACTTAATCATGACAGATTGATCTCCAGCCATGTCCTCATCAACACCCACACCTGTGTTAATGGAGCAATCACTGAAAAGAGGTTAGCTGGTCCTTTTAAGGCAGGGCTGCAATGATGTTGAAATGTGTTTTGGGGGATAAAGTTCATTTTCTAGCCAAATATTGACTGACTTTGCAAGTAATTGCTGTTAAGCTGATCACTCTTTATAACATTCCGGAGTATATGCAAATTGCCATTAGAAAAAGTGAAGCAGTAGACTTTGTAAAAAATTAATATTTGTGTCATTCTCAAAACTTTTGGCCTTGACTGTAGGCTTTTCTGTAAAGTCTGGATGAGTGGCCAAATTATTGTAAAGGGGGAGCAGGGACTAGGCTTTTCTGTAAAGTCTGGATGAGTGGCCAAATTATTGTAAAGGGGGAGCAGGGACTAGGTTTTTCTGTAACATCTGGGTTACTCTGGCTAAGTTATGATAAAGGGGGGAAAGCAAGGACTAGGCTTTTCTGTAAAGTCTGGATGAGTGGCCAAATTATTGTAAAGGGGGGAAAAGGGACTAGGCTTTTCTGTAATGTCTGGCTGACTGGTTAAATTATTGTAGAGGGGAGGATAAGAGAGACTAAGCTTTTCTGTAAAGTCTGGGTGACTGACTAGATCCTGTAGAGAGGGCAGAGCAGGGACTAGGCTTTTCTGTAAAGTCTGGATGAGTGGCCAAATTATTGTAAAGGGAAGGGGACAGTCGAAGGGACTGTAGGGTGTTTTCTGTAAAGTCTGGTTATTGTAGAGGTGGAAAAGCAGGGACTAGGCTTTTCTGTAAAGTCTGGTTTACGCTGGCTAAGTTATGATAAAGGGGGGAGAGCAAGGACTAGGCTTTTCTGTAAAGCCTGGATGACTGGCTAAATTATTGTAGAGGGGGGCAGCAGGGACTAGGTTTTTCTGTAAAGACCGAGTGTCTCTAGCTAATTTATTGTAGAGGGGGAGAGAAGAGACTAGGTTTTTCTGTAAACTCTGGGTGACTGTGACAAGATCCTGTAGAGAAGGGAGAGCGGTGACTATGCTATTCTGTAAAGTGTGGGTGACTTTGTAGCTAAATCATCGCAGAGGGGAGGAGAGCGGTGACTATGCTATTCTGTAAAGTATGGGTAACTGGCTAAATCATTTTAGAGGTGGAAGAGCAGGGACTAGGCTTTTCTGTAAAGTCTGCGTGACTGACTAGATCAGTGTTTCTCAACTCGAGTCCTCAAGACCCACCAACAGGTCATGCTTTAAGGATTCCCTTAGTATTACATAGGTGATGGAATTAATGTTTGAGCAGGTGATGGAATGAGCAATACTAAAGAAATTCGGAAAACTTGACCTGTTGGTGGGTCTTGAGGACTGGAGTTGAGAAACACCGGACTAGATCATGGTAGATGGGGGAGAGCAGGGACTAGGCTTGTTATAAAGTTTAGGTGACTTTGTGGCTAAATTATTACGGGAGGAGCGCAGGGACTGCGTTTTTCTGCAAAGTCGGGGTGAATCCGGCTAAAACATTGTAGAGGACAACTGAAATATTGTGAAAGGGTTAATACTGTTTCACCAGCAGATCAAGGATGGAAGATAAAGGCAGTGTCTAGAGATGTGGTTTATTAGTCAACGCGTTTTGAAGTTAGAAACTTCTTCATCGGGATAAACCACAGTCCAGCAAAAGGATGACTGAATAGGGATGACTGGCAATAGCCTTTTTTATAAAGCCTGAGCGAATCTGACTAAATGATCCATGAACATAATGGTTGCTGGAACCTGGATACAAGTAGAAGTAGAGGAAGTAAGGGTGCCAGATCTCTAGAAAGAAGGAACTGAATCGCTCAGATGAGCTCTCTGCCAACCCAAGTCCAATCAAATTTTTGGATCTTCTCTGATATTACCATTTAGGCCTACAAAAAGCATACATGGAGTTTTCAGCCAACCCTGACTCTCCCAGAAGAGATGAATGGGACGGAGTTGCCATCCCACACACAACCGGTGGACAGAGGCGGCACTCTTTTTTAAGAATTCTGGACAACCTCCTTAAAGTGGATAATACAGAAAAAAATGAAAAATTTTCAAAGGTTCAAATATTAGAAACAAACACGTCAAAAGTCAGACATGCAGAACTAAAGTCATAAAAAATGGCCGAATTGAAGGTTGTACCTCTTCCAAGTATTTTCTTCCCATGGTACAAAAAAAAAAAAAAAAAAGATTAATTCACAAAAAAATACATAAAGGTGAAAATAGTTCAGAGGCTGAATGGAGCATAAATGAGACTGTGCATAGTGGCAGCACCTGGCGCTCAATCTCGCCAATAGATCACAGGAGGAAGGTCAACGTGATGGGCGAGGAACAAATTAACGTCTGTTCTAAGACCATTCATTGAAGTTTCCGCTCACTGTGACTGGTTAACACAGAACTATTTAGATAAAGCTTTGGAGTCTCGGACTGGACGGAATAGTTTGGGAAAAAGTAAAATGCAAGCTTGAAATTAGCAGATGGTTGGGTAATTTCACCCAATTCCCTCGTGATAAGTTCCATCTCCATTGGCTTGTAGCCATCGAGAGCAAAAGGCGATGTGCTTGCCCTTCTGCTTTTAGCGTTGAGACCAGAGCATACAAAGAGTTGTGGGAGCCACATAGCAAAAAAAAAAGAAAAAAAAGACTAGTTCATGCCACCATTAAACATTACCACTCATTTTTGGAAAGAGAGGTGGACAAACCCTTAGAGTGGTTGACTATCGTTGGAAAGAAGAATAGTTCTAGAACTCATGTTTAAGAGGGATGGAGAAAATAGGAACTGACCACAGTAGGTAACCAAAACCATCAGCATCATTGCTTTACCCAATAGTCAGAGACCACCACCCTGGCATGAAGAAGGGAACATCACAGTTTCCCAGGTGAAAAGCTTCGCCTTTGGCCCAGAGAGTCCATCAGCAAGAAACAGACCAGTTCAGATCCTAGTTTCCCCCCTCAAAAAAATACACCACCAATACCAACTCAAGGAAAATGTTGAAATTTGCAGTTCCCATGGAATAGGCTGACCTGAAATACTTCTATCTTTGGTTGAAGGACCTCTTCTTTCAATGAACAATCAAGCTGAAAAAAAACGTGCAAGATACTATATAGGAGAAGGGAGAGGAGGGGGATGAAGCTGTAATGATTCTGTCACTATGTGAGCCTGCAAGCTGGAATAGGTGACAAAGAGCAACAGGAGGAAATATATGCTTAGGTCACATATGTCAAAGTCAAGGCCCGCGAATTGATTATCTATGGCCCCCTGGATGATATTTAATTACTATTAGATCCGGCCGCAGGCCACAGCCGCCTGCTGGTGTTTTGCACGCACCAACCAGGGCCGGCGTCAGCACCCGGCACACCCGGGCAAGTGCCGGGGTCCTGACCAGGCGGGGGGGGGGGCCCACTCGCAGTCTGGCACCCCCCCGCCCGTTAGCGGAGGAGAGCGGTGTCAGCGCCGCCACTGGGCCCCCCCCGCTTGCTCAGGGCCCGGCATCAGCTGGCACAATACTTACCTCTCCCGTGCCTCTGCTGCCGCAGCTCCGGGCTCCAGGGGGCGCCGGCGCTTCCTCTCACAGCAGGCCGCTGAATGACGTCATCATTCAGCGGCCGGCTGTGGCACAGAGTGCGCGGACGTCGGACAGGTAAGACGTGTGTGTGTATGTCTCTGTGTGTGTCTGTGTGTATGTAGCGCGGTGCTTTGTGTGTGTGTATAAGTATGTGAGAGAGTGCTTGTGTGCTGTCTGTGTGTGATGATGGGCAGGCATTGCTGATAATGGGGAGGCATTGATTATGATGATGGGGAGAAGATGATAATGGGCAGGCATCGCTGATAATGGGGAGGCATTGATGATGATGATGGGGAGAAGATGATAATGGGCAGGCATCGCTGATAATGGGCAGGCATTGATGATGGGGAGATGATGATGGTCAGGCATTGATGATGATGGGGAGGAGATGATGATGATGGGCAGGCATCGCTGATAATGGGGAGGCATTGATGATTATGATGGGGAGAAGATGATAATGGGCAGGCATCGCTGATAATGGGGAGGCATTGGTGATGATGGGGAGAAGATGATGATAATGGGCAGGCATTGATGATGGGGAGAAGATGATGATGGTCAGGCATTGATGATGATGGGGAGGAGATGATGATGATGGGCAGGCATTGATGATAATGGGGAGGCCATGATGATGATGGGGAGGCAATGATGATGATAATGGGGAGTCTTTCCACAGCGCCCTTTCCTGAGCTGTAACCGTGCAGAACGCAGTACAGCGCAGAGGAGAGCTCCATATTTTGTATGGAGCATTATATGGGGACCAGTATCCTGTATGGAGCATTATATGGGGACCAGTATCCTGTATGGAGCATTATATTGGGTCCAGTATTCTGTATGGAGCATTATATGGGGGGTGACATCCTGCATGGGGTATTATATGGGTGATGAGGGGGAGACTATGTGGTGCCCATAATATTGTATGGAGGACTGTACTGTCCGGTCTGTACTGTGCGCTGTGAGGATTTGGCGGTTTTTGAGCTATTGTACAATTTACAATAGATATCACTCATGTAATGGAAGAAGTGAAGTATTTGGCATTGTACTGTACCTATATTTCTCTGCTGTATCTGTGCATCATGAATCGTGGTCTGTGTTAAAGGGGCCCACTGAGACTCTTTCGCCCGGGGCCCATAAAAACCTGGAGCCGGCCCTGGCACCAACACTACATTTCCCACAATGCACCGGTAGCAGGGCCGGCGTCAGTCCGGCCCTCGGCTTGTAGCAAATTTGTTTTTTTGGCCCTCGGTGTGTTTGACTTTGACATCCCTGGCTTAGGTTATAGCACAGTTTCTACATCAAGCTAGTAAGAGGCTACACTTTAAATCTTGGTTCTTTGCTCAGCAGACAATTCTGTGTGAAAGTTTTTTTGTTTTTTTTTAAGTTACGAGGCCAACTTACAACAGACATCAACTCATGCCAGTAGTGTTGAATTTTCACAACATGTCAGGTGACAAGTCAAGGAGGAAAAATACAAAAGTGTTAGAGTAGGGATATTTACAAAGTTTAAAATGGATGCCCAACATGAACATTCATGGTATATCCACAGTATACATCAAAGACATGAGCGATTGATGAGGGTCTCACACCCGTGTAAAGAATGGAGTTCCTTGTCTTGCCTTCTCCAATTCTAGGTGAAGAATTAATGGAGATTTGAGGTGATTTGGGTTCTCCACACAGGTGCGAATCTCATAGTGGGACAGACATATTAAATTTTTTTTAAAAGAATATTCCTAAACAAGGACATTTATGGTATATGTCCAACATCTGAAGCCCATGCAGAAACACCAGATTTATTAAATGAAGCATTGGATTCTTTCCCATCAGAACCTTGGACAGCTCCAAAATCACCCTGAACCCGGCTAACCTAATGGAAATCCAATAAAAAACAAAAGTTATAAAAAATAAAAAAAGGGAAAAAAAATGATAAAATTATAGGGGTCGTCATAGGTGGGCCTCTTCTGCCAGCAGATCGGTAGCTGGTCCAGTTATAGGGACATAATATATGGAGGACAATATTGTAGTGTCAATCCCAACCATACATAAAAATACAAAAACAGGCAAAAATTAAA
>JARQOD010000004.1:10202737-10243679 GCA_033576555.1 Oophaga sylvatica
GGGGACTGCACTTTTTTATGCCCCTAAAAAGGGGGAAAAACCCCGGTGGATCACAGGTCGATGGGCCCAACAGTGCCCCCTTTCCCCCTAAAAAGGGGGGAATTTCGAGGAGTTCGTCTGTCACGTTTTCAGGGGATTTACCAAAAACCCGGGTGAAAGGGCTCAGCAAAAAGCTAGGAAAAATGTGGAAGCTTTCTGCGGCTTTGGGAGGCAGAATAAACAAAAAAACAGGGTGAAAAAATTTGGGGTTTTTATTTTTTTTTACATTTTCCTCGATTTTAAAAAATTTTTTTGGGGACTTTATTTTGGGTGGGTTTGCAATTACAGCTTTATTTTGGGTTTTTTGGTTTGGCTGTGTCAAAACCAAAAAGATGTTTTTTTTTAAAAAAAAAATTTTTTTCCAAATTTTTTGGGAGCTTTCTTTTTTTTCCAATTTCGCCCGCCCGAGTAATTTTGGGGGACGGGGTTGATGTTTTTTTGGGCCCCCTTTTTTTCAGGAAATAAATTTTTTGTCGCTTTCTATTAAATTTTTTTGGGGAGGAAATGAACAAAATGAAATTGGAAAATTTTTTTTTTTTTGGGGGTTTTTCGTTTTTGTTTTCCCGGGTGTAAAAAAATTGAAAAGTCTCTTTTTTTTTAGGGTTTGTACGTTTCAAAAAACCCCCCAATTTATTATATTTTTTTTTTTTTGTGCCTTTTTAAACAAAGTTTTTTTAAAAAAAAAAATTTTTTTTTGAATCGCTTTATTTGGAGAGCTGAAACTTTTTTTTTTTCGCGGGACAGGGGTGTATGATTTTTTTGTTTCTTGGGGGGCCTTTTTCGGGGTCCATTTTTTTTTCTTTTGTCTTTTTGATATCTTTTTTCCAATTTTTTTGGGCGATTGAAAAAACATTTTTTTTTGCCTTTTATTTGGGGTGTTCACTAAAGGGGTTTAATACGGGACAGTTTTGGGTCGGGTCGTTTCGGACGCAGAAATACCCCGGGAAATTGGTTGGGGCTGTTGAAAACCCCCGGGGGGACTTGAAAAATTTTTTTGGGAAAAAACCCCCAAAAGCACTGGGGTTTTCACCCACAGTCGATAACCCCTTACCGTGCACATTCGTATCCTTTTTAGGTTTTTGAGGGCAAAAATTTGAAAAAAAAATTACTTTAAAAATAATTTTAAAAAACCCCAAAAAAAATTGTAGGAGCCCCCTCCTATAAAAATGAGCCTAATTTTTATTTTTTTTTTTTTAAGTCCTGCCCTCGCCCCCCGGGGGGCTAAAGTCGAATAAGTCATCCCAACGGATCCAAATAACGCCGCAAAAGCGAGGGCTTTTTTTTTGTTTGTATAACCCCTTTTTAAAAATTTTTTGAAGGGGTTCATTTTTTCAAAAAAAACCCCCAATCATAAACCCTTAAGGAGATATTTTTCAAAATTACTATAATGAAAAAAACACAAAAGGGGGGGGGGCCTGGGGGGACTAAAAAAAAAAAACCGAAAGATTTCATTTTTGGGGGAATTCGTTTGCTTTTTCTTATTTTCTTACAGTCTTTAGTAAAAGGTCATGTAAAACGTTATAGGTTTCTATTATGGGTTTTGTTTTTACTTTTGTGTGTGATTTTAGATATTTTTTGGGTAGTGGGAACCAAATTGTGTTGCAGCTGTCGAATATACGCGAGACATTCAGCCGAAGGGAACTGGAACATATTTTTCGAGCACGCCAAAGACACTCGGTTAGCACCCGAGCATGGTCGGATAACTTTCTGAGCACGTTCGCTCATCACTACTTGACAACTGTCGACGAACTGTCTGCAAAAAAAAAAAAAAAAAAATGGAAACTTTTTTTTTTCTCCTGATGTTTAAAAAAAAAAAATGCTTCCATGGTTCATTAACATTTTATAGCTCACAGTAAAAGCTGGTAACATGGTTATTTGCTTCTTTACCCCCTGAGGAAGCGTTAGCGAAACACACGAGGTTGAGGATACACAGCATTCTGCTACTACATGGGGTCTCCGGGTCTGTATTGATGTAACACTACTATTATGCATGTGGTTTGTTTCCGGTCTGTTCCCCATCTATCTTGGGTTTTTGTTATGAAGTCATATTGTTCGCTTCATTTTATTTTTGTTTTTTTTTTAATGAAATCTTGCATTTTACTCGGGTTTACCTTTGCTTCTATATAATTAATTTTACCACATCATTTACTATAAATTTTTATACTAGTTAATTGCCAACACTTTTTATAATCTATTGAGCAGTGTTCCTCCACCTCTCTCATGGTTTTTAAGATTGTTGTGTCATGCTTTTTTTTTTTTTATTTGGTCTGTGTCCAACTAATAATGTATGTGATAAAGAATATTTATTTGAACTGATTTGTTCCTCAGATTATTGTACGCACTAGCTATGCAATACTAGTACTTTTTACAATTTATTATGAAAAAAAAAAAAAAAAATGGGTAGATTGCACAAAAAAAAAAAAAAAAAAAAAAAAACGGCCTACTACCCTAGCTTTTTTTCAGGAAAGGTAATCATGAGGATAACAAGTTAGATCTAACAAGAGAAGTTGATTCAGGATCTGATCTACCCAAAGAGGTTAAGGGTCCTGAAAGAAAATAGATTTCATCCTGTATTATTTACATGAGGACCACCCGTCACCTTCAAGATCTATTAAACTGGGTCTTGGGTTGTATGAAACTATGAAAACATGGCGGATGTCTTCTCGGTACAGCAAAACTCCATCCATTGTCCACGGGCTATGTTTTCAGCTCCATTTAACTGCATGCAATACTAGTAACCAGCCACAGCTTGTGAAGTGGCGCTGTTTCAGGAAACGACCACCAGAACTTCGGATAGGCCGTCAACATTGGATTGGCGGGTGTTCCAACTCTCGACAGCATTGTACACACTGCAGAAGACATCAGTCATGAAGGCGCCATGGATCCATCGAGACAGCTAATAGCTGGTGGTGGTGAGAGGTGGACTCGCATCAATCCAATATTGATGGACCATGCTAAAAATAAGTCATCGGTCCTTAAGAAGAAGATAACCGCCATTTGCAAGGTCAACGTTCTGGGCACGTAATAGCAAGGTAGTAGTCATGGACTTGTGATCCAGCCCCAAGAGGATTTTTTGCGGAATACAAGTCTTTCCATAGACGTGCCCAATACAGACGGCCAAATTCACGTGTCGGGCCATTTATTTCTTCTTGACAGACTTCAGAAGCAGTTTTCCATCTCGTTCCTCCACGTGCAACCCCCTGCTTTCCAGCAGCGAGGTGTCGGCCAAGCCTTGACGTTCCATACTTGCGATCTGCTCCTGGTTCTTCTCGTTGTGTTCTGTAAGGTTTCTGATGGCATAAATGGCCCACTGGTTGAGAACTGAGGTTCAGAGAGTTGAGGAACATACAAATAGTGGAGATCAAAACAAAAACCAGCTATGGAAACAGCCACCACACAGTCAAGCATGCAAGCAGACATGGGAGAACATACAGGTCACGGGGATATATTTGGACAGAAGCATGACCTTGTGCGTTTGACTTGATGCTTTAAGCAAAGATCAAACACTTTGAATGCTATCCATGAAAAGTCTTGTCCGGGGAAGTAAAGAACCCCCCAAATAAAGCATCTCTCCAGGCGAATGTTAAAAAAGGAACTTCTAGCTTTCAAAAGATAGGACCTTCCCAAAGCAGTAGTCTTTTTTTTTTTTATTTAGAGGCATATGTCAGCAGGTTTTTTCTATGTAATCTGACAGCTTCATGTAGGAGCAGAGAAAAGGATTCTGACATCTGAATGCTGTTATTTTGATAAAATCTGTTTTCTCTGTTGTAAATCTAGCAGTGCTCAGAATGCCAAGCACTGTACAACCCCGCCCACACCACTGATTGGCTGCTTTCTGTGTACAATGTGTATAGGCTAAGAGCAGCCAATCAGTAGAGGAATGGGAGCAGGAGGACTACACGGCACGAGACACCCAGTCCTGTAGTGATAATGTTCTGCTGATAAAACACTGACTTTGTTGAAACAGCAAGACACATGCTGTTTCAATAAAAAGTGCCATATCGCTGGAATAAGGCTCTCTGCTCCTACATCATGTTGCTCTCAGATTACAAAAGCAAAAAAAATGCCGACTAGTGGTGAGTGAGCGTGCTCAGATTAGCTGTTATCTAAGCATGCTCGGGTGCTAACCGAGTGTCTTCGGGAGGCTCGGAAAATATGTTTGAGTCCCCACACCTGCATATCTCGCAGGTATTCGACAGCTGCAACACGTGTGGGTATTGTCTAACAAACAGGCAATCCCTGCAAATATACAATACATTTGATCAGTAAAAGGCATAAAGATAAAAAAAACAAACAAAAAAAAACAATCAACACACCAAAATTATGTTTTTTCGGTCATCACAACATTACAATAAAATGCAATAAGAAGCGATCAAAACATCATATCTGCCCCAAAATGGCATCAATAAAAACGTTTGTTCAGGGCGCAAAAAATAAGCCCTCACCCAGCACCAGATACCAAAAAATTAAAACGTTACGGGTCTCAGAATATGGTGACGAAAGCAAAATTTTTTATTTTTTTTTCACTACTTTAAACAAAAAACAAAAAAACAAAAAAAACAACACTATACATGTTTGGTATCTGTGTGCTCGTTCTGATCCGGGGAATCATATTGCCCGGTCAGTTTTACCATGTAGTGAACATGGTAAATAGAAAACCCAAAAAACAATTTTGCAGAATTGCACTTTTATTTGCAATTTCAAAGCACTTGGAAAGAAGAAAAAAAACAACAAAAAAAAAAGGATTGTCTACCTACAGAAAGATAAATACTTTTAGATGTGCCCTTTTAGCCTCAGGGTTTGGGAGCTCCACTTCCAGTCCTGTGTTTGACACAAGGAGTTGTCCAGGTTGGCACGTCATTAGAACCGTGCGTAACGAGGGGTCGGCTGATTGCACATTTCGAAAACTAAGCCAGTCTATAGACTGATTATGACAATAAGAGGAGCTGGCCTAGCTACTGAAATGAACCAGTCAGTCCCTCACACAACACTAAAGAATTACCGACACAGAAAAGGGTTTTCGAGAACGAGCCAAGCCCTCGAAAATAGAGCTGCCAAATCTGAGGATGTCGGTGAAAAGATGAAGTTCCCCGAAAATCCAATTACGAATACATCTGAAAATGGAAAACACCTTTCAGTGTGAAGACCTAACGGTATCATCTGTCCCGCCTGTTTTCGAGATGTTCAATTTTCAAGCCCATTCGCTCAGCTGGGTCAACTTGTGTTTTCAGGGCGAGACTCCACCAGATGACGTTGGACTATTTTAGATGGATGTAAGATGGAACCAAAAGTTGCCGATTTTGATTTCTTAAATTTGTAACGAGCTTCTGTCCAATGGAAAATAATGGTAATTAAAAAGTTTGAAATTTGCCCTTCTGAATGGGAAAAATCCCTCGGAGAAAAAGTACTAATATTACTTTCCATCAAGCTTAAAAAAAAACTATAAAAGAATATACATGGCCTAAGGGGCAAAACAAAAAAAAAAGCAATAATGTATAATTAAAATTTCAACCATTTTTCGCCGAATGCTGACAAACGGCGACGTGTTGAAACAATGCGACCCGGGTTGAGCATGGGCCGTTGCTATCGAGGGGCCGTGTTTTGGTTGCTGTGAGAAGTTTAGAATTGTTAAGGGATTAAATGTTTATAAAAATGAAAGAGTTGTCTGCATTCTCGGCTCATTAAGCTTTCAACGACTTGACAGCTCCCCTGACTCATCCATATCTCCACACGGGGCCGATAAATCCCAGAAGGCTTATAAAACCGAGTAATCCCCAGATTTGTTATCAATAACGATTATCTGTAGAGGGAGATTTACGTAGCTTTGTTAATAAAAAAAAAAAACAAAAATAAAAAAAAAAAATAAACCAAATTTCTAGCTAAGGGCAAATCGTTTTGGAGAGGTTGTGGAATTTACACAATGTCTAGAAATAATTCGGGCAGATGTACATTTCCTTTATCCAAGTTGATCTGGTTGGGGCAGATGCATCCACCATGTGGCCCATACAGGTGCCAAACACAGAGCCAGAAGGAGCAAGAACGTCTCAAATCTTTAGATGGTTCGATAATTCCTAAGAACACCCGTTCCAGATCATCACCCGATCATTCATGTAGGCCATCGAACCCTCACAGTTGGAAGAACATCGGCCCAAGTAAATACGCATGCTGTACGGAGACGGAAAAAGGGATCCTATTAACGCGTTGACCCTTACGATTGGGCAGAAACGGTCTCGTCCCATCAGGGCTCACAACGTATTTTGGAAATGACGTTGCTCATGAAAATGTTGAAAATAGCCATGCCCACGCGAGGATGAAAAGTTTAAAAAAAAAAACAACGCGTTTTGGAGCTGAACAAGCTCCTTCATCAGGCATTTGTTACACTACGCATTTTGGCCATGTCTTGTTTCAAAGAAATGGATGGGAGTTGTGTACTGGCAAATGATCTGGTCACCCATACTGGCCCTTTTGGGGATCCCACAGTGAATGCAATTTTGCCTACTTAGATGCCCAAATCCAGAGTACGTGCCATTGTGTAATAGGACCCAACAGCTCCTTCCATATTTCGACAACTAGGCCCATTCTAACCTCAAGGCGTTATAGGCCGAACCTTTGGCCATTGAAGCGAGTCTAGAACTGAGCAGAACATACCAGTCAAACCATTAAAGGGTTTGTTGAAAATTAAGTTCTCCGGATGTGGTTAATAGCGTAGTGAAATGGTATATAAAAGGTTGAACCTGGATCCTGGCAAATGCCTCATAAAAGGTCAGCCGTGTCATAAAGGGGCAATCCAGTTGTATGATGGTGACCCCATATACATGGCTGTTTGTACATCCACATTGGACTTTCTTGAGGATTATCTATCTATATGCAGAAGGGAGACACCAGTGTATCTACACTTGACGGAAAAGACCAAGGCAGGCGAATAGCCCCTGAGGAAGCAGCAATGGCAACCATATCAGTAGTCGCCAGTATTCCTGGAAGAGATAGGCTGGAAAGAGCCAAAGAAGAGGATGACCCAACAATTATTGAGAATTTTCCGATTTTAGGGAACTTCACTTTGCCTGTATCCAATGCCATATACCCTAATAACGGCTTCAATCAGGCGAGAAAAGGGGCAGTAAAGCGGGGCGGAGAAGGTATAAGCGAGTCTTTCTCTTTAATTTTTTGGTTTGCTTGGCGCTGCTACATAAATTTGATCTACATAGTGGAAGAACAAAGATCTAAAAATACAGAACTACAGCCCGAACATTTTCCTTTCCCTCTAATTATTTTGTCTATTTATTTTGTTATTGTTGGAGAAAAGCTTCTGCTTAAAAAAAAAAAAAAAAAAATGAATATTTTCCTCGCTCGCGCTCCGCGACTCCCTGTTATTGTGTGGTATACGGACTCCGAAGGTTTCCTATAAAATGGTACATTGTGTGATCGGTCCCCCTGCATTGGCTGGATGATGTGGTTAAATGGCCTTGTTTTTATAGCTTCCTGTAACAGACACTTAAGGGCTACGGGTCTAAAACTAAATACTACTATTGTGTATAGATACCAATAAAAAAATTACATTTTGCATTTACAATGCGGAGATTAATGTGCTGACTACGTACACCTTTTAGTAGGATTATGGCACAGGATATCAGCAAAATACTTCTCGCTCAACATCACAACTATACCCTTAAAAGGGGCTGTTTCAGATCAACATCTATCCACATGCCTTATGTTGGCTGGGTATAAAGAACGGGTCCACTGCTCAGATCCACCGCTAGGATTCCGAGCTGAGAAGCAAAGTAAGCAACGTCCATCGCTCTGGAGGTCTTTAATCATGTACTGTATAAACTGCCATTCAAAAATACTGTAATACCACATTTCGCCTGTAGTGGCCACTGTGCAGAAAAAAACTCGTCAGGCTGGAGTTTATCATGCCAGTATCACGACGATCAGCAGATCGCGAACCCGATTTCAATATAGAAAGGTGGTTTATGGTTCAACAAAAAAATATTTTCAAAAAATCAATAGGAAGAGGGTTTCCTGTTCAAGATCCTTATCTATAAGCCCAAGAGAACATCTATCCCTCTGAAGCCACCAGGACATCCCTGTATTACGCTATATTCGTAAAGTTGGGGTTTCCTTTAGTGCTTCCAGTGTTGTTTTTAAATGGTAAAAGTGATGGATCCCATTAAAAGTCTTTAATATGTCATATGCTAGTAAAAGCCTCAAAAAGGAATAATACCGTGAGTTATTCCTAGTAGGGGGTGGAACATGACACCATCAAATGTAGCAGTCATGCTCCGCCCCCACTTCATCAGTTTTTTTTTCTGGAGTGTTCCTTTAAGAAAATGCAAATATTTTTTGTATCACCTGTTTTTTTTTTGGCCTCCAGCACAAAATAACACTGTCTGCCTATTATACGCCCAGGGGAAGTGCTCGACAGATCAACGAATCCACTTGGTAAGTGATAATGGAGAATGAATGAGTCACAGGCTATGAGAAAACAGATCATGGAGGATAAATAGCTTTTCTTCTCCGACACCATCCACTCCTTGTATCTGAACACACATTTATAAGTCATTGTTGCCCGTGAAGAGGTTTTCTCGGCCAGTGGCACACTTAGCGCGGCTTTGGTCAATGAATGGTGATTGAGAGGACACAGCCGGCACTCACCCTTTATAACTTGTGACTCTCCGCGAGCGAATTTCCTAGCGGAGAACAAATGGCTTGTACGGAGTTCTCACTGCCAGGAGATTTCGAGTTGCTGAAGTCCCATAACAAGTGGGATTACAACGAGTTTAGCTTCGATATTATACACTGGGCCGTATTCAAGTACGGCTCTCCACCGGACAAAGACGTGAAAGCTTTTTTTTGTGCTGCCTGCCCCGCTCTTATCTGTTTCACATGAAATAAAAGCTCGAAAAGGGATGAAAGTTTTTTTTTTTTTTTTTTACGAATGGCTCCGTAACTAATACCTATCAACAATTCAAGGAGACAATCTCTCATGGACACAAAAGAGACACAGTGAAGACCCCCGGCCGTCTATTCTACAGAGAGGATCTCAGCAATATTAATGACTAGCCACAAAAAAAAAAAAAAAAAGAAGTATCATTTTCGGAAGCACAAAAAAAAAAAAAAAAAAAAAAGCAAAATGTCAAAAACAAAATTTCACTCTCAACATAAACCAAACCAGAAAAAAAAAAAAAAATACTCTTCAAAGTCCAAAAATTCAACACTAAACTGCATTAAAATGTGGACTTTGTAGAGTGGTGTGGTCGAAATAACCAAAATTCAAGAAATTCACAGTCGTGATGAACAAGGATGCTCATGTGCTAAGAGTGTCTTCGACGTGCTCGAAAAATGTGTGGGTCCCCGCAGCTGCATGTCTCGCGGCGGTTCGACAGTCACAACACATGTAGGGACTGTCTAACAGCCGAGGGACTCAAACATATTTTTCGAGCATACCAAAGACACTCTGTCAGATAACACCTTATCCCAGCACGTTCACTCATCACTAGTTCACATATTTAGGACTAAGTTTCCAAAGATTGCCTACCTTTATAATTATTTTAAAACAAAAATTTTGGAAAAATAGAAAAAAAATTACAAAAAGTTTTGGGTGGAGAGATTTATATATATATAAAAAAAAAACCAACAAAAAAAAACCCATCACCTATTTTCCCTGAATGAACCAGTGCGGACTTCAGAGTCTATCTTCAAACCGGTGTCCGCAAAGATACGTCCTTGAGGTGATGAGAATCCTGGGAGCAGGTCTATAGAAGAATGCCTGATCCTTATGGAGGTAACGTCTCCGAACGACCAGTCAGTGAATGGCAAACCCGGCGGAGATGGTCACACAACTGGACGTACAGGGACCAATCACTTCTCGTAACACAATTGTCCCCAACGAAGCACCTCACCGAATCTCCAGTCTAGAACGGGCTTCATGAGTTCGCAACCAGGAAGACCCAAGAGAAGTGGATATAACAGACAACACATAGAAGGTCATCTTCTCTGTCTGCAGAATTCCTATCTGAAGTTCCACCTGCTTGGTAACAACCTAAACGACTTCTGATAGGGGCTTTCGAAAGACGAAGGACATGATCAAAAAGGAATCTGATACCAATCCACATTGGCTTGCTGCAAGAAATGTCACGCGGAACTGGAGTCAAAGTAGGCCATATCAACAAACCGGATACCACCCCATGATAAGGACACATTCAGAGTCAAGAGTTATTGCTCTCACCTAGGGTAGCATCTCCCACAGGCCCTAGGCTTTGGAGTTTTTCAAACCTTTCAAGACCGGAAAGAATAAAATGTTTTGCGCTACTGCAGTAGTAGCACAATCCCTTGGCATGATGGCTTTCTGGCTGCCATTCAGATAGACTAACACGATCTACCTGAATGGGTTCAGAAAAGACAGGCGTCTCAGAAGGCTGGGGAACAAGTGGTCTCTAGAAGAACAGAGCCAGACGTGAAGGTCTCCCACGCATCACCTGTATGATCCGTCCCCGGAACCTAAGGTCGACATAGACTGCAAGGGAAAGAAGGTCATCTAGAGTGCCAATTGGTTCTTTTATCCTTTTTGATAAACCCTTCATCAGTTCAACTAAGTTCGAAGACAGGGTGCAGAACCGGATGGCATATTGGCTTACAGAAGGATCTCACTGATGCAGTCTGAGAAAGGAAAATGCAGCAGAAGACACACGACCCGGATCATCGAAGACCTTATGGAAGGCCACCATGAAGGCCTACAGATCTGAGGTCATAGGGTACCCTCTTCTCCCTCAAGAAGTGGAGTCATGCTAGAGTCTTTCCTGCTAGGGACATTAGGAATCCCACTTTACCCCGATTAAAAGAAAACTGATGGGCCACTTGTTCATAGCTCAGAGTGCACTGACTTAGGAACCCACAGAACTGCTTAGTATCCCCGTCGTAACATGGCGGATCAGACACATTAGGAATAGCTCCAGGAGCATAAGTTGCAGGCTGAGTAGTCACGGCCACAGTTGCTGCAACTTGGGCTGAACTGGATGAAGCTGCCGATGTTAGGGCTTCCAAACAGGTATACACGGTCCGCAGATAGGACAGAATTTTTTCCTGCTGATGTCGCTTGAGGGACATCTCCGAGTGTGAGGGTGCATTGGGATCAGTGGGGTTCATGGCCTCAGCAAACTGTCACATACATGGATGGTGGATCCACTGTGTCACGAGCCGGGCTTACCCAGGAGGGGCAAGGCTAAGTGGCTAACTGGTCTTCGGTAGAACTCCTGATGGTGGCGTTAGACCTGTGCTGCAGGTAGCTGCCAGGTACCACTCCTGGGCAGTCACCGGTACTGCAGCTGCTGACCCCAAGGATCAGGATCACAGACATGGATACTGGAATACTACCCAGGAAGAAAGAACGGCCTTCTGGTTCAGATACCGCCAGAGCAGCTTCAGGGACAGACAATATGGGTTTCAAGAACAGGATCAGGAATAGACAAAATGGGTCACACAAACAAGTACCAATTAAGACAACACAGGGGATCTGGCAGCTGACTAGTTGCACAACACTAAAGGTGGGAAGCGCTGCTCAGGCACCTCCCTATGGGTGCCCTATATACCCGATGCCTCCCAGGTATTGGCTGGGGTCATCTACAAAGTGCAGACGCTGCTCCTTTAATAATCGGGGGGCGCGCCACCAGGAGACCTGCACGGAGTGCGAAAGCCTAGAGGAACAGGGAGCTACAGCAGGGAACGGGGACAAAGCCGAGTGGCCGGAATGGCAAGTATGTCAGCGTCCCTGCTGGGAGAAAGGAAAGAGACCACGCAGGGATGCTGGTGTTGGAGTTACAATGTTCATACACAACTTGTATTGGAAAGTTACTTCAAATATAGATCTCAAAAATGGGTATTCATTTCAAAGCCACTCCTGAAACTTATGCAATGCTGTTAGAGGGTTATGCTCTCTTTTTCAAGTTTTTTTTCCTCAATCAAACAACTTGACAAGGTACTGCAGCTTGCACCATTCATGAAGTACGGATCTGCATGGCTGTAAATTCAGCTTTACAAGAAAGTAAAATCGGTATCTGTGTATCCATGTCTCTTCCTCGCTCAGTCCTCCTCCACCTCCACAGACTTCAATGCAGGGCCGGCGTCAGCACCCGGCACACCCGGGCAAGTGCCGGGGCCCTGAGCAGGCGGGGGGGCCCACTCGCAGTCTGGCACCCCCGACCCGTTAGCGGAGGAGAGCGGTGTCAGCGCCGCCACTGGGCCCCCCCCCCGCTTGCTCAGGGCCCCGGCATCAGCTGGCACAATACTTACCTCCCCGTGCCTCCGCTGCCGCAGCTCCGGGCTCCAGGGGGCGCCGGCGCTTCCTCTCACAGCAGCGCCGCTGAATGACGTGTGACGCTGTGGCAGAAAGCGCGGGGACGCCGGACAGGTAAGACGTGTGTGTGTGTGTGTCTCTGTGTGTATGTAGTGCGGTGCTTTGTGTGTGTATGTGTGTGTGTGTTGGTGTGTGTGTATATGTGTGTGTGTATGTATGTGAGAGTGCTTGTGTGCTGTCTGTGTGTGATGATGGGCAGGCATTGCTGATAATGGGGAGGCATTGATGATGATGATAATGGGCAGGCATTGATGATAATGGGCAGGCATTGATGATGGGGAGAAGATGATGATGGGCAGGCATTGATGATGATGGGGAGGAGATGATGATGGGCAGGCATTGCTGATAATGGGGAGGCATTGATGATGATGGGGAGAAGATGATGATAATGGGCAGGCATTGGTGATAATGGGCAGGCATTGATGATGGGGAGAAGATGATGATGGGGAGGAGATGATGATGATGGGCAGGCATTGATGATAATGGGGAGGCATTGATGATGATGATGGGGAGAAGATGATAATGGGCAGGCATTGATGATAATGGGCAGGCATTGATGATGGGGAGAAGATGATGATGGGCAGGCATTGATGATGATGGGGAGGAGATGATGATGGGCAGGCATTGATGATAATGGGGAGGCAATGATGATGATAAGGAGGAAATCATGATGATAATGGGGAGTCTTTCCACAGCGCCCTTTCCTGAGCCGTAACAGTGCAGAACGCAGTACAGCGCAGAAGAGGGCTCCATATTTTGTATGGAGCATTATATGGGGACCAGTATCCTGTATGGAGCATTATATGGGGACCAGTATCCTGTATGGAGCATTATATTGGGTCCAGTATTCTGTATGGAGCATTATTTTGGGTCCAGTATTCTGTATGGAGCATTATATGGGGGGGTGACATCCTGCATGGGGTATTATATGGGTGATGAGGGGGAGACTGTGGTGCCCATAATATTGTATGGAGGACTGTACTGTCCAGTCTGTTCTGTGCGCTGTGAGGATTTGGCGGTTTTTGAGCTATTGTACAATTTACAATAGATATCACTCATGTAATGGAAGAAGTGAAGTATTTGGCATTGTACTGTACCTATATTTCTCTGCTGTATCTGTGCATCATGAATCGTGGTCTGTGTTAAAGGGGCCCACTGAGGCTCTTTCGCCCGGGGCCCATAAAAACCTGGAGCCGGCCCTGCTTCAATGGGCAGCTGCAATCTGATCCCTAAGTAAGTTGGCAGCCACCATGTATTGGACAAAATGGGTTTTTACCAGTTTCTCATAGTGAATGTTGAGTTCAGGAGGAAGTGGCTCATAAGTGGGAAAAAGGAAAAAATGACGCAGCCAACATGATGTTGGCTCCCTTCAGGGGCACCAAATCAGCTATGTTTTGTCATGGTGCATATGCCCTTGAGATGAACTGTTCCTCAGATTTCCAAAAATACGATCATAGTTGGATCATGATACCACTATTCAGTGGTCAGCTACACTCAATAGTCCGGTATAGCTATGGTGGCCCAGGAAAGCATCATCTTCAGGCTACAACCAAATAATCGGCTTTTCCCAGTAGTAAAAATCAGAACAAGAACAATAATAAAGAAAACCACAAACTTTTGTTCCTTTGTATTTCAAAAAAAGTTCTGCACCGCCAAACAAGTCGATTTGGGTTTGACTGTACATTTATCATGACACAAAATCAGAAGATTTGGTTCATTCAGTCTTATAATAAAGTCAATTTGTGGATGAAAATGATGTTTAATGACTAGCTAACCATTACCGTACGCTGTGGACTTCCAGCCCAGTTTGTGGTTCTGTTTGAAAGTCAATTGGTGGCCTCGTAAAGACTCGAGCGAAGGGTCGCCCACATCACACAGATGCCGTGCATAACTGGCATGGGATACTTTTTATTTTTGTCTTAGATCTACGAGGCCAAAACGGGGACCGTGTTTTAACAATGCGTTGTACGGTATTTTGGAGAGACTTCGATAAGTGTTCCCCACTGGAAAAAAAACAGGTGCTACGGATCTATATTTTTTTTTTTTTTAAACAAAAAACATGAGCTTTTTTAAGAGTGACACTAGAAATGGTGTCAGAATATCAATGAAGACCACCTGTCTGGCATAGATTATGATTGGTCTTCTCAAAGAGGTTTCGATGATGGATTAACCATTTCTTTATGTCCGTAAACTGGCAGCTGTTCTCCAGAAGAATGGCACCGTGGTGGGGTTGTTGGCACCTCCAGCTTCTTAAAAACACAATGATGTTGTTAAGTTCAGGGATTTTGGTGTTGGAAAAAGTGCTGTAAGGTTCTTTGTCTCTGTTGACATGTTCCTTGAAACTCAGTTTTCCGTCGGCCATTTTGCTTTCTGTCTTTCTGCAGCTCTTGCCCTCAGTTAATATGGAGTTTCCAGTTTTCATGTTCCCGCCCTGATTCTTCCCTCTTGCTTCTTAAGCAGCCTCAGCTGAACAATCAGTGCTCCTGAATCAAGCCTCAGTCAGTCTGTGACCTGACTCCTGGAAGCCTTGGACTTGTACTCCAGCTATTCCCTACTGAGGAACCTTGGAACACTTTTGGACTCTGGAAACCTGCTGTTTGGTGAATCCATGTTTGCAGAGGAATTACGGTACAGAGAAGAGATCCTGAACCTGCTTTGGAGAGTTATTGTAGTGCTTGAAGTTACTCTGGCCTGCTGTGTCTCCCGTCGCTGTTCCTGCAAACTGTGTGAACTTTTCAGCATGCTTGTATGAAGTAATACAAGTCATTTCATATCAACCTGTGTCTCATGTGTTTTCCTCGCACCCAAGCACAAGACGCTATAGGAACTGTACACTATACATGACAAGATTCAGGAGCCAATGTTTAGTGTCTGCTGGGTCTGGGAAAGCCGTGTCTGCTGTGACTGTGGATATCAGATGTCCGTTTAATACCTTATGTGATGACAGTGGTTGTGACTTCTCACAACTATTCCAGGTGAGCACATTCCCTTAAAATTTTACTCTGGAGTGTTACCACAGGTAAACACTATTGTTTTTTGTTTTTTTTTTTCCTTTCCTCTTCTCCTTCCAGCACTTCTGCCTTAAAAGATCTGGAAGATGGAGGCCCGCATAAAGGAACTTTGCGGAGTGACTGATACAATCCTTTCAGATGTACAGACTTTAAAAACCCGTTTTGCAAGCCTACAGGACCTCACTAATCATAATTTGCAAGTGTTTGGACAGACTACCCAGGAATTGCGAGCCAGGATTGAGGCTCTAGAGGAACGAGCCCAGGCTCCTGCCATAACCCCAAGTTCTGGGATCCCCAAATTACCTCCTTTTCGTTTTGGCGGTGAACGTGAGAAATTCAGGGGATTTATTAATCAATGCAATTTATTTTTCTCTGCACATGCTTCACAATTTCCCACTGAACGATCCAAAGTGCTTACTATAATCATGTTGCTTACCAATAAGGCTTTGATGTGGGCAAACCCTCTGATTGAGACTGAGGATGATTGTTTGAATCACCTTGATGCTTTTATTTCAGCCATGGGGCAGGTGTTTGATGACCCAATCGAGGTGCAACAGCTGAAGCAGCCATGTTAACTTTGCGCAAAGGTAAGCGTTCAGTAGCCGAATATGCCCTGGATTTCAGGAGATGGGCTCTTGATACCACTTGGGACACTTCCGCTAAAAAATCTATTTTTCGGAAAGGGTTGTCCCCACTGATTAAGGATGAACTTGCTCGTGCCGACCCTCCCACTGCGTTAGGTGACTTTATTAACTATTGTATCCGTATTGATGCTCGTCTGACTGAACGCAGACAAGAGAGATGGTTCGAAAATAATCGCACTAACCTTTTACTACCTCCCTCCTCAGCTAAGGAACCTTTGAGTAGGATCACAAGGGAACCAGAACTTGAACCCATGCAGGTGGACTCTTTACAAAGACGGGTTAGTGATGCACGCAAGGAACATCGTATAAAGGAAAATCTATGTTTCTACTGTGGTAAGTCAGGGCACTTCATTATAAACTGCCCCAGCCGTTCTCGTAAGACTACTGCAGCAGTCATTCACTGTGAGTGTTGCGAGAGGAGCTCTGTCATGTCCGAGCCTCAGGCTCCAGAGAGATCTGCTGCAAGAGATCTTGATTTCTCGGACTTAAACTCTGTTAGTTCTGGGGACGATGACGGTATAAACGCTGCAATTTTTCAAGTTTCCTCAGCGATGTCCCAGCTGAGTTGTAAAAGAAACAATTCTCATTGCTTCCTTTCCATCAAACTCTGGGTTGACTCAGTCTGGGTGTCTAGCTCTGCTATGATCGACTCAGGAGCAAGTGGAAATTTTATGGATATCTCCTTTGCTCTGAAACAGGGGATACGTTCAGTGAAGAAGGCTACTCCAGTACAGATGGAGACTGTGGATGGCTCTCTACTGACTTCTGGACCAGTGGATCAAGAAAACAGAGCCTTTGAGGGTCCTTATGGGTAAAGATCATCAGGAGAAAATGTCTTTTTTGCTTATCTCTTCTCCCCACTTTCCCATCATTCTAGGGCTACCATGGCTGCAGGCGCAGAATCCTACGATTAACTGGGAGACCAAGGAATTACACTTTCCGGAGAAACAGATGAGTCAAGGAGTTTCAGCTTGCTCTGTTCCTAAAGGAACCATGTCAGTCCCTGAACTACCAGCTGTATACCAGGACTATGTGGATTTATGTGACAAGAAGAACGCTGATCAGCTTCCTCCTCACCGTCCATATGATTGTCCAATTGAATTATTGCCCGGAGCCGAGATACCTTTTGGTAAGATCTACCCCCTAGCGGGGCCCGAGCTTAAAGCTTTGAAGGATTATATAGACGAAAATTTAGCCAAGGGCTTCATACGCCCCTCTTCATCTCCCGCAGGTGCACCCATCTTCTTTGTGAAGAAGAAAGATGGATCTCTGAGACCCTGCATAGACTATAGGGAACTCAATAAGGTTACTATTAGAAACCGTTATCCATTGCCTTTAATCCCTGAGTTGTTGGAGAGAGTGCGGCATGCCAAAATTTTCTCTAAACTGGATCTCCGTGGGGCCTATAACTTGATCCGTATTAGACCTGGGGATGAATGGAAGACTGCTTTCAGGTCACGCTATGGACACTTTGAATATCTAGTTATGCCTTTTGGTCTGAGTACCGCCCCAGCCACTTTCCAACACTTCGTGAATGATATCTTCAGGGATCTCCTAGATACATTTGTGGTGATTTATCTGGATGATATTCTAATTTTTTCTAACTCCACAGAGGAACATCATGGACATGTGAGAATGGTCTTAGAACGCCTAAGACAAAACCATCTCTACATCAAGCTTGAAAAATGTGAATTCCATAGGACCGAAATTCAATTTCTGGGGTATGTACTATCTACGCAAGGGATTAGTATGGATGCAAGCAAGACCCAAGCCATCAAGGATTGGCCAATTCCTAGAAATGTGAAGGAGGTGCAGCGTTTCATCGGGTTTGCCAACTTCTATAGACGTTTCATTAAGAATTTTTCTGAGGTAGTGTCACCTATCACCCAACTTACCCGGAAACAGTCTAGGTTCTCCTGGACCCCGCAAGCTCAGGAAGCATTTTCCTGTTTAAAGGATAAATTTACCACCGCACCTATCTTAGTACATCCCAACCCCGAGCTTGCCTTCATAATAGAGGTGGATGCTTCAGACTGTGCCGTTGGAGCTATACTCTCTCAGAGAACAGGTGAGAAGAATGTCTTGCATCCCTGTGCCTTCTTTTCCCAGCAGTTGTCTTCGGCTGAGAGGAACTACGATGTGGGCAATAGAGAATTGTTGGCCATTATTGCCGCCTTCAAGGAATGGAGACACCTTCTTCAGGGAGCTGCACAGCAAATAGTCGTCCTGACAGCCATCGTAACCTTGAATTTATCAGGTCGGCTAAGTGCCTGACTCCTCGCCAGGCTCGCTGGAATCTTTTCCTAAACCAATTTAATTTTGTAATTTCTTATAGGCCAGGATCGCGCAATGGAAAGGCTGATGCACTCTCTAGGATTCATTCAGCAGAGACACGTCCACTTACTCCTCCTAAGACTATTCTTCCTGACTCTAGATTCCTGGGAGTGATTCATAATCAAGACCTACTTAAGGACATCAAGGAAGCGTACCATGCGGATTCTTTGTTGGCTCAACCCCCAAGGGACGTAAGTCTTGTCTTTAAGAATGGTGTGTGGATTCAGGGACAACGTCTGTATATACCTGAAACAGTCAGATTGAGAGTATTGCAACTCATCCACGATTCCAAGATAGCCGGGCATAGGGGAATTCTAAAGACACAAGAATTTCTTTCTCGTTTCTTTTGGTGGCCCACTTACAGGAAAGATGTCTTAAACTATGTCACTTCATGTGAAGTCTGTGCAAGATGCAAAACACCTCGCTCCTCACCAACTGGTCTGTTGCAACCTCTTCCCACCCCGTCCCGCCCGTGGGGATCCATTTCTATGGACTTCATTGTGGAGTTACCAACCTCTCAAGGGAAGAACACCATTCTAGTGGTGGTTGACCGTCTAACAAAGGCAGCTCATTTTATCCCTTGTGTCGGCTTACCCACTGCAAAACAGACATCAGACTTGATGATTAAGAATGTGTTTCGCTTACATGGAGTACCGGATGAGGTCATTTCGGATCGAGGGGTGCAATTCACTTCAAGGTTTTGGCAAAATTTCTGTGCAGCATTGGACATTAAAGTAAACCTTTCTTCTGCTTTTCATCCCCAGACTAATGGACAGACAGAACGAACCAATCAGACCCTGGAGCAGTATCTCCGCTGTTTTATCTGCCACCTACAGGATGATTGGGTGGATCTACTTCCACTGGCTGAGTTCTCTTATAACAACTCTCAGAGCGCCTCCACTAAGCAGTCTCCTTTTTACTCCAATCTAGGTTATCATCCTAACATTCTTCCTCGATTTCCCATAGATACGCCCTTGCCGGCAGTGGCTGAAAGAATCACTTCTTTACAAAAGAATATGGATCTTCTAAAGGAAAATCTAGAATTGGCTCAGGAAAGGTACAAGAAAGCAGCAGATAAATTTCGTAAACCTGCACCAGCTTTCAAGGTAGGAGATTTGGTCTGGCTGTCAACCAGAAATCTTAAATTAAAGATTCCATCGTCTAAATTGGGACATAAGTACATTGGACCTTATAAGATCAATAAGATTATAAGTGCCGTTGCTTGTCGTCTTCAACTGCCCAGAACTATGAGAATCCACCCTGTCTTTCATGTATCCCTACTAAAGGCTGCAACACCCAATACGTTTCCTGGACGTTCTTCTCCTTGCCCTGACCCAGTGCTGGTCGATGGTCAGGAAGAATTTATGGTGGAAAGGATTCTAGATTCCAGGTTGTACAGAAATCAGTTGCAATATTTGATTAAATGGCAGGGCTACCCAGTGGAGGACAACTCATGGGAACCAGTCAATAATGTAAATGCTCCTCGCCTGCTCCACCAGTTTCATCAGAGGTACCCTGACAAGCCTGGTCTGAGGTCATCCAGAGGTTGTCCCTAAGGGGGGAGTAATGTAAGGTTCTTTGTCTCTGTTGACATGTTCCTTGAAACTCAGTTTTCCGTCGGCCATTTTGCTTTCTGTCTTTCTGCAGCTCTTGCCCTCAGTTAATATGGAGTTTCCAGTTTTCATGTTCCCGCCCTGATTCTTCCCTCTTGCTTCTTAAGCAGCCTCAGCTGAACAATCAGTGCTCCTGAATCAAGCCTCAGTCAGTCTGTGACCTGACTCCTGGAAGCCTTGGACTTGTACTCCAGCTATTCCCTACTGAGGAACCTTGGAACACTTTTGGACTCTGGAAACCTGCTGTTTGGTGAATCCATGTTTGCAGAGGAATTACGGTACAAGAGAGAGATCCTGAACCTGCTTTGGAGAGTTATTGTAGTGCTTGAAGTTACTCTGGCCTGCTGTGTCTCCCGTCGCTGTTCCTGCAAACTGTGTGAACTTTTCAGCATGCTTGTATGAAGTAATACAAGTCATTTCATTTCAACCTATGTCTCCTGTGTTTTCCTCGCACCCAAGCACAAGACGCTATAGGAACTGTACACTATACATGACAAGTGCCTTATTAAAAAAAAAATCAAGTGGGCAAAAATGTCCCATTGGTAGCAGTACTGTCACGCAGTGCCTTGGGACTGTGGGCGCTAACCAGGTCTACTAGTATATCCCTGTCACCCCGGAATACTCCTAAAGGTGGAGATGCCGGGTTCACATGACTTGCTATGCTTCTATATTAACCGTGATCTGTCCACTCGCCCACCCAGGGAGGTGGGAAGCCGAAGTGTATAGGATAATACTAACCAGACAAACAAGGGAAGACGAACATGGATAAATGAAAATACCAGTCATACAAAATACACTCACCAAACAACAGAGTGGAACACAGGGGAGTTAAAGGAAGGAGACACCAAATAAGAGAGGATGTGCGCACAAACAAAACTCCAAGCAACAATCTCCTAAACAAGTTTCAAAACGCCAACTCCAACCACAGACTACATATCTCCAACTGCAAACCAAGCAGTAAGAACTTACACTGGCAATTTGTAACTGCCAGAGGTGAGCATTTAGCGCTGGGGATTGATCAACACTGAAAAGCTAAGACAATCCAGGTAGGAGAGCTCCAGATTAACCCTTGCACTGCCAGCAAGGAAAAAAACTGCACTGTTTTATAAGATTGTGAAGTTCTTCTAACTACTGCAGGAGTTCGTAAAACCAGACAACCCTCTCTGTTGCGGTATCCCCATGAGAAGTACACCATCATGCCGTATTTTTCCCGATTCCTTTGTTATTGACCATGTTTCCATGCTTGACCAAGTAGTCTGCTCTTCAGCCAGCTCTGACCTCTACCTGAATATAACTGCTGACCAAAATACTGGCAAGACTTTTGTAAATGTACAAGGGAAGCTGCTCGTCACTCCGCAAGTGCGGGGCGCTCCTCAACATTGCGCAAGCATGGATTTTAGAGAAGATTCCCAGGACGTTGGCGCACCAAGGAACATCAGAGTGAGTGGGTGGTGTCAACAATATGACGAGCCCTTGACTGAAAGAAATTGAAGCCCACCCCTATTACTGAAAGAGAAGGTACTATATAACCATACAAAGTGATTTTTGGAGAGGAATACGGAACCATTTTGATTGAAAAACCAAAGTGTCAGTGATGCACACTGTGTCACTAACAAAACACCGGGGACAGTTTTAGCTCCTAAAAATTATGTGACAAGTTCCCTTTAAGGGTAGTTAATAAATCAGAGGTAACGACCCTTCAAAATAAAAAATAAAAAAAATTCCATAAAGCTGTTCCACGCAACGTACCGAGTGCATAGATTTGTAGGACGAGGCCCTCGAATGTTTGTGCCAGGCAGGAGTTAACGAGCCGCTCTGCAGATGTTATCTTATTCTCGGTTGGACAATGTATCCTACATTTTTTTTTTTTAAAGTGCGGTGACCGAAATGATATACATTAAGCCTCCGTAAAGCTCTGATGTGGTGATTCGTATTGCTGTAGTGCATGCATCTGTGGTGACCAGACCACCTACCGGGAACGCCAGAATAACCTCTGCGTGGGCATCGCACATGCGGATATATACGTTGAATCACACGTAATAGCTCACCGGCACCGGAAGTTCTTCGTAACCGTACAGAGGAATTAAAGACGCATTATCCAAACAGTTAGAAGGTTACGTCATCTTTCAGTTCCCACCACAAAGTCCACAACCACTCACCAGTCCCTGCAGAAGCTCATGGAGGTCTCCTCTAAGGTCTTTAGTCATTGCATGAAACAAGGAGCAACTTAAAAAAAGAATAAGAAAAAATAAAGAAGAATAAAGAAAAAAATAAAAAAGAAAAGAATAAAAAATAAAAGAAACAAAGAAAAGACGACAAAATAAGGAAAAGAAGAAAAACTGATTAGACGTCAGAAATGAGGACAGAAGTCCTTTAACCCATTAAAATATTTTGTAAAGAATAACCAAAACAACAACAAAAATATATAATATTGTGATGGAATTCCAAAAGTATAATAAAACATAAAAAAAAAAGAAGATTCTCTGTCTCCGAGCATTGCTTTTCCACCCTCAATCCTAGATTTTTTTCTGCTTGGGTCTGCAGTCTCCGTGCCAAAAAAGTAACAGGATTAGAAAAAAATAAATAAAAATAAAATAAATACAGCGGGTCCTCATATTGTCTTTCCTGGCATGGCGCGGAGACAAAATGCCATTGTTGTAGACCAGAGCAACTGGATTTGGGTTTGCTTTAGCCATAGGTTTTCCTAAACCATAATTATACGGGCAGCTGCCAGAGAGGCAGAAGTATTTAGAAGCTACCTCACAGTAGATTTTTGTGATTTGCTCAGAAATAAAAGAAGCAGAAATTGTATCAGGACAAGAGTTTGTATCCACTATATATCCGTACACGTCTGGTATGTAAACAGCTTGATGACTGACCATGGGAAATAAACAGCCAAACCAGAAGCAGGTAATGCTCAGGCCAGTGCCGGATTCTGTGTAAATGCAGCCTGGAGACGCGGAAGATGACGTATATACAGGATTTTAGAAAAATGACAGGTTTCATCTAGAAACAGACCCACTCTGGTCTACAGGCTGTGTTCGGTATTGTATGTCCAAGTGAATAATTGAATAAAAGAGGGGCCAAGCTTGACATGTCTTACTTCTCTCTTCGTTGAGTTCTACCTAATCCCTTAATCTTAATGGAGGATGAATGCCGTGCCCATTACGGTTCCTGCAGGTCCTGTAATCTGCTTCCACCCAGAAAGTGCTGGCAGTTGTGAACCCGATCAGTACTAGATTAGATCTTGATAATCCCATAGTTCTTATCCTAAATTGCAAGAACCGAACGTACCACCATTTAATTCTCTCCTCGATGAGACAGTGTTTATGGAGGATGAGTGCGGTGCCAGTTACAGATCCTGAAAGTCGTGTAATCTGCTTCCACCAGAAAGTGCTGGTAGTTGTGCACCCTAACAATAGTGGATGCCAGAGCTTGACAATTATCCCCACACCTTTCTATTGCATCCTATGTCCTGTAAGTAACACTATTTCCCTTCTCAAAAATGCCTCCCTGATCCCTTAGGGTGCATGATTATCGAGAACGAACACTCGTATGAACACTCTTTTCCACATAATTAATGAAGAACAAACAAGCTTGTTTGTTGGCTGAAATGATCATTTGGCTTGCTTAAAAAATATATTTCTCATCATCCTCGACAGCATATTGTCCTAGGTAAAAAGAAGTCTATCCGCATAGTACAATCTATTACTGATTCAACAGTGTAGTCGGCATGTTTAAGCATGTCTATGTAGCTGATCGGTGGTTGGTTATGGTTGAGGGTTGGCCAGTGTAAACAAAACTCTTAAATTTTATAGGTCTTTTTAATTAATGGAGGATGATTGCAGTGCCTGTTACTGATCCTGCAGGTCCTGTAATCTGCTTCCAACCAGAAAATGCTGGTACTAGTGCACCCTATTAATAGTGGATTACAGAGCTTGATAATTCCGTAGCTCTTCTCCGCATTGCAAGAACCGAATGCATCATTTACTTCTCCTCAATGAGACCGTATTTATGAAGGATGAATGCAGTGCCTGTTACAGATCCTGCAGGTCCTGTAATCTGCTTCCAATCAAAAAAATGCTTCATTCACTCTTTACACAGATAACACATTCTTCCATCTCAAATCTTCCTAGCCCAAGAAGCAGCGCAGCTAAAAACTTTTTTTTTTTTTTACATGGGGGGATGATTGAGTGATTATTCCCAAACACGGTCAGTGAGCAGACGGTTAACGATAATTTGATTGTTGTTCGTAAATTTTTCACTGCCCTAAAAATCAATGGGAATGAGAATGGCCCAGAATCACTGACCAGTTTGGCGGTCTCCTTACAGAGAAAATTTACCGAATGGACCCATTATTTGAGAAGGATACATGGATTGTTGTCATCAATACTACAGTTATCCAGGATGAGCGGGATCCCGTCTAGCTGATAAATCTGGAAAAACAAAAAAAGGAAAAACCGTCATGAAGCAAGTCAGGGAAATAGGGCACCATTCACAGACTCCCAAGTGGTATACATGCAACGATTAGCCCTTCAGGACTTCAAGGGAATTTTTAAGAATTTTTTTTTCGTATTGAAGTGAACTCATGCGATTCTGTGGGGGTTCACTTTTTAAAGGGGATAAACAAACAACAAAAAAAACAAAACATAATGAAAAGAATACTCACACTCAAAATTCCCCTCTGGTCCCATTGCTGGGTTCCCGTAACCCCATCTGAATAGAGAATGGTCTTTGAGACCGAAGCAATTAGCAGATGGCTGTACTCGCCTATCCCCATTAATCTCAAACAATTATTGGGGCAGCTTTCTTCAAATTTGGAGCATAGAAGCCTACAAATTCTCATACTCAGTGGAGTTCCTAGTGGCGAGAGTCCAAGTGGTCGGCAATTAAGTTGTGACTGTTGGGTGTATCACTTGAAGGGGATGTCTCCTACTTTGATATTCATGGTCAACCTATCCTCAGGATAGGTTGTCAGTATCACTTCTGTATAGGTGTGAGACCCCGACTAGCAGTTATCAGATGTACATGGTTCACGAAGTGAAGCAGCATGGCTCCGCACTGGGAGCCACGCCTAAGAAAAGATAGAAATTGACCTAAGTAGTGGACAAACCCTTTAATAAATTTCTGACTATCTGCAGCCATTGCTAGAGGTCGTCACACCCCCACCGATTTGATTTTGTTGACCAAACCTAAGGAAAGGTCCTACAGTTGAGCGAAAAAAAAAAAAAAAAATATTTGCAGGATCGTGGTCCTTGGCCACCATCCTACTACAATGGCATCACCGGGTGACTTTTCGGATTAGTAAATCCCTTGACATCATTACAGACAGGGGGGCCTACTAACCAAAAGAGGTGCCGAGTATGCTGCAGATGTGATTTATCTATGCTCTGGTTCTGTTTGACCACTGCAGCAAGGTCCTGGAAATCGGTTTTGTTGAGCACTAATAGGTCGCCCCTTCTAGGCGATATGCACACGGAGCGTTTTTGCTGAGTTTTTGGAAATTTCAGGCATTTTGAGATACAGAACATTTCCGCTCACTTTCTGCTTCAAAAACTCTTCGAAAAATTCCATGTGCCCATGTAGACTGCTCAGGAGGGTCGATTCTACTTTAACAGGAGGCTTGGAGCTCCGAACAATGTACCCATCACAAACTATTTAGAGTAAAAAAATGCTCAAGTGCAGACATTCCCTTTAAGAGTTTATAAAAATACAATTCAGTTCCAAAAAAAAGCAGACGCCAAATGTACACCTCAACGCCACTCAATGAAGTAGTCCATTAGCGATATGAGATAACAGTTGATTTAAGCTCTCCTGTAAATAAACCTGCATTAAGGGTGTGCCCTCCATCCCGGCTGCCCAGTTTTTAAGACATTCCTCTTTTTCTGACATGAACAATGTAGTGAATTAAAGTGATACATTATATCCCGTTGGTCAAGGGCAAGGACGTGGTTGACAATGGGCTAGAAGCACTTCGTCAATGTCATCGACAAACCCGTAGTTCCTCGCGCCCTCCTTGCCTTCCATAGTGACGGACTTCAGAGGTTCTTCAATCACCTTGGGCCACGACAAACGTTTACCTTTAGAAAGTCGGGAAGTGACTTCAAGTGTTGTCCAAATACCTGAATGAAAGATTGCCATCCTACCAAAAATGTGAAGTGCTGAAGAGAGAGCTTTGTATGATTAAGTCAACTCCACCCTGCGCTCCGCTACGAACAATCCTGGCCCTTATTAGAGGCGCTTCAAGTGCTACACATATTTGCAATTAGCTGGGGGCTTGTGCACAATTAGACCATTTCGCTTTCAAGACTGTTTGAAAATTGTGCAAAGGGAACACTCCCTGCGACATAATCTAAATATTGGTTCACCTTGAGGTCGAGAAGTAAATTTTTTACATTTTTTTTGACATTTAGGTGTTTACTAAATTATATACATTTTTATGTACCCAACAGGTGATAATGGTTAGTCCTGGGAACCCACCCAATTGCGAGATCCACGTCCCTGGTTCTCCCCTTCACCTCTGACACCCATAGACGTCAGATCAAGTTGAGGGAAATGCCCAATTTTAATTGTAAGTGATGGAAATGGCCAGTTTCAAGTTCAGCTGGACTGATGAAGTAAAACCATCATTCGGTTCATTCGATAGACGACTGACAAACGTTCTATAATGATCAAAACCTGGTCCGGGAGTGCCGGATTTTTTTTTCCTTACTTGATCTGTACAGGTGGGTCACTTGGTGTCCAACGAACGATGGTTCTACAAGATGACCCAAAAGCTCTCACCTCATTGATCTGTTAGAACAGTGTTTCCCAAACTCCAGTCCTCAAGGACCCCACGGGTCGTGTTTTCAGGATTTCCTTTGTATTGCGCAGATGGTGGAAGTATCAACAAGGCATCAGGAATTCTCTCACCTGTGCAACACTATGGAAATCCTGAAAACATGACCCGTGGGGTCCGTGAGGACTGGAGTTTGGGAAACACTGTGTTAGAAGAACGTTCTCACAAGGTTCTCCGCTATTAAGGTTGCCCCTACAAGGGAACACTGCATGAAGTTGGCTTCAGAGTGTACGGGAACATGAATGAACGTTAGTTTGGACTCATTTTCATTTAATGGGTATGGCCAGATATAGACTATGGCTGACCATACACATTCAAAGGCTGTTGGCCAAACAATTCTTTGGACAATCGTTCAGCAGCCATCTCAACCGTCTCTTATGTATACAGGAGTGATCGCTTGGCTGAACACTCCTGTGTTCTCTATAAGAAAGCCGTAGATTGACACGTCGGTTAATATCCGCATAAATAATACAATCGGCAATGCCCGATTGACATCTCTCCCGACCATTTGTCAGCCAAACCAGTCGATATCAGCGGGGTCTGTCGACATTAATCTAAATTAGTCTAATGCCTTAAAGATGCATGACACATTTATGTCTAGCCACACTGTTCATCACCTCCGGGCCACAGTCTCGCGGGTCTGATGAGAACAGGATACACAAGTCTCCTATCCTGGCGATCGATGGGGATCTAATTGGTGGGATCCACGCTGATCTAAGAATTATCACCTATCCAATAGATACTTAATATACGCTAAAAATGCCTGATATGGGAATACCAGGTCAAAGTACTGGACTCCACTTGAGCTGCATTCTCCATCAGCGGACACAACTTACATAGGAAAGAAGAAACTGAATGAGCAGCAGGAAACAACACTAAACCAATGACACCCAAAATGTCAATAAAAACCAGAAGGCACAACAGGAAACAACACTAAACCAATGACACTCAAAATACCAATAAGAACCAGAAGGCACAACAGGAAACAACACTAAACCAATGACACCCAAAATGCCAATAAGAACCGGAAGGCACAACAGGAAACAACACTAAACCAATGACACTCAAAATGCCAATAAGAACCAGAAGGCATAGCTGTCTAACTAACACATTTTTCATTATTGGAAAAGTGTGTGACCACCCCCTTGGGGATTGTATACCAGCATCTGCATTGGTTCTCCCCAAATCTAAAGATGTCCGGTGGAATTTAGGGGGACCTGTCGAGTCATAATTCCATCATTGCTATACTATACTTGGCTCAATACCGTGGCCATTTTGAAATTCTGACAGATGGGTGCTACCAAGGAATGTATGCGATTGATAATGGAGAACAAATATTATCTTTATTACTCCTGCAGCTTAGGAGATTACGTTAGCTGCATTAAGCACATTCATTTCCTCGGCCAAAAAAGCACATTGTCGTTGTACAGACTTGCTTTCCAAAAGGTAGGGGTGATCAGGCGCTGTGCTGTCAATCACCTTTAGTGCAAACACATTGAAAAGGAGTCTCATTCTTTTTTTCCCCTCAATGATGTCAAGGCCACTAGATACAGTAATCATAAAATTTGGCTACCAATTATTGCCTCTGTACCAGAAAAAAAAACAAAACAAAACACTTCCTTCTCAATATCCCAATAAGAAATGCACTTGGCCAGATACAAGGTATCTAAATGGCAAGATATGGCAATGGTTAAATCATCGTCCAGCTGCGATGTCATGACTTGGCTGCTTGGATGGAGATTTAGAGAAAGGGCATGGATCCATTAGGCCCCGGGATATGTTAAACAAGCACATCCCCAGTGCCAGCCAAGGCTCGACACAGACTGTATCCTCGGCAGATTACATTGCTGACTGTCGTTTTCAGGACGAGCTCCTGCTGCGTCTTCTTTTGCTTTTTTCCTTTCCTTTGTGACCCTTGATCGTCATACGTATTCATATGTAGTCATGGAGGTGGAGCAACACAGCTGAAGAGTCTTGGTATCTGTTTCCTAAACACGCCAGACCAGTCATGGAGGTGGAGCAACACGGCTGAAGAGTCTTGGTATCTGCTTCCTAAACACGCCAGATCTGGCCTTAGGAATGCATGCGCCATTCCCACGCATGCGCAACGAAGTTTGGCGTTTCCTATTGGCGGCTTCATTGCACAAATCCCGGAAGTAGAGGACAACCGTATATGTAGATCTATAGGCCTACTGATAACATATCCTTGCCTCAGGGAGGTCATTCAAATAAGAATCGGCGCATTTAGGCTCTACCTCAATAGGTAATCGGCGTTGCGCCATCACCAATGACATATTATTACATATAGTGTTGCTGTAACCAAATACTGTAATCCGTAGCTTGCCCTTCTCCTTTTATCCAATTTTGTCTCATGCAATTAAATCATAGAAATATCCCAGGAGATCAGTCCTATCCCAATCTACATAATCTTGCTTTTGGCTGTTAGGCAACTAGCTACAGCAGGAGACTCTCCCCTCTGCAGCATGCAGAAAATCCTGAAAATTGGGAAAGAGTTGGGGTAAGACAAGTAAGAAGAAAGCTTTATTGAGGCCACAGGGGTCAGTATTGGGGCCGCTTCTCTAACATATTTATTAATGACCTTGTAGGGGGCATACAGAGTAGTATTTCAATATTTGCAGATGACACTAAACTCTGCAGGGTAATAAATACAGAGGAGGATAATTTTATATTACAGGAGGATTTATGTAAACTAGAAGCTTGGGCTGATAAATGGCAAATGAGCTTTAATGGGGATAAATGTAAGGTCATGCACTTGGGTAGAACAAACAAGATGTATAATTATGTGCTTAATTGTAAAACACTGGGCAAAACTGTCACTGAAAAAGACTTGGGTGTATGGGTGGACGACAAACTCACATTTAGTGGCCAATGTCAGGCAGCTGCTGCCAAGGCAAATAAAATAATGGGATGCATTAGACGAGGCATAGATGCTCATGAGGAGAACATAATTTTACCTCTATACAAGTCACTGGTGCGACCACACTTAGAATACTGTGTACAGTTCTGGTCTCCGGTGTATAAGAAAGACATAGCTGAACTGGAGCGGGTGCAGAGAAGAGCGACCAAGGTTATTAGAGAACTGGGGGGTCTGCAATACCAAGATAGGTTATTACACTTGGGGTTATTTAGTTTGGAAAAACGAAGGCTTAGGGGTGATCTTATTACAATGTACAAATATATGAGGGGACAGTACAAAGACCTTTCTAATGATCTTTTTACTCTTAGACCTGTGACGGGGACGAGGGGGCATCCTCTACGTCTGGAGGAAAGAAGGTTTAGCCATAATCACAGATGCAGATTCTTTACTGTAAGAGCAGTGAGACTATGGAACTCTCTGCCGTCTAATGTTGTAATGAGTGATTCCTTACTAAAATTTAAGGGGGGACTGGATGCCTTTCTTGAAAAGTATAATATTACAGGCTATATTCACTAGTTTCCTAGATACAGCGTTGATCCAGGGAGCTAGTCTGATTGCCGTATGTGGAGTCGGGAAGGAATTTTTTTCCCCAATGTGAAGCTTACTGTTTGCCACTTGGGTTTTTTTTTGCCTTCCTCTGGATCAACATGTTAGGGCAGGTTAGGATAGGATATGGATTGAACTAGATGGACTTAAAGTCTTCCTTCAACCTTAATAACTATGTTACTATGTTACTATGAGGCCACTCAACCTTAAAAGGTTTTTCCCGGTTCAGGCAAGTGGATCAGAAACGCTTTAAAATCTCTAAAATAACAAAACATTAGGTATTCATGCTCCTCAGGTTCAGTATCTGCTCCCCGACGCTGCTTGGGTTTCAGTGTTTTGGGTGCAAAGGTGACACCCATCCATCTCCGCTTTAACTGGCGACTAAGCTCAGCAGCTCTGTCGGAGTAGACAGCACAAGCCACCGATCTCAGGGATTGGCTACAGCGGTCACCAAAACACTGAACACTGAGGGAGAGGTTTGGGGCCCATTGTCTTGAAATTGGAAAACCTCTAATAGCTTTTGGTACTACAGTGAGCATCTATGAATAAAACGACCTGGTTTGTTGAGGTTACCGTTGAGAAGAACATCAGCCCACCATGGAAAATAAATCAAAATTTAATTTTTTGCCTAAATGTAATGAAAAGTTGTGGTACCTTGGGCCACGTGACCAAGCGTCCATCCAACCTTTCGTAAAGCCATCATATAAAAAAGGAGCTAATGTATGGTTTAGTCACTAAAATTCTTTGAGGAAGAACTTCCTTCCTTGAAAAGATTAAAATCTCTATGATATGTAAGAGATTTATTATTCTCAATACCGGTCATGATTTATCTACTTAGCCAAGACATATTTTGTCTCCAGATGATATATAGCTCCTGGTGTGTGCAAGCTGTGGCACTCTACATTGTGTGTGTGCTCCTCCCGAGAACCCCGGGGCTTCAACAGAGGAACGAGCTTCCACATGATCCCTCTCAATTAGGAGAATGCCCTAAAGACAAATCTACATACTATTTCATCAATGTAACATTCAATTATTGCCAGTTCCATTTTACGTGCTTGGCAGCAAGTGAATCAACACATGTGGAGATCAGACATATAGTAAAAGTGAAGGAATTTTCTGCCAGGAGGAGACTAGCTGCTTCACCCATGCAACTACTCTCAAAGTGTGTCTATACTTCTTATCTGGCTCAGAAATTCTACCAAAGTTCATCAAAATATCAGATTATTAGGAGTGAACTTGAACCCCATTGCGGTTCCTTTTATTAAAAATTTTTTTATTATTGGCGAGTTGTCTAGTTCAAAAAGTCCAAGAATACGGCACTATACTTGGTAAGTTTACTTACAACGTGAAGCAAGTGTACAAATTATGTACAAATATATTTACCAAATAGAGTGCAGCATTCTTGGACTTTTTATATGCAACTGGTTGGAACCCTATCCGTGCACCTAGAAACAGAAGGAGTGCCGTTCTTCTTCCCTAGTATTGTCTTGTTCAAAGACATCCCAAATCATAGATCTAAAACCCTTTTCCATAAAGTTTTCAGGTGGAATTGCCATTAATGTTGGAAAATTACGTACGTCAAGAGTCTAAGACAGATTTCACATTTTAACGTATTGCCATCACTCTCAATGTCCTTGCTCAAGGACATTATCTTCACATGCCTTCAGGTGAGAATCAAAGTAGACACTATTAGATGGAGTCAATATTGATCTAGAAAGGGTCTTAAAAGAGGTTTTCTGCCCCATCTAGGTTTAAAAAAAAAAAAAACACAGCTCCCACACTTCTAAAATACTTAATAATGTCCCCGTACACTTTTTTTTCAGGCTTGATACTTCCTCTGTGTCGTTTTCAACATCATCCCCTTGGGATTGTTTATTTCCTCTAAATTACTACATCGGCAGCTTTCTGTGTTCTCCCACCAAACCTGTAGTGCTTCCGACACAGCACCGGCTCTATCCTTTGTCTGACTGTGTCTGGTGCTTATGCAAAGGTATCACAATTGCTCATTTAGCTGACCCACACATCAATAAAGCCGAGGTCTCATGACACCCTGACCAGGTGGGGAACGTGGCGTGATGTGCGCAATGAGAGCTATAGGGAAAATGTAAGGCTTACTCAAAGGGTCATATTCAACAGTGTGTTGGCGTGCAGGACATAGACCAATGTCTATGGTCGGAGGCTGTTCAGGACTAAATATATGGACGATCTAACCATAAGATAGGTTATCAACATCAGATCGGTGGGGACTCGGAGCAGACACACAGTCCATTTCTCCCATTCACTTTAGTAAGAGCTTAGCAATATGGCCACAACACCGGTACAGATCTGTGCTGTTCTGGCTCCATACATCTGGCCACAGAGAGGGCTGCAAACAGCTGATAGGTAGGGGAGTCAGATAGGTCATCAATATTTAAGTTCTGGACAACCCCTTTAAAGGTGGCCATAGCTAGACTGTGGTCAGATAACACCAAAAGTGACAAATTGTAAGAACTGCTACAACTACATCCATTTAGTGCTCCCATCCCACGCAAATTTTTAGCGGGTGAGATAATGCTCACGTGTCAGATATGCAATTTTTTTTTTTTAAACTGTGCAAGAAAAGTTCTCGAAGTTTTTAAAAATTCTGAAGGAAGGGAGAAAGTGGTTACTGCAATCTGTATGAAACAGTAAAACACTTGGGTTAAAGAGAAAACCCTGTGCGGAGACAGAAATGACAGCAAGAAGGAGCTCGATGTGACGGCAAACACTTAGTAATCTTGTTGGCTGCTACACCTCGCATACTTCTAGAGACATATTTCTTCAGTGACTGGCAGAGCACCGGCGCCTCCTGTGGGCAGGAAGCATAATACACCAAAGTTCAAGAAATCTCTTTTTTGAAAGTTAATAAACTGCTGTTTTTTGCTTTCTCTGTTACCAAAATGATTCCTGCAAACTATATATCAGAAATGTTGCTTTGATAAAGCAGTGTTCGTGTACAAGAACAATGTTATCCACGGATTGATTACGGAATTCCAGCTAGAAGCTACTGCGGCCTCATCTTTTTTCTGCAGCTGTGCCGATTTAGTGCTGCTACTGTGGCTGCGGTCCCAGTCTTTTGCTGCAACTGTGTTGATTTGGTACCGCTGCGGTCCCTGTCCTTTGCTGCTGCCATGATGATTTGGAGACGTTGCTGAGGTCCCTGTCTTTTGCTGCAGCCATGATGATTTGGTGTTGTTGCTTAAGCCGTGCCGATTTGGCGCTGCTGTTGTGGACCCTGTCCTTTGCTGAAGCCGTGCTGATTTGGTGCTGCTGTTGTGGACCCTGTCCTTTGCTGCAGCTGTGCTGATTTGGCGCTGCTGTTGTGGACCCTGTCCTTTTCTGCAGCCGTGCTGATTTGGCGCTGCTGTTGTGGACCCTGTCCTTTGCTGCCGCCGTGCTGATTTGGCGCTGCTGTTGTGGACCCTGTCCTTTGCTGCAGCCGTGCTGATTTGGGGCTGCTGTTGTGGATCCTGTCCTTTGCTGCAGCCGTGCTGATTTGGTGCTGCTGTTGTGGACCCTGTCCTTTGCTGCAGCCGTGCTGATTTGGCGCTGCTGTTGTGGACCCTGTCCTTTGCTGCAGCCATGCTGATTTGGCGCTGCTGTTGTGCACCCCGTCCTTTGCTGCAGCTATGCCGATTTGGTGCCATTGCTGCAGCCGCCATTTTTTTTGATGCAGTTATGATGAAGGCAACTGGTAACTGATACCCAAATATGACAAGAGGCATGGCAGACTTTCATAGGATATGATGCCGACTAATTGAGTTGCATACTATATCCGAGTTCCTTGTTTTGACTCCTGACTAACCCTGATCCTGACCTCGGCCTCGTTACTGGATGTTGCCTGGGGTTTGTTAGTCTTTACCTGACGTTCTCCTGACTCTTACCCCCAAGCTCCATCCCTGACTACTCCATGTTTTTGCCTGTTACACCCTGACTGTTCTAAAGGTGACTAGCTTTTGCTTAGGTCCTCTGACTATGCTGCAACTACTACATCAGCATTACTGTAGCCAAACCATGACTAAGAGAAAAGTCTATACGTTCGTGGAAGGAGTTAAGGGTCGTAAGAACAGTTGTGCATGCTGATGATCAGCCGAAGCGCGTCGGCTGACTGAATTATCCTTGTTGTCAGCTCCATGTCCACAAGGGTTAATTAATCGGCATGTACATAGTAGATATGCTTGCTTACGGGTAGAAATTACAAAGCCATCACAAGCTATTCTGGGTGTGAGGACTACAAGAAACACTTAATTATGGTGCACTGATGACAAGTAGTAAGAAACCGCGACTGAATTGATTTTAATTAGACGAAACTTGAGAATATTTTTTATTCTGATCATGAATTGTCAAGTGAACAACCACTCCACCTCCCCAAAACACGGATTTTGGTAAAGACTTACCTGTAAAATCCTTTTCAGCGAAGGAAGGAAGAGAGACACAGTAATTCATTACTGATGGGTAGGCGGAGCCCCAGATCAGGATGTTACCTCAGATCAAAAGAGTGATGACTGGCTGGCCCCTCCAGCTCGGGCTCCTCCTACTCAGCTCCAGTCGTATCAAAGCTTTTAGGAAAAGAGCCAAGATCACCAGCGGAGCAACATAACCCCTTCTGAAGGAACTTCAGAGAAAAACACAAGGATACAGGTTATGCATGCAAAGAAAGCCAAAAACCACAGAGTTCCAGGTACTACTCACGGAACCTGACTACTGCGATGAGCTGGCGATGCTGGAACAGAGCCTTAGCGCGCTGACCTCAGCCCAGATAATCGCTATCAGATAAGGGTCGCGCTGCATCTGAAAACATCAACACACTTCTGCCGTGGGAGGGTGCTGTGTCTCTCTTCCTTCCTTCGCTGAAAAGGATTTTACAGGTAAGTCTTTACCAAAATCCGTGTTTCAGCTGCAGATGAAGGAAGAGAGCCACAGTAATTCATTACTGATGGGACGTCCCAAAGCAGTTCAAAAATAAGGGTGGGAAAAAACCAATAAAAGGCAGAAACCCAACAACCTTAACAACAAAGCGCAACCAGCGCTAAACACAAGTTCATCCAGAACTTTAAACTACAGCTGCCTGCAGGACCCTACGTCCGAGGGCTGCATCAGCGGAAGCACTGACGTCCACTTTATAAAATCTTGTAAACGTGTGGACAGAGTGCCAAGTCGCCGCTCGGCAAAGCTGCACTGCCGAAGCACCTTGATGAAAAGCCCACGATGAAGCCACAGCTCTCGTGGAATGGGCACGAATCTTAATCGGGCAAGATTCACCCCGAAGACGGTAAGCTTCCAAAATAGCTGACCGGATCCAACGAGCTATAGAACCCTTGGAAGCTCGTTGACCACGCCGACGACCTGCCGGAACCACAAACAGGGAGTCCGTCTTACGAAAACCTTGAGTAATAGATAGATAAAACTTCAAGGCCCGCACTAAATCCAATGTGTGTAAATCTCGCTCTTTCGTATTCTTCGGATCCGGACAGAGTGAGGGCAACACAATATCCTGGTTAACATGAAATTGTGACACCACTTTAGGCAAAAAATCACCCCGAGTGCGAAGCACTACACGATCCGGAAAAAACTCCAGAAAAGGAGGCGAGCAAGAAAGAGCTGCCAATTCAGAAACTCTCCTCAAGGAAGTGACTGCAACAAGGAAAGCCACCTTCCAAGAAAGTAAAGAAAGGCTAGCAGAAACCATAGGTTCAAAAGGTTTATGCTGAAGAGCCTCCAAAACAAGGTTGAGCCGCCAAGGAGACACAGGTGCCTTCCGCGGCGGAAACTTACGAGAGATACCTCGGAAAAAAGAGATCACGTCTCTATTCGAAGCAATGGTTCTCCGGAATAATAAGGACAGAGCAGAAATCTGACCTTTCAGAGTGCTAACTGCCAAACCCTTGTCTAGCCCATGTTGCAGAAAAGCCAACAGGTTGGGAATGGAAAACTTTCTCGGGTTCCGAGAAGACCCCAAACACCACGAAAAGAAGGTTTCCCAAATTTTGTGGTAAATCCTAGAAGTAGCCGGACATCTTGCAGCACGAAGGGTAGCAATGACCTCGGCTGAAAAACCTCTACGGGTCAAGATCTCGGTCTCAAGAGCCACGCCGTCAAACGCAGGGACATCAAGTCCGGATGACAAATGGGCCCCTGAGTCAACAAGTCCTGTTGAAGAGGGAGTGGAAACGGAGGTGCCGCCAACAGCGACATTATTGTCGAGAACCACACCCTTCTTGGCCAGTCTGGAGCTATCAGAATAGCTGGAATTCTCTCTAGTCTGATCCGACGCAGCACTAGAGGAAGTAAGGATATCGGCGGGAATACATAGATCAGCTTGAACTGATCCCACTGAGCCACTAGAGCATCCACCGCCACCGCCTTCGGGTCCTTGTACCTGGACATGAATGTCGGTAACTTGGCATTGGACCTGGAAGCCATCAAATCCACTTGGGGGGTTCCCCAGCGAGAGCACAGTAGTGCAAAGACTTCCGGGTGGAGGCTCCATTCCCCGGGATCCATCCTTCTGCGACTGAGAAAGTCCGCTGTAATATTCTGGACCCCTGGAATGTGAATCGCCGAAATGGCTGGTACATTGGCCTCTGCCCAATCAGAATTCGGGACACCTCTACCATGAGTCTGGAACTCCTTGTCCCACCTTGGTGATTGATATACGCGACAGCCGTCGCATTGTCTGTCTGCACACGGACTGGCAGACCGCTCAAAGGGACCGTCCAATGTTGGAGGCAAAGAAAAATCGCCCTCAATTCCAGGATATTGATCGGAAGCACAGACTCTTCCGGTGACCATACCCCCTGAATCCAGAGATTGGTCCAAACACCCCCCAGCCCGTCAGGCTGGCATCGGTGGTTATGACTGACCACTTCAGAGGGAGGAAAGACTTCCCCAGGGAGAATGCCCCTGGACGTAACCACCATTCTAGAGAATCCCGCACCGCGCGAGAAATGGTGACACTGCAATCCAGCGATTGCGACTGGTTCCATCGACTCAAGATGAACCTTTGAAGAGTCCTGGAGTGGAACTGGGCAAAAGGAATTGCCTCCATGGACGCCACATCAGTCCCAGAAGACGCATACACTTCCGTAGGGACATTGCCGTTGAGGCTGTCATAATCTGTACATGTCGAAGAAGACATGACTGTTTGTCTGGTGGTAAGGAAACTACCGACCGAAACGTGTCGAGATGCATTCCCAAAAAGAGAATTGTCCTTGATGGTTCCAGGGACGACTTCTCCCAATTGACCAGCCAACCGAAGTCTTTCAGAAACTGAAGAGACAAATCCCGAGCCGTCAATGCCTCCTCCTCCGAGGAAGACACGATCAAAAGATCGTCCAGATAAGGGAGAATCGTAATCCCCTGTCTTCGAAGGAGTGCCATGAGGGGCGCCAGAACTTTTGTAAAGACCCTTGGCGCTGAGGCTAAGCCGAACGGCAGAGCCACGAACTGGTAATGATTCTGACCTATGGCAAATCGAAGAAAGCGCTGATGAGCCTTTCCGATGGGAATATGCAAATAGGCGTCGCGAATGTCGATTGACACCAGAAAATCGTTCTGTGACAGAGCTGCCACAACGGAACGAAGCGACTCCATGCGAAATTTCCGGGTATGGACATGCCGGTTTAATCGCTTGAGATCCAGAATCGGGCGAAATTTGTTCTCCTTTTTGGGAACTATAAAAAGGTTGGAATAAAAACCTTTTCCTCGGTCCTCTGACGGAACCGGTATCACTACACCCTTTTGTAGTAGCGATTCGACCTCTCGCTGTAGAGCGACAACAAGCTCGGGTTCCGACGGAACGCGAGATTGACAAAAAACATTTGGGGGTTGAGAAGCAAACTCTATGAAATAGCCTGCCGACACTATCCGCGTTACCCAGGAATCTGGAACGCGAGCCATCCAAGTCTCCTTGAAAAGAAGCAGGCGACCCCCCACTCGAGAATCCTCGAGTGGACCCCTGGCGTCAATCCGACTTTGCGGGTTTCTTGTCAAGTTCCCGCTTGTTCTGGCGGAAACTCTGCTTCCAGGGAGTACGAGTTTTCTGAGAGGATTTCTTTCCTGAGAAAGAAGGACGACCCGATCCCCACGAGGAGTGACTAGATCGTCCTCGGCCCCGAAAGGACCGCCGACCACTATAAACACCAGGCTTACTGGACACCGAGGCCATGGCCCTTCGCTGTGGTAATGCTGATTCCTTTGCCTTAGCCTTGGAAATCAGCTCTGTGAGGTCGGATCCAAAAAGATGGCCACCCTTGTAAGGTAAGGCCAACAACCCTTGTTTGGAAACTGCGTCCCCGGCCCACTGTCTGAGCCATAAAGCTCTTCTGACTGTGACCGCTGAAGCTTGCGCTTTGGCCAGCAGAGATGCCGTATCCAGACCGGCATCAAAGATATAACAGGCTGCCGTTTCTAACCATTCACAAGTTTCCCGTATCTCAGATAACGGAGATTCATTTTGCAACTCCGTCTTCAGACATGCCAACCAGCTTAGAGAAGCTCTAGCAGCACACATGGATCCTAGCACTGCTCGAAATCCATGACCCGCAGCCTCATAGCTTGCTTTTGCGCCAATTCTGCCTTTCTATCCAAAGGCTCCTGTAAGCTCGCTTTTCCCTTAATAGGGAGTAGTGAGGATTTACTAAGCTGAGATAAGGACACATCCACTTCAGGAGCAGAAGTCCAATTAGCCTTTAACTCCGTAGAGCAAGGATAAAGTGTATCAAAGAAATGCGTTCCATGAAAACGCTTATCTGGACATAGACGTTCCTCCTCTATTACACCATTAAGCTCATCCAGAGCTGGCAATGTTGTGCGCGAAGCACGGGACTCCTGGAACATGCGTGCTGTTTTACCAGGACGACTAGTTACCTCCTCTGGTAACTGTAATATCTCTCTCATGGCTTCAATTAATGCCTCCGTACGCTTCGCCATAGAGGAACGCCCCTGCGGCTCGTCCGCATCTGAATCGGATATTTCTCCATCCGAATATAAAGGGGAACTCTGCCCAATATCAGATACATCTGACTCGCTCCGTGTAGAGGCCGGTAACGGCCTGCGTCGCTTCCTCTGAGAGGAATTAGCAGACACATATTGACCTAAAAGGTCAGATAAGTTATTAATCGATCGAGCGATATCATCCAATTTTCCACCGCTGTCGACCGCAGCGCTAGACGCTGTGGAGGTCTGCGTATCTGATTGCCGCAATGGCACTGGGACGTGATCCGCGGCATCTGAACTCTGTTCAGACATGTCTCATCTGAATGAGCAGGTCAAAGCGGTAATACCAGCAAAAAACTATGCGGTTTTTCTTTTTTTTTTTTTTTTTTAAACGCTGAAGGGTTAACGCTCCACCAAGCAGAGTTACCCCAGCGGTATTCAGTCAGCAAATTTAGCAGGTAGAAATAACCCTCAAAGGGGTTAATATTGCAAACTCACCAAAATATATATATATTTGTGAGCCCCAGCCAATTTTTATGTCTCTGATGAGACTGCAGCTGCAGGATAGCGATCGCTGCGCTGCGGGATGAGGAATCCACACTCACCCAGCTGGCCGTGGTGTCTATATGAGGAGGGGAGCGGTCCGAGGAGCCCAGGAGCCTGAGTAATGGCCGCCACAGTGAGGGGGTCGCAGGAGAAAAGCCAGAGCGCGCGTCTTCCTGCTCAAAAGACCGGGATAGATAGGCCACGCCCCCTGCTAGCTCAAATAATGAGCGCGAAATCTCCCCGCTCCTGCTCCCTCTCTGTCCTGCAGCTATCTGCCTGCGGACAAAAAATCACCACATCTTCATGTAGAAGCGCTGTCACAGCAGCGCTGAAGCATACTGACTTTACATGTAGTAGCGCTGTCACAGTAGCGCTGAAGCATACTGACATTACATGTAGTAGCGCTGTCACAGCAGCGCTGAAGCTTACTGACATTTACATGTAGTAGCGCTGTCACAGCAGCGCTGAAGCTTACTGACATTACATGTAGTAGCGCTGTCACAGTAGCGCTGAAGCATACTGATATTACATGTAGTAGCGCTGTCACAGCAGCGCTGAAGCTTACTGACATTTACATGTAGTAGCGCTGTCACAGCAGCGCTGAAGCTTACTGACATTACATGTATTAGCGCTGTCACAGCAGCGCTGAAACTTACTGACATTTACATGTAGTAACGCTGACATTAATAATAGCGCTGCTCATTCAGACGCTAAAGCACTCACACATAATTATTATTAAAATTTGTGTGGAGTACTCACCAGCCAAGGCGCCACAGGGACCCTCAGGGGTTTCTGGCGCAGTGCCCATGCTTCCCTCCAGGGCGAAGAACGCAGTGACCGCACGTGTGGTTTGCGTTCCCGCCAGAGAAGCTCTCCTCATCCCCAGGGCCGGCAAGGATTCTGCAGGGACTTTGAGTGAATACAGATCCGCCAAGGGAGAGGTTGGGGTACAGCAGCGCTGATACCCCTGAGACCTCTAGACCAACTAGTGATCCAAGTCTCCTGTCCGAATATTAAAATAATAAAATTTTCTGAGGAGCTGCATTAGCAGCGACCATCCTCTGGACCTCAAATCTTAGACTGGAGCTGAGTAGGAGGAGCCCGAGCTGGAGGGGCCAGCCAGTCATCA
>JARQOD010000004.1:10243779-10291910 GCA_033576555.1 Oophaga sylvatica
AAAAACGGATGGATTGATTACGGAATTTCCAGCTAAAAGTCTGCGGCCTCTTTTTTTCGCAGCTGGCCGTTTAGTGCTGCTATGGGGCGCGGTCCCAGTTTTTGCTGAACTGTTTTGTTTTTGGTACCGCTGGGCCCCTGTCCTTTGCTCTGCCATGATGTTTTTGGAGCGTTGTGAGGGTCCTGTTTTTGCTGCACCCATGATGATTTGGTGTTGTTGTTAAGCCGTGCGATTTGGCGCTGTGTTGTGGCCCCTGCCCTTTGTAAAGCCGTGCTGTTTTTGGTGTGCTGTGTGGCCCCTGCCCTTTGTGCAGCTTGCTGATTGGCGCTGCTGTTGGGGCCCTGTCCTTTTCTGCAGCCGTGCTGTTGGCGCTGCTGTTGTGGACCCTGTCCTTTGCTGCCGCCGTGCTGATTTGGCGCTGCTGTTGTGGACCCTGTCCTTTGCTGCAGCCATGCTGATTTGGCGCTGCTGTTGTGCACCCCGTCCTTTGCTGCAGCTATGCCGATTTGGTGCCATTGCTGCAGCCGCCACTTTTTTTGATGCAGTTATGATGAAGGCAACTGGTAACTGATACCCAAATATGACAAGAGGCATGGCAGACTTTCATAGGATATGATGCCGACTAATTGAGTTGCATACTATATCCGAGTTCCTTGTTTTGACTCCTGACTAACCTGATCCTGACCTCGGCCTCGTTACTGGATGTTGCCTGGGGTTTGTTAGTCTTTACCTGACGTTCTCCTGACTCTTACCCCCAAGCTCCATCCCTGACTACTCCATGTTTTTGCCTGTTACACCCTGACTGTTCTAAAGGTGACTAGCTTTTGCTTAGGTCCTCTGACTATGCTGCAACTACTACATCAGCATTACTGTAGCCAAACCATGACTAAGAGAAAAGTCTATACGTTCGTGGAAGGAGTTAAGGGTCGTAAGAACAGTTGTGCATGCTGATGATCAGCCGAAGCGCGTCGGCTGACTGAATTATCCTTGTTGTCAGCTCCATGTCCACAAGGGTTAATTAATCGGCATGTACATAGTAGATATGCTTGCTTACGGGTAGAAATTACAAAGCCATCACAAGCTATTCTGGGTGTGAGGACTACAAGAAACACTTAATTATGGTGCACTGATGACAAGTAGTAAGAAACCGCGACTGAATTGATTTTAATTAGACGAAACTTGAGAATATTTTTTATTCTGATCATGAATTGTCAAGTGAACAACCACTCCACCTCCCCAAAAAATAAATAATTACTATTTAGAGAAGTTGTACTTATTCACCGAACTAAGGCTTTTAACCCAGTTTTCTTTTTTTTAAAGAACTTAAGATTAAACGTAGAAGTCTTTTTCTGGTCTTAGGTGAATTCCTCTAATTATCAAGGTGCATCTTTTTTCAAAGCGTACACGTGAATACCAGGTAAGCTGGGATTAAGCCTTTTCTTTTTGATGTACAGATGTTCCTAAGTCAGATTCTGCACAGAATTTAGATAGATCTCCTTAACTCCTAAGGAACCGGTGACCAAATTCTTCTCTCTTGTCGTCAACGAGAGCCAAGACTGGGAAACCAAGAGAGTTTAAAAAAAAAAAATAAAAAAAAAAAATAAAAAGAGCCAACAACATCACAATTAATAAAGAGGTCTTAATGCCCCATAAGCTCTTTAAGTGATCTACTTAAGGAGTATTTTGCAGGTACTTGGGTTAGACGACGGATATTTAGCTGGAATTTTACAAAACACAATATTTGAAGCGCAGTTCATGTAGACACAACAGCAAGGAGGAGACTTGTCAATGGTGGTCAAGATTGCCCAGATCTACCAAGGTATGGGCAGCACACAATGGTCACCAATACGAGGGTGATCAAGTGGGGGGAACAAACCGACATTCAATGGTTGATCCAGGGAAATAGTCCGATTGCCAAATGTGAAGTCGGGGAGGTATTTTTTCCCTAAATTCGGGTGAATCGGCAGCTGCCTCATGGTCGTTTTGCCTTCATCTGGATCAGCTTGTTAGGTTATGGTTTGAACTCGATGGACTTGTCTTCTTTCAACCTTAAAACTAAGAATATCTCTAGAGATTGACCAAATAAGGTCTTTTCTGGACATTAGAGAGCAAGGTCATCTGCTCTAGCTCTCCTTGGATAAACGAAATGTGACTTGGTCTGCAAGACCAGGCACATACCATGAAATAAATAAACTTTCAGAATTTCTTGTTGTCATATTATGCCAGAGTTTGGTATGGAGAAATAATCACTGCGGTGAAGAAATCAGGTGAGGTCAAATGAGGCCACCTGCCCACGATCTCGCTCAATGAGACACAATGAGGAGAGTGCTTGGTCTTGAAGATCAGGCACTTCCATCAGAGAGTGAGGTCACCTGCCCTAGATCTTCTTTAGTTCGGTGAAGACAGGGCTTGGTGTTGAAGATCAGGCACTACCAAGCAATAAATAGACTTCTTCAGTTTGTTATTGCCATATTGTTCCTGGGTTTGGAGAACCAATAACGGTTATGAAGAAGTGAGGTAATACAGAATGGAGTCAACATCCCTAGACATACGTACCTCAATCAGCCAAAGTGAGGAAAGGATTAGGACTGGAACATCGGGCACCATCAAGGAGAGAAATAAGGCAAAGTTCGGTCACCGGTCATACAGCTCCCTAAATTAGTGAGTGAGGTGAGGATTTGGTTGGGAGAACCAGTGACTGTCATGATGGACTGAGTTGAGGTGTAGTGAGGTCACCAACTCTAGACCTCCCTCAATTAGTCCGCTTGACAAAAGGGTACTGTCTAGATGATCAGACACTTCAATCGGAAATTGAGGTTAAGTAGCGTAAGGCCAACATACACAGACTGATGATGGTCGTAGCCGCAGATATCGATAGGCTCGGCCAAAAGTCTAAAGTGCATGGGGGAACAACAAGACAAACAATTATAGAAAGAAAATGTGCATGTACGATTTCGGATTTCCCCTATAGAAAACTGGAGCATTTGCATTGGTAAATTTGCTTCAGTATGTGACTGAACTAGGTAATCCAAAAATATACGCTGTTCCACATCATATTCGGTCATTTTCAGGTTTCCTGAGGGCCCTGTAGCCATACAGCGTGGGATATTACATCTAGGATACATGGTCTGCAAAAATGATTTATGCATGCCTTCGGGCAAAATAAAATGATCAACCTCATCCTTAAAAAGTCAACCTCTTTTGGAAAACCCTATGTACAGTAAAGCCCCTATTAAGGACTACAGATAAGTGAGAAAGCGCTGGCAGATGTTCTTCAGCACGTCACCTGATTGATAACTTATTGAATGTTATCCATGACTGACCCAAGAACATCGGAGTCCTAAAATGAGGACTTCAGATCAAGTCTTGTACGGCATGACTGCTCTGTACCAGATCTTTGAGCATATTAACTAGACTGAAGATTCCTTTGGCCTAAAGTTCAATCAACCACTCTTTAAAGTCTTCTGTTCCTTGGGTCCAGCATTTTGGATGCAGTTTATGAGCTGTACAGGGGTGTTACCTCCATCATACTCTCTCCAGCCAGGGGAAGGAGTTTTTAACCCCATTTCTACTTGGATGACATCTTCAGGGACGACTAGGTAGTAGAAAGTCGAAGATCTCCAGAATCAGGAGACTCAAACCATGAGGGCCAAGTTTTTAAGTAATTGCCGGGAGTAATACTTGTCTAAATAAAATGAATACAGAGGAAGAATGCTGCTTATGACGAGGGTATAATTAAATAAGACAAGCTGGAAACCGGCAGAACGTGCAGAGTCTCCACCTTTGCAATATCTTCCAGTTGAGTTCTTGGAAAAAGCCATAATTCAGGAAGGTGGAAGTACAACGCAGATAACACGGAGGGGAGCATTGCTCACCAGTCACAGAGCCAGTTGAGTACAGCTTACATAATAGACATATACAAGAGGGTTTCCATCTTTGGATTTCGGGGATGTCTTCGCTTGCAGAACTCTACGTCTCAACAGAGTTTCGCCTTGCTGATTTCAGAAGTCAAATCCTTCATTGATCCAGAATGGATTGGAATTCTTCCTTAAGGCTGGTATACCACTTTACAAGTTGTCTTCTAAAAGATTTCCGGTAGTATGATTTCCGGTATGCCGCTATGGTGAAGCACAAAGTAGGCTATATGAGGAAAGTCGGAGAAGCTCCAGACTGCTCTCCAAGAGGGTACAAAAACCAGACACTCCCAGAAGATAGGTAAAATGGTACCATCAGTGTTGTGGAAACTCCAACATGAGGAATAAGAAAAGTTGGAAAATTAACGCCAGTTCAGAGCACATGGCTTCGAGGTGTAGGAACAGCAAGACTGTGGGATGGAAGTGGTCACGTTAGTTGGTCCTACAAGGGTTCAAGAAATGGCCGAGAGTGATTTTGAATGATTTTTTGAGAATGGAAAGCACCACTGTGAAACAGCTGAAAAATGGGGTCATCCAGGCCAGATTGAGGGGAAAGCGAGACCTGCATGAAAAATCTTTTTGGTAACGGCTAGTGTTGGGGTGATTAGGTGCATAAGGCCAAAGTATTTATACTCATCCAGTTTTGTGATAGCCAATATCTGGCGACTAATCTTGCCAACTGAGAAGCTATATAATAAATGTGCACACTTGATAGACCGACATTACTAGACCTGAAGCTCCAAAATAAAGCGTTTATGCCACACAATTGACGTAAAACACTAAGAAAATTTTTTTTGTGCAATGTGAAGTTGCACAAGCGTTTTGCGACTTTTGCGGTTTTCAAGCCAGTTTGGCAAAGCTCCACTAATATTGGCATTATATAGCAAATTTTCTTGTGTCCACCACACACATTAATGAGCCAATAAACCCGAGACACTTTGTCGGGACGCCGGGACATGCAGATGTTACCGCAGTTGGGCGACACCTTTCTGTAATTATGATTAATTAGCTCCAATATAATATATTGCTGAAATAAGAAAAATTAAAACAAGCTAAATCTTGCATGCTGAAACATCAGGACTGGCATAATCTAATTTTATATAACCCCATCTCTGCAGTGTGTGGAGGAAATGACAAAGAACGTGGGAGTCAAAAGGTGTGATTCACGATGGAGCGCAGCGCACACAGCTCTAGGGTATGAATGCTTCCGGAGCTGGCAGACACGCTCCGATCACATACATTCATTCCTTCCTCCTTTCACCCCTGAAGGAGATAATTTTATGACCTGCATGCAATCTATCAAGAAGAGGCCGCAAAGAAGTTTTCTGAAGGGGGGAAAGAAAAGTAAAAAAAAAAAAAAAAAAAAACGGAATTGTGGGTTGAGGTCTGAGTTCAAAGAAAGGTGCACGGAAATGTGTCTGTCTCGGTGCATAACTTGGCAGGTAGAGTACACAGCGAAATTCAAAGGAAAGGGGCATCAATCAAAAGCGTAACACTCCGTAAAGAAATTACACGGCGTCGTTCCATAAAAATGCAAAAAAAAAAAAAAAACCTCCAAAATTTAGCAAATTTAATATCTACACTCCTTAACATTCAAAATTGCAAAAACAAAATGGAAAGGCCGTGCAATAAATGTAAATCACAGGATGCATAGACATTGTACTGCTCTGAAAATGATGGAAAAAAAAAATGGCCACAAAATATCTTGATTTATTCAGCATGGAGTCTGAGAGTCACGTGCAGAAATCTCCGCACTTACAGCCTCGGCTGCTATCGCGGAGGTCATTAATGGTCGTCTGAGGAATGTTGTGCATCGTTGAATGCACTTGGGTGCAGAAATCATCAAGATCCGCTGCTGGCAGCTCCTTTTGCAATGATGTTCTAGATGTGATGAATGAGAGACAAGTCCAGAGACGCCGTAGGCCATGGTAGGAAGAGCAACATGTGGTCTGGTGTCATCATCAAATATGGGAACAGGTTAAGTGGCACACTAAGAATTAGATAAAGGACTGTCCAGTAAAGTGCTTAACTCCAGGAACGCAGGTGGAAACAGCATGCACTCCAAACTCAATACTTTAGATGTCTGCACGCTGAGGGGTCTAAGAAAGTAGAATATTCAGATTTTTCCTCAGTAGTAAGAACCTGGGATGTTCTGATCCAATCAAAATTCCTTAAACAGAATGTCAGATGAAAAGAAAAACCTCCCCTGATGACCCACAAAACATCCAGAATGTGCAGGGTCCTGCAACTACATTCATGCCAGTGGGACTCCGACTAGTCCTGAGAGGGACATAAATGGGGCCAGCTGCAGCTATGGGACAGTAGCTAAAAAAAAAAAAAAAAAAAAAAAAAATCGGTAATAATTCCGAAAGAGAGGAAGAATTGGAAGCATTTAAAGAAACCAGGATGGATTAACAGAGAACTTAATCACTTGTTAAAAAGGAAAAAAATATATTTATATCAAATGGAAAGAGGGAGGCATATCTAAAGAAGAATATAATGCGGTTTGCCGGGAATGCAGGGCAAGTGCTAGAAGAGCTAAAGCCAGTAATGAAATGAGGCTTGCAAGGGAGACCAAAAGCAGTAAAAAAGGATTTTGGGGGTATGTCAAAAGCAAAACTCAAAGATGCTATAGGATTTTCACAGGATGAAAAAGGCGAAGTGGTCAAAAATGATGTTGAGAAGCCGAACTTTTAAATTCCTATTTTGCATCTGTGTTCTCTAAGAAAGCAAATGTAACATCAACTGATATTCACGGTGCCATCGAAGGAATAAAAAATCCACAGTACCCATAAACAGGGAGATGGTGAGAGAACACTGAGCTAATTTACAGGAATCTCCTGGTCCAGATGAATTACATCCTAAAGCACTGAAAGAGTTGGAGAGGAAATTGCAGAGCAAGTAGCCAGAATCTTTGAAAATTCCTGGAGAACAGAAGTCCCAGAAGATTGGAGAAAGGTAAATATTGTCCCCATCTTCAAAAAAGGAAAGAGACGGAGCCAGGAAAATACAGGCCAGTGAGCCTTACTTCTATACCAGGAAAGATCTTTGATCAAATTATTAAACAGCATGTATATAAGTATTTGGATAAGAATACAGTAATTAACCAGAGCCAGCTTGGGTTTGTAGCAAACAAGTCATGCCAGACTAATCCAATTTCCTTCTATGATGGAATCACTGACTGGGTGGATCAGGGAAATGCAGTAGATATAGTGTATCTCGACTTCAGCAAAGCATTTGATAAAGTATCTCTTACTATCCTTATTGAAAAAATGACCAAGTATGGGATTGACAAGGCTACGGTTAGGTGGATTCATAACTAGCTCAGTGATAGTACTCAAAGAGTGGTGATAAATGGTTGCACATCAAATTGGAAGAGTGTTTCAAGTGAAACACTACAAGGCTCTGTCCTGGCCCCAGTATTTTTAAACATTTTTTATAAATGATCTAGATAAGGGAACTGAAGGTAAACTGATCAAATTTGCAATGATGCAAAGCTAGGAGGGATAGCCAACACTAGAGAAGACAGAGAAAATATTCAGAAGGATCTAGATGAGCTTGAACAATGGGCAGCATTTAATAGAATGGTATGTAACAGGGAGAAATGCAAAATTCTACTTTCGGGCAAGAAAAAAAAAATTATATCTACAGAATGGGAGGAATAGAACTAAGCAACAGCACGTGTGAAAAATACTTGGATATACTAATAGATCACAGACTGCACATGAGTCAACAGTGTGATGCAGCAAGCAAAACATAGGCAAACAGTTCTAGGATGTATTGATTTAGTGAATCCTGCTTTGAGCAGAGGGTTGGACACTATGACCCTGGAGGTCCCTTCCAACTCTAACATTCAATGATTGAGTGTAATCGTTACTCGTAAAAGAGATGCACACACTGATTACAGGGAGAAGATATTGAAGATAAAGAAATGAAGCAGCGATCTCAGATTCAACAGAGCAGTGGGCTTTTAACTGAGGAGTGGAGGGTCGCTTTAAGACTTGGAAATTGGTCATCTTAAAGTAGTGGAGAGGATACCACCAGCAGTGATGGTGGTGCAGTGAAGTGACGTGATTAGTAATAACTTTCTTTCTGTAAAGGTATATTTATACATGCCAATAGTCCCAATTTTGTTGGGACAGTCTTTTGAATCACAAAATGAGTAGGGCTCAGCCATGCCCTGAAATATGGATTTTTGGGGAGGTTTCTTGGTGTGATGGGGCAGGGGCCAGACTCCCAGAAATATATTAATGGCTACCAATAGTTAAGTAAAACCTGGTGGCTCCTAATTCTTTATTGTTGGGGGGGCACAGTTCTCTCTATGATCAAGCAGAAGTCTTTATGGTTTCTGGACCCGATGACAGGGAGGATGTCCGCTTAGACATGACATACGGAAACATCAGGATTACAGGCTCAAAAAGAATAAGGCATAGGAGGAAGTTCTTACTAATTAATTGTAATTTGTACAAATATTCTTTTCTCCTTTGCTTCACCATATCATATTTGACTTCTTGGGATGGGCTCGTTTCCTTTGGGTCTTTGAAGCTCTAAGTGATGATCATTGTATGAGAACACTCAGCGCATTTACCTAAATCTTTCCTGCCCCTCGAGCACTTTGCATCTAGATAGGAACTCTTCAACGGGAAGAGGGGCTTCGGAGACAACCTTCAAGGAGCCGAGCCGTGATACGATGATTCTCGGGCAAACAATTATGAAATTGCTTTCAAAAAAGGTCTATTGTAGGAGACGAATGCTGAGTCAATGTTTGCCTTCCGCACAGAATTAGGACTTCTGGGTCCGTTGGGTTTCTGACCCTGCAGAAACGCTGGCAGGTCTCCTGAAATCACAAGGCTTTACAAGTCACCTGTATGTGGAGAGCGCTCTACACCTGACTTGGAGTGAACTTCCAGGTGTGTCGAACTACAGCTCCCAACATTCTGGATCAATCATCGATAATTCAACACTAAAGGAACAGCCCCGGCTTTCCTAAGACAAAGGCGTATGAAGGAATGCCAAATCGGGATCAAGAACTTGGACAGTAGCCCAAGTAATTTCCAAATGCGTTAGCTGTGGAAATGCAAGACAAGGCTGCTTCCGATTCTCGCTTCAACTTCAGTCAGTAGAGAGAGGGGGCAAACTATATATCTAGGTACGAGGACATGTTGCCCATGATATACGTGTCAGGGAAGTTAGACTCCAGCACATCATACTTCTATACAGTAAAAGTCTTCTTTTTCGTTTACTTTTTCGTAAATACTTAAAGGACTTCTCCGAAAATAGAAACTGCTGAGTGGCTGCTGTGGTAGAAGTGTGAGCAGCCTCTTCTTACCTTAGAACCATAGGTATCTCCAGTATCAGATCAGATAGACATTGTGGACAGCAGTGTGAGCAGCCTCTTCTTACCTTAGAACCACAGGTATCTCCAGTATCAGATCAGATAGACATTGTGGACAGCAGTGTGAGCAGCCTCTTCTTCCCTCAGCACCACACGTATCTCCAGTGTTAGATCAGATAGACATTGTGGACAGCAGGGTGAGCAGCATCTTCTTACCTCAGCACCCCTGGTATCTCCAGTATCAGATCAGATAGACATTGTGGACAGCAGTGTGAGCAGCCTCTTCTTCCCTCAGCACCACATGTATCTCCAGTGTTAAATCAGATAGACATTGTGGACAGCAGTGTGAGCAGCCTCTTCTTACCTCAGCACCACAGGTATTCTCCAGTGTTAGATCAGATAGACGGGATGGGCAGAAATGTGAGCGGTCTCTTTTTACCCAAGTAGTCATGGTATCTCCAGTATTAGATCAGATAGCGTGGACAGCAGTGTGAGCAGCCTCTTCTTACCTCAGCATCTCTGTCATTTTATCAGATAATCTGATGGGAGCACATCTTCCTACACATGATGGTGGGTGTAGGAAGACAGCTTCCTGTCCTATTAACATTTTCGGACAGGTTTCTATCAATGTAACAAGACGGCGTTAATTTTGACGTACTATGGCGATTACCTCCTAGACAAAACGAGTGTTTTTTTTTAATTAAACAATAGTATTTTTTTTTTTTATTTTCTATTCCTGGAGAACCCCTTTAAAATGTTACTCTTTTTTCACGTCAGAGTCAAAAAGGCTTCCTCCAAAGAATTAGCAGGGATCATAGGCACATAACCCTCCCAATTTTATCAGATCTCCATGAAATGAAGGTGGAATTTTCATCTTAGCTTATGGAACGTCTTTTAAAGTTTTTGGTAAATAAAATACCCTAAAACATAAAGCACCATGTTCACCACTGATAACAGAAAAATAATAATTATTAAAAAAAAAAAAAAACAGTCTAGGAAGGGTTACTGTCAGGGGTCTCATTCCAGCTTTGAGGTGAGGGGCGCTGGTGACATTCCGTGGACAGGGACCTAACAAGAAGTGTGCAGAGTCGGCAGAACATGGACCTGTCCTATTCATTATATTAGGAAGCGTGCATGATACTTGCACGCTCCTGGCACTCACTGAATGATCATCAATACCTCTTGATATCAATGTGATCTAATAAAATAAAAGAGTCAACCAGGAAGATATAAAAGGGAGGCAAGCCTTGTACCTTATCTTGGTTCGCTCTGTTTTTGTAGCACAAGTTTGCGATGAGACGAATGAGATGAGCCTTGAAGCCCACAGCGGCGTGGGTCAGGTCACTTCCGAGGGACGCAGTATGAGTGGAGGTAAACACGTTCTTGCTTTGTTTTCCCGCCAGATGTGTTAAACGCAGGGTGTCTGTGGAATATGGAGATGACATGATGATGCAGTTATCTGATAAGGCTGATCTCCAGGCCTTTCCCTCAATAAGGACCTGTTTGGAGGTCAAAAGTATCCAGTTTTGATCCTATTTTACTTCCGCTGATCCCCCCCGAGTATTGTTTTTTTTTTTTTTTTAAATTCCGCCATATGGTTCCAGAGATATGGGCCTCTTTATTTAGTGCTTGTTTTTATGGTCCTCGGGGGTGTGTCTTTAGGAGACTTTGCATAATTACTCTGAGCCACTCCCCTTTGGAAAGACCATAAAAGGAAGTTGTAAATAAAAAAGCAGATATCTCTGGAAACGTATGGCGGATTTATAAAAAACGAAGACCGTAATACTCAGAAGAGATCTGGGAGTACCCCAACAGAAAAAAAACTGGCAGCTTTTGACGCGGTGACAAGTCGCCTTTTAGGTTAGTTGTATGCCTACCTATAACGGTGTCTAGTAAACCCGGGCATCGCTGCAAACAGCCAAGGTGATCAGCATCTGAGGTCATTTCACAGAGAAGGTCCAAGAGACGAATTACGACTAAGGCCTCCTGTAGCGGAAAAAAAGACAAATATATTGAAGATGACATTAATGCATGATATGTAGGGATTTGGGGAACCTGCATGGTAAAACCGACGGGAGATCTAGTGTCTGGTATGGCTGCTAAGAAGCAGTTGGCCATGTGCAATGCATTCGTGTAATTCTCAGGATCAGAGGGGATCCCAGGGGTCAGACCACCAACAATCATTAAGGGGCTGATCATCCACAAGCCCCCCTGCTCTGAAGAAATGGATGCAGATGGCTGTATATCTGGATGGACGATAGCGCTGATGTAAAGAGAAAGATTGAAGGGAATGTGGGACTAAGACCCCTTCATTTTCAGGATTGATGCGGGACCCGAAGGTTGGACTTATTATCCTAAAGACAGGACATCACAGGAAATACTCCTCTAAAAAGGAAGGGTAGCATCAGAAAATTACCTATTGTTTACATCAAGAGTTAAATTTTTAATGCTTTTCAATAAATGAAAAAAAAAAAAAAAATGTACCGTAATTATTACCCTGCCTACCAAAACTAATAATATTCTTCATGGACACACAGATCGTATCTGCAACAGACGGACTTAGACCCTAATTGTTTGTATAGAAGTGTCATCTGAGCATGCTTCTAATGCGGGCAAAGGTCATTGTGGAGTGAAAGGGAGGAGGTGTGCTGCATCATTTATGAATCATGGATCCTGCGCCATCAGTTATTGGTCAGGAGGAGGGGAGCTGCAACATCACCTATTGTGAATGGTGGATCCTGTGTTATCTACTGTATATAGAGGTGTTATCAGTCATTGTACAGGAGGAGGAGGTGAGCTGTGACATCACCTATTGTGAATGGTGGATCCTGTGTTATCTACTGTATATAGTGGTGTTATCAGTCATTGTACAGGAGGATGAGGAGGTGAGCTGCAACATCACCTATTGTGAATGGTGGATCCTGTGTTATCTACTGTATATAGAGGTGTTATCAGGCATTGTACAGGAGGAGGAGGTGAGCTGTGACATCACCTATTGTAAATGGTGGATCCTGTGTTATCTACTGTATATAGAGGTGTTATCAGGCATTGTACAGGAGGAGGAGGTGAGCTGTGACATCACCTATTGTAAATGGTGGATCCTGTGTTATCTACTGTATATAGAGGTGTTATCAGTCATTGTACAGGAGGAGGAGGTGAGCTGTGACATCACCTATTGTAAATGGTGGATCCTGTGTTATCTACTGTATATAGAGGTGTTATCAGTCATTGTACAGGAGGAGGAGGTGAGCTGTGACATCACCTATTGTGAATGGTGGATCCTGTGTTATCTACTGTATATAGAGGAGTTATCAGTCATTGTACAGGAGGATGAGGAGGTGAGCTGCAACATCACCTATTGTGAATGGTGGATCCTGTGTTATCTACTGTATATAGAGGTGTTATCAGGCATTGTACAGGAGGAGGAGGAGGTGAGCTGTGACATCACCTTTTGTGAATGGTGAATCCTGTGCTATATACTGTATATAGAGGTGTTATCAGTCATTGTACAGGAGGAGGAGGTGAGCTGTGACAGCACCTATTGTGAATGGTAGATCCTGTGTTATCTACTGTATATAGTGGTGTTATCAGTCATTGTACAGGAGGGGGAGGAGGTGAGCTGTGACATCACCTATTGTGAATGGTGGATCCTGTGTTATCTACTGTATATAGAGGTATCAGTCATTGTACAGGAGGAGGAGGTGAGCTGTGACATCACCTATTGTGAATGGTGGATTCTGTGTTATCTACTGTATATAGAGGTATCAGTCATTGTACAGGAGGAGGAGGTGAGCTGTGACATCACCTATTGTGAATGGTGGATCCTGTGTTATCTACTGTATATAGAGGTGTTATCAGTCATTGTACAGGAGGAGGAGGTGAGCTGTGACATCACCTATTGTGAATGGTGGATCCTGTGTTATCTACTGTATATAGAGGTGTTATCAGTCATTGTACAGGAGGAGGAGGTGAGCTGTGACATCACCTATTGTGAATGGTGGATCCTGTGGTATCTACTGTATATAGAGGAGTTATCAGTCATTGTACAGGAGGAGGAGGTGAGCTGTGACATCACCTATTGTAAATGGTGGATCCTGTGTTATATACTGTATATAGAGGTGTTATCATCATTGTACAGGAGGAGGAGGTGAGCTGTGACATCACCTATTGTGAATGGTGGATCCTGTGTTATCTACTGTATATAGAGGTGTTATCAGTCATTGTACAGGAGGAGGAGGTGAGCTGTGACATCACCTATTGTGAATGGTGGATCCTGTGATACGACTTAAGTCTTTTGTAGGGAATAGTAAATAGGAGTTAAATAAAGAACAGAACAGGAGGTCTAAGGCTTCCAGGGTGGAAGTTTCAAAATGTCTGATTTCTGCTTTTCAGGCACAGTGGAAAGCTAAGAAGGGAAGAAGCACCATATTGTAGTGTAGTGCAGATTTTGCTGTTATTGTTTGTGGGTGCTTGACCCATTGGCGGACCCTGAGGTGCCACAAATGGTCAGGCTGACAGACTATAAAAGTAGAATCTACCCTCAAAACTGATCAAACATACTAGAATGAGCCGTATTACCTCCTGCTCGCAGTACCCCGGAGACACCAGTTTCAGCACAGCTTGGCACTGTTTCTGGAAACAGTCAGATAGGAATTCCGCTATTTGCTGCAGATTAGTCTGCTCACGCTCTGTTAAAGGGCTCTTCTCACTTACTTTAGACAAAATAAGTTCCAAAAGGGTAATCCTGCCAGCAAAGAACAACAGGTGACAAGCTATGTAGAAAAGTTAGCATAGCAGTACAACAGAATATCTGGATCAGGTTGTCCGCACACAGTTTTTGGAGCAGAACATTTCCAAATCTCAAAACTCCTCAAACTTGGCATTTCCACTTTAGGTTTTCTTTTTTTTTTTTTTTTCTTTTTTCTAGAGTTTCAGAGCAGAAACTGTGTGTAAACATAGCCTAAATCTTCTGGAAACCAACAGCAGGCGGGTTATTGAAAACACAATTATAAACCATTGGTCTCAAATTTTTACTTCAGCAGGTCAACAGCTGAGGTCAGTGACTGGCTGCAGCGGTCACATTTCCATGTATCGGGACATCATGGCTGCAGCAGGAAATGGAGAACAGCGAGAACCAGGCAGTATTGAAAAAGAGCAGTAGGGGTGTAGAGAGGGAGGAGGAAAATAAGGGAAGTTTTTTGCTTTTTTTTTTTAATAAAAAAGCTAATATTGTGTATACACCTCCTATGCAAAACTATGTGTCTCCATGTGAACAGACTACAAACCCTTTGTAGTCTGATCCCAATTATATTTGCTTCCATTTTACCTTAATATTACAAAGTCATAAGTAGTTTTATATGATATTCTTAATAAATAAACACATTTAAAGGAGGATAAAATCAGTAAATATGTTTGTGATCTATTTGAAAGGGCAGAAACACGGATTTTGGTAAGAACTTACCTGTAAAATCCTTTTCAGCGAAGGAAGGAAGAGAGACACAGTATTCATTACTGATGGGTAGGCGGAGCCCCAGATCAGGATGTTACCTCAGATCAAAAGAGTGATGACTGGCTGGCCCCTCCAGCTCGGGCTCCTCCTACTCAGCTCCAGTCGTACCAAAGCTTTTAGGAAAAGAGCCAAGATCACCAGCGGAGCAACATAACCCCTTCTGAAGGAACTTCAGAGAAAAAACACAAGGATACAGGTCATGTATGCAAAGAAAGCCAAAAACCACAGAGTTCCAGGTATTACTCACGGAACCTGACTACTGCAATGAGCTGGCGATGCTGGAACAGAGCCTTAGCGCGCTGACCTCAGCCCAGATAATCGCTATCAGATAAGGGTCGCGCTGCATCTGAAAACATCAACACACTTCTGCCTTGGGAGGGTGCTGTGTCTCTCTTCCTTCCTTCGCTGAAAAGGATTTTACAGGTAAGTTCTTACCAAAATCCGTGTTTCAGCTGCAGATGGAAGGAAGAGAGCCACAGTATTCATTACTGATGGGACGTCCCAAAGCAGTTCAAAAATAAGGGTGGGAAAAACCAACAAAAGGCAGAAACCCAACAACCTTAACAACAAAGCGCAACCAGCGCTAAACACAAGTTCATCCAGAACTTCAAACTACAGCTGCCTGCAGGACCCTACGTCCGAGGGCTGCATCAGCGGAAGCACTGACGTCCACTTTATAAAACTTTGTAAACGTGTGGACAGAGCGCCAAGTTGCCGCTCGGCAGAGCTGCACTGCCGAGGCACCTTGATGAAAAGCCCACGATGATGCCACAGCTCTCGTAGAATGGGCTCGAATCTTAATCGGGCAAGATTCACCCCGAAGACGGTAAGCTTCCAAAATAGCTGACCGGATCCAACGAGCTATAGAATCCTTGGAAGCTCGTTGACCACGCCGACGACCTGCTGGAACCACAAACAGGGAGTCCGTCTTACGAAAACCTTGAGTAATAGATAGATAAAACTTCAAGGCCCGCACTAAATCCAATGTGTGTAAATCTCGCTCTTTCGCATTCTTCGGATCCGGACAGAGTGAAGGCAACACAATATCCTGGTTAACATGAAATTGTGACACCACTTTAGGCAAAAAAATCACCCTGAGTGCGAAGCACTACACGATCCGGAAAAAACTCCAGAAAAGGAGGCGAACAAGAAAGAGCTGCCAACTCAGAAACTCTCCTCAAAGAAGTGACTGCAACAAGGAAAGCCACCTTCCAAGAAAGTAAAGAAAGGCTAGCAGAAACCATAGGCTCAAAAGGTTTATGCTGAAGAGCCTCCAAAACAAGGTTGAGCCGCCAAGGAGACACGGGAGCCTTCCGCGGCGGAAACTTACGAGATATACCTCGGAAAAAGGAGAGCACGTCTCTATTTGAAGCAATGGTTCTCCGGAACAATAAAGACAGAGCAGAAATCTGACCTTTCAGAGTGCTGACTGCCAAACCCTTGTCTAGCCCATGCTGCAGAAAAGCCAACAGGTTGGGAATGGAAAATTTTCTCGGTTCCGAGAGGACCCCAAACACCACGAAAAGAAGGTTTCCCAAATTTTGTGGTAAATCCTAGTAGTAGCCGGACATCTCGCAGCACGAAGGGTAGTAATAACCTCGGCTGAGAAACCTCTACGGGTCAAGATTTCGGTCTCAAGAGCCACGCCGTCAAACGCAGGGACATCAAGTCCGGATGACAAACGGGCCCCTGAGTCAACAAGTCCGGTTGAAGAGGGAGTGGAAAAGGAGGTGCCGCCAACAGCGACATTATTGTCGAGAACCACACTCTTCTTGGCCAGTCTGGAGCTATCAAAATAGCTGAAATTCTCTCTAGTCTGATCCGACGCAGTACTAGAGGAAGTAAGGATATCGGCGGGAATACATAGATCAGCTCGAACTGATCCCACTGAGCCACTAGAGCATCCACCGCCACCGCCTTCGGGTCCTTGTACCTGGACATGAATGTCGGTAACTTGGCATTGGACCTGGATGCCATCAAATCCACTTGGGGGGTTCCCCAGCGAGAGCACAGTAGTGCAAAAACTTCCGGGTGAAGGCTCCATTCCCCGGGATCCATCCTTCTGCGACTGAGAAAGTCCGCTGTAATATTCTGAACCCCTGGAATGTGAATCGCCGAAATGGCTGGTACACTGGCCTCTGCCCAAATCAGAATTCGGGACACCTCTACCATGAGTCTGGAACTCCTTGTCCCACCTTGGTGATTGATATACGCGACAGCCGTCGCATTGTCTGTCTGCACTCGGACTGGCAGACCGCTCAAAGGGACCGTCCAATGTTGGAGGCAAAGGAAAATCGCCCTCAATTCCAGGATGTTGATCGGAAGAAAAGACTCTTCCGATGACCATACCCCCTGAATCCAGAGATTGTTCCAAACACCCCCCCAGCCCGTCAGGCTGGCATCGGTGGTTATAACTGACCACTTCGGAGGGAGGAAAGACTTCCCCAGGGAGAATGCCCCTGGACGTAACCACCATTCTAGAGAATCCCGCACCGTGCGAGGAATGGTGACACTGCAATCCAGCGATTGCGACTGGTTCCATCGACTCAAGATGAACCTTTGGAGAGTCCTGGAATGGAACTGGGCAAAAGGAATTGCCTCCATGGACGCCACCATCAGTCCCAGAAGACGCATACACTTCCGTAGGGACATTGCCGTTGAGGATTTCATAATCTGTACATGTCGAAGAAGACATGACTGTTTGTCTGGTGGTAGGGAAACTACCGACCGAAACGTGTCGAGATGCATTCCCAAAAAGAGAATTGTCCTCGATGGTTCCAGGGACGACTTCTCCCAATTGACCAGCCAACCGAAGTCCTTCAGAAACTGAAGAGACAAATCCCGAGCCGTCAACGCCTCCTCCTCCGAGGAAGCCACGATCAAAAGATCGTCCAGATAAGGGAGAATCGTAATCCCCTGTCTTCGAAGGATTGCCATGAGGGGCGCCAGAATTTTTGTAAAGACCCTTGGCGCTGAGGCTAAGCCGAACGGCAGAGCCACGAACTGGTAATGATTCTGACCTATGGCAAATCGAAGAAAGCGCTGATGAGCCTTTCCGATGGGAATATGCAAATAGGCGTCGCGAATGTCGATTGACACCAGAAAATCGTTCTGTGACAGAGCTGCCACAACGGAACGAAGCGACTCCATGCGAAATTTCCGGGCATGGACATGCCGGTTTAATCGCTTGAGATCCAGAATCGGGCGAAATTTGTTCTCCTTTTTGGGAACTATAAAAAGGTTGGAATAAAAACCTTTCCCTCGGTCCTCTGACGGAACCGGTATCACTACACCCTTTTTTAGCAGAGATTCGACCTCTCGCTGTAGAGCGACAACAAGCTCGGGTTCCGACGGAACGCGAGACTGACAAAAAACATTTGGGGGTCGAGAAGCAAACTCTATGAAATAGCCTGCCGACACTATCCGCGTTACCCAGGAATCTGGAACGCGAGCCATCCAAGTCTCCTTGAAAAGAAGCAGGCGACCCCCCACTCGAGAATCCTCGAGTGGACCCCTGGCGTCAATCCGACTTTGCGGGCTTCTTGTCAAGTTCCCGCTTGTCCTGGCGGAAACTCTGCTTCCAGGGAGTACGAGTTTTCTGAGAGGATTTCTTTCCTGAGAAGGAAGGACGACCCGATCCCCACGAGGAGTGACTAGATCGTCCTCGGCCCCGAAAGGACCGCCGACCACTATAGACACCAGGCTTACTGGACACAGAGGCCATGGCCCTACGCTGTGGTAATGCTGATTCCTTCGCCTTAGCCTTGGAAATCAGCTCTGTGAGGTCGGATCCAAAAAGATGGCCACCCTTGTAAGGTAAGGCCAACAACCCTTGTTTGGAAACTGCGTCCCCGGCCCACTGTCTGAGCCATAAAGCTCTTCTGACTGTGACCGCTGAAGCTTGCGCTTTGGCCAGCAGAGATGCCGTATCCAGACCGGCATCAAAGATATAACAGGCTGCCGTTTCTAACCATTCACAAGTTTCCCGTATCTCAGATAACGGAGATTCATTTTGCAACTCCGTCTTCAGACGTGCCAACCAGCCTAGAGAAGCTCTAGCAGCACACATGGATCCTAGCACTGCTCGAAATCCATGACCCGCAGCCTCATAGCTTGCTTTTGCCGCCACTTCTGCCTTTCTATCCAAAGGCTCCTGTAAGCTCGCTTTTCCCTTAATAGGGAGTAGTGAGGATTTACTAAGCTGAGATAAAGACACATCCACTTCAGGAGCAGAAGTCCAATTAGCCTTTAACTCCGCAGAGCAAGGATAAAGTCTATCAAAGAAATGCGTTCCATGAAAACGCTTATCTGGACATAGACGTTCCTCCTCTATTACACTATTAAGCTCATCCAGAGCTGGTAATGTTGTACGCGAAGCACGGAACTCCTGAAACATGCGTGCTGATTTACCAGGACGACTAGTTACCTCCTCCGGTAACTGTAATATATCTCTCATGGCTTCAATCAATGCCTCTGTACGCTTCGCCATAGAGGAACGCCCCTGCGGCTCGTCCGCATCTGAATCGGATATTTCTCCATCCGAATTTAAAGGGGAACTCTGTCCAATATCAGAGACATCTGACTCGCTCCGTGTAGAGGCCGGTAACGGCCTGCGTCGCTTCCTCTGAGAGGAATTAGCAGACACATATTGACCTAAAAGGTCAGACAAGTTGCTGATCGATCGAGCGATATCGTCCAATTTTCCACCGCTGTCGACCGCAGCGCTAGACGCTGTGGAGGTCTGCGTATCTGCTTGCCGTAATGGCACTGGGACGTGGTCCGCGGCATCTGAACTCTGTTCAGACATGTCTCACCTGTATGAGCAGGTCAAAGCGGTAATACCAGCAAAAAACTATGCAGTTTTTTTTTTTTTTTTTTTTTAAACGCTGAAGGGTTAACGCTCCACCAAGCAGGGTTACCCCAGCGGTATTCAGTCAAAAAATTTTAGCTGGTAGAAATAACCCTCAGAGGGGTTAATATTGCAAACTCACCACAATATATATTTTATGTGAGCCCCAGCCAATTTTTATGTCTCTAATGAGACTGCAGCTGCAGGATAGCGATCGCTGCGCTGCGGGGTGAGGAATCAGCACTCACCCAGCTGGCCGTGGTGTCTTATGAGGAGAGGAGCGGTCTGAGGAGCCCAGGAGCCTGTGTAATGGTCGCCACAGTGAGGGAGTCGCAGGAGAAACGCCAGAGCGCGCGTCTTCCTGCTCAAAAGACCGGGAATAATTAGGCCACGCCCCCCGCCAGCTCGAATATTGAGCGCGAACTCCCCCGCTCCTGCTCCCTCTCTGTCCTGCAGGTATCTGCCTGCGGACAAAAAATCACCACATCTACTTGTAACAGCGCTGTCACAGCAGCGCTGAAGCATACTGACATACATGTAGTAGCGCTGTCACAGCAGCGCTGAAGCATACTGACATACAAGTAATAGCGCTGCTCATCCAGACGCTAAAGCACTCACACATAATTATAATAATAAAATTTGTGTGGAGTACTCACCAGCCAAGGCGCCACAGGGACCCTCAGGGGTTTCTGGCGCAGTGCCCATGCTTCCCCCCAGGGCGAAGAACGCAGTGACCGCACGTGTGGTTTGCGTCCCCGCCAGAGGAAGCTCTCCTCATCCCCCAGGGCCGGCAAGGATTCTGCAGGGACTTTAAGTAAATACAGATCCGCCAAGGGAGAGGTTGGGGTACAGCAGCGCTGGTACCCCTGAGACCTCTTAGACCAACTAGTGATCCAAGTCTCCTGTCCGAATATAAAATAATAAAATCTTCTGAGGAGCTGCATTAGCAGCGACCATCCTCTGGGACCTCAAATCTTAGACTGGAGCTGAGTAGGAGGAGCCCGAGCTGGAGGGGCCAGCCAGTCAGCACTCTTTTGATCTGAGGTAACATCCTGATCTGGGGCTCCGCCTACCCATCAGTAATGAATACTGTGGCTCTCTTCCTTCCATCTGCAGCTGAAAATTGAGTTTTGGAACCATTCTGCCTCTCCTACAGCGATGACGCCAACGCCGGATCCTGTAATCTTAAACCTTCACTTGATGCTAGCTTGTGGCCAAGAAGCCATTTTAACCAACCAATTTAAAACCATTATAGGCGTAGAAACATGTAGTTAGAGAACATGTGCCAGCTTCGGAGCCACACATTTTTCTTAAATGATGCCAAAAAGGGCACTAGGTGTCCAGAATTTGGCCAAAAAGTGTTTTCACATAATGAACATTTCACAGTGTACAGTCAATCTCCAGTCTGCAGGTAATGGTAAAACAGGGTAGTAGGCACGCTCAGTTGTGTCTTTCTATAAACTTAACTCATCTCCAGACAGGCCGTACAGAAGAGCTGACAGTGGTATGAGAAGAGGAGAGCAGATAGAGTGGTTTGTAATGTGACACAGCTAAACTCAACTGTGCTGCCCCCCACGTGGACCTTATCTGAAAGGTGCGAGTCACCTGTGCACTAATCTCTCAGCATTTTGTATTAACGCAAGAGGTTAGACTTGTATCAAGATATCTCACACACTGAGAAACCTGCTCTAAGCTATGGTGGGGGGCGTGTTCTTTTTCAGTTGTGTTGCTGCCTGCTTAGGATTGGTCAGCATCATACAGGGAGAAGAAGAACACGCCCCCAGTGAAAACGGTCTTAACTTTTGCTAACTTCAAGTGTGTGTTCACTTAGTAGGTTCCAATAATTGCTAATATCTCCACAACGGAGAGGCAAAATTTAAAATAATTAAAAAAAAAAAAACGTTTTCCCACTCTGCAGCCACTATTACATTTGGGGAAAGATCCTCTTTAACAGAACCAGAATAGTAGCGCTCCAAACATCATGTAGTGGCCATACTTAGGTACTGCAGCTTAGAACCTATTAAAGTGAATAGGATCCGAGCATAAGTACCTGTGAACGGAGTTGTCCTGTCAGTCAATAGCTTAAAGTGGTATTCCAATCTCCAAGGTGCTATCCCAATATGTAGTAGGTGTAATAATAATAGTAACATAAGCAAATACCTCCAATTAGACGTGTAGTTCAGTTCTGATTCGCTATGTCACTTACCTCATGTGCAGGGAGTTCCAGAAGTTTAGGTATCCATGGTTACAACCACTAACAACTAACTGACAATAGATCGTGGCCGCAACCATGGATACCCAAGTTACTGCAATGCCCTGCACATGGGGTAAGCGACACAGCGAATCAAAAGAACTGTTTTAGAATTCTAACTGGAGGTATTTGATAATATTATTATTTCATCTTCTACATATTGGGATAGGACCTTGGAAATGTTTATACCACCACACACTAAACTCACACATTTTTCAAATTGTAAAACATAAGTTTACCTATCAGCATGGCTCTGAGAAGCATACATCTGTTTCACCAGTTCAGGGCACCTCAAGAAACAATCTGTGACGATCAAATGTCTGGAAAGGAGGAAAAAAAAATAAATAAAATAACTTGGGTTATCATTTTCTGCAAAATAAGTCCATCCAGCCGATTAGTAAGATGTCTGAAAACCAATATGGCTTCCATTACAACTCTGAAAACAAGGATTGTCAGACCATGTTCTACCTGTATTGGTTTTTGGTGACATTATGTGCAAGTTGCACTGGTGGTCAACCATTCTGATTTCTACCCATGGCTTATGAGGTGAACATTTTCCTGCCAAATCCATTGGTTGGAATTGATAGGTACGGATCCGTTTGCAACACGCTAAAAGTCCTATATATGCCAGGAGGGCTAAGATTAGGGCAATATTCACAGAACAGGTGTCAACAAAAGTGTCCTATGGGCAGATCGTGGCTACATAGGGGCATATATGGCCTTCCTAAATCATCCCGATATACTGTTTATCTCAAATAGAAGGCTGAGATGTGAAGTGAGCAGAGGTCACCTTGCTCGAAAAAAAGCATTTTGTCAACTGGAAGTAAATCTAAAATACCTACAAAGTCAAAGACCTGGGCAGAGCCATAAGCCTTCCAACAGACGTATACATCAGGAGCTTTTGGGTGGTAGAACTAAAGGATGTGTGTCTACCAACCAAGAAAGAAGTTCTCCACCAAGTCTGAGGTGGTTGAAATGGAGTTTGAGAAGGGTCTATACCTAACCACTACTAGAAAGCTGAAAAAATGGACAACCCCTTTAAACGAAAAAGCCTTAGTTTGTAGTAGAATTATGGCAGGTTCCTCAAGCTTGGCTGAATTTTTTTTTTTTATTTCGATTAGGAATGGAAGTCTAGCAAAAATTACTAGCAGTGAACAAAGAAATGTTAGAGGCCTAAAAGGTCTATTACAAGTACAGTATCAGTTTAAAAAGGTTACCCAAGATTAATCCTTTGTGGGCAAACCATAAACAATATCACATGAAAGCTGTAGCCTTTACTGTTCCATCAGAGTGGACATCCAGAATTCAAAAGGAGGTGGTCCGATTGTCAACCTAGCTCTGTAGAAGGATTGCGACAAGTTCACAAAGCTTTGTACAACCTACTGGATGATTTTTTTTTTCCTTTGCTTTTGAATAGAATTGGTGATCTAGCCAAGACTACCATCTGTCCAAGAGTACCAACTGGGTAAAAGGTCAGTCCAAGAGTACCATCTATCAAAAAGGGCTACCCAAGATTACCAGCCATCTAAAAAAGGCTACCCAAGATTACCACCCATCTAAAAAGGGCTACCCAAGATTACCACCCATCTAAAAAGGTCTACCCAAGATTGCCACCCACCTAAAAAGGTCTACCCAAGATTGCCACCCACCTAAAAAGGTCTACCCAAGATTGCCACCCACCTAAAAAGGTCTACCCAAGATTGCCACCCACCTAAAAAGGTCTACCCAAGATTGCCACCCACCTAAAAAGGTCTACCCAAGATTGCCACCCACCTAAAAAGGTCTACCCAAGATAACCACCCATCTAAAAATGTCTACCCAAGATTGCCATCCATCTAAAAAGGTCTACCCAAGATGACCATCCATCTAAAAAGGTCTACCCAAGATGACCATCCATCTAAAAAGGTCTACCCAAGATGATCATCCATCTAAAAAGGTCTACCCAAGATGACCATCCATCTAAAAAGGTCTACCCAAGATGACCAGCCATTTAAAAGTCTACGCAAAATTACCACTTGTATAAAAGATTTACCCAAGATAACCATCAGTATAAATTCAATCAAGCACGGACAGGTTTTTCTTGTGCTCTCAGCTAAATTTTGAGGGATTTTTTTTCCTTTTTTAGGCCCTCTTGGAACATTCCACTTGTATAGGGTGGAGCAATATAAGCAATAAATGTTCAAAACAGCAACAACATACAAAATAATTATTGCCACAGCAACTTAAAATAACCATTATGCGTATCACTGGTTCTTAGGAAAGCTGCACAAAGTTTTGCATTTAATTCAATCCTTGAACGTCATTCACGGTAAACCATTTACAAAAGCCCGACTTAACGTCTAACGTCGCAAATGGTTATACAACCTGTTTGAAAGTGTAAGCTCATAAGCTCGGCTGAACAAACGAGAAAGGACGAATCGAGAAAGGAGCACGTCTACAAGTCAGACGTTTGTGGGGCTCGTAAAAGTTTCACAATGTCAAGAGACAAATGAGAACACGCTATACGCCCTTCACTTTCTTGATGGGAGCGAGGTCTGACAGGGAACAACGTTGTCTCGAACAATAGGAGATAGAATCGAGGTCCCGAGCCTCAGGGCTGGATTCTCAATCCTAGAGAAAATTACGATAGATGTGTAAATCTTAAGGCACGTCGCACACTACCTTCTTCTTTACGTTAAAAAGGGTTCACCATCAATAACGGCAGCTATATCACTTTGGGAGAGGCCAATGATTTCCATAATTTGATAGTTGAACTACCTCCTGCAGAACTCCCAGCACTGCTGCACCCTCATGTGGCTGGAGAGTCTCCACCTGGCTGTGAACTGCCTCCTGCAGCACTCCCAGCACTGCTGCACCCTCACGTGGCTGGAGGGTCTCCACCTGGCTGTGAACTGCCTCCTGCAGCACTCCCAGCACTGATGCACCCTCATGTGGCTGGAGAGTCTCCATCTGGCTTTGAACTGCCTCCTGCAGCACTCCCAGCACTGCTGCACCCTCACGTGGCTGGAGATTCTCCACCTGGCTGTGAACTGCCTTCTGCAGCACTCCCAGCACTGCTGCACCCTCATGTGGCTGGAGAGTCTCCACCTGGCTGTGAACTGCCTCCTGCAGCACTCCCAGCACTGCTGCACCCTCACATGGCTGGAGGGTCTCCACCTGGCTTTGAACTGCCTCCTGCAACACTCCCAGCACTGCTGCACCTTCATGGAGAGTCTCCACCTGGCTTTGAACTGCCTCCTGCAGCACTCCCAGCACTGCTGCACCCTCATGTGGCTGGAGAGTCTCCACCTGGCTTTGAACTGCCTCCTGCAGCACTCCCAGCACTGCTGCACCCTCATGTGGCTGGAGAGTCTCCACCTGGCTTTGAACTGCCTCCTGCAGCACTCCCAGCACTGCTGCACCCTCATGAGGCTGGAGAGTCTCCACATGGCTATAGGGAGGCACAGCCAGACTCTGCAGGAATTCAACCCTTCTGTGTCCTGCAGAGTTTTGCTTCCCTAAACTTACCCATTTCAGCAGAGTATATATTGGGCAGCTCCTCCCTCCACACCTTGCCCCAACATAGATTCCTAGTTGCAGTCTGTCTCTAGAAATCTGTCAAGGTGCATGTTCGTTTGGACTCTCCGGTTGCCCCTCCTAGATTGTTCTCTCATTTTGTCTGACCTCTCCGCTCCCGACTCTGGCCTCGTATTCTGATCCTGTGCTGCCTGCCCCAACCTTGGACTATTTGATCACGTCTCTGTTTTTGCCCCTTTACCTTGCGTTGTGCCTCTGACACTTCGGTCAGCTGCTGCAGGTTTGGGAACTGCCCTGGAGTGGCACCTGGTGACTACCCAAAACCCAAAATGGCCTAAACCTAGCCCATGCTCATCCCACCAGAGGCTCTAGGGAAGACCAGGTAGTCACTTAGTCACACCCCTCCAGAATAAGCCCTGCCAGTGTCGCGGTGGGTCTGCACCCACCGCCATCACATCCTGCAGTGATCTTCAGCTTGTGCCTCTTCAACTGTTGCAAAAAGGCCAATCCCCAACATACCCGCTCAATGAAAATCTAATTTAATGGGTTCACTTCGAAGAGTTGCTCTACAAGACCCCCGGCATACAACCAGCTATGCATTTACAGCAGTCGCTCGTGTAATACATGGACTGTTCTGCTTCCGCTAGCGTGAGGGTTGCTGTTGTACTAGGCATAGTGAATATGGATGATGTACAACAGCAACCCTCACGCTAGTGGAACATCGTCCATATTCACTATGCCTAGTACAACAGCAACCCTCACGCTAGTGGAACATCGTCCATATTCACTATGCCTCTACAACAGCAACCCTCACGCTAGTGGAACATCGTCCATAGTCACTATGCCTAGTACAACAGCAACCCTCACGATAGTGGAACATCGTCCATATTCACTATGCCTAGTACACTCAACCCTCACGCTAGTGGTAATGTCCATTTGAATACTATGCTAGTACAAATAGCATACCCTACCTAGGGAAATCATCCATATTTCAATAAGCCTAGTACAACAGCAACCCTCCGTAGTGGAACATTGTCCATATCACTAGCCTAGTACAACGCAACCCTCACGCTATTGAACCTCATATATCAAATGCTAGTACATCAGAACCTAAACGCTAGTGAACATCGTCCATATTACACTATGCCTAGTACAAAAGGGCAACCTCACGTTTAGGAACATCACATATTCACTATGCCTAGTACAACAGAAACCCTCACGCTAGTGGAACATCGTCCATATTCACTATGCCTAGTACAACAGCAACCCTCACGCTAGTGGAACATCATCCATATTCACTATGCCTAGTACAACAGCAACCCTCACGCTAGTGGAACATCATCCATATTCACTATGCCTAGTACAACAGCAACCCTCACGCTAGTGGAACATCGTCCATATTCACTATGCCTAGTACTGTAGCTCCATAGTGCAGCGCTGCTGCTCGTTTTTACCATTTTGGAATGGACTGAGCTGATGAATTACAAGAAAAAAAAAATAGAAAACAGTGTGATCCTCTTTCAGGCAAACATTTTATTTGTGGCTAAATAAGTAACTAGAATATAAAAAGCCACTTGTGGTGGAGTTTCATTGAATGACATACAAGCGGGTCAGGGCGCTGGAGATAAGCTGCTCTCTGCTGTGATTTACTGCCCAATATTAATATTCCTTCATAGATAAATGATAGGTTTGCCTATTCTATGAGGTTTCTGGAAGCTTTGAACTCTGTTTCAGCTATAAACAACTTTAATGGAGAAGTATTATTAAGATGCAAACTGCTCAGTTATGGAAATCACATCAAAAAACACCAGGGTAAATCTTCGGTTGTGCAGACAGTCGAAATTGACTATTTGTTTGCCGCTGCACGCGTGCAACCAATATGACTGCAACTTGAACTAAAAAATAAAATAAAATCTGCTCCCCTTGCATTCCCAAATCGATAATCAAATATGCATGGTCGGCATTGGGCCCTCTATAAAAGTCTAAAGCTCATACAACCCAGATCTGTGATTCATACTTTTAAAATGAGAGTATATTCTTACATCTTCCTCAATAATATCAAAAAGGCTGTAGAGAAATATTAAAATACAATTTCTGGCCATTATAATCACTGGAGGGGAAGACTGTTGAAAAGTGCAGGAGACCGATAATTTTCAGCTGTCTCTGAGATAGTGGGTAGAGGCTACCTGTTATGATGTCTCCAATTTAAAGCACACAGTGAAATGAGGGATTTCTGCGCTGTAGCAAATATTCAGAAGAAGCAGCATCAGCAGCAGAATGGAGGACACTATACAGCGGTAGTAAGCAGTGTTGCTGTGAATACAGTTCTAAAGTCAAATGAAACACTTGCTAGAAAGTAGCACAGTTTCTGAGTGTCACTTTGCATCTCTCTCACTCTGTTCAACTCTCCCCCACTCCGGGCCATAGACCCCACTCCAGGCAGCTGTAAATTCATCCCTAAGTGAGTGGGCAGTTTGTGTCTTTCCAGAGTAAATGACCAGGCAAGAGGCAGAGGAGAAGTGGCTCATCAATGGAGAAAGAAAAACACCTGAGCCTGCTCAGATAACACCTTATCCGAACAGTCAGTCATCACTAATATCTACCAATCCCACCAATTTCCATAAAGACCTCCAAAGTGCCAGAACTGGATCGGTGGGGAAAGCAGAGGTACGTATAATTTTTTGAATATTTGAAGTTGTTTGTTCATTTTTAAAACTTGGATAACCCCTTTTATTGCATTATTATATTTTTTAATATATTTTAGTGAATTGGTTATCTTTCTAAAGTGCGATATGAAAAGTTATTAGATCCCACACCTTCTAAATAATAAGGAGATGACTCTGCCGATAACGTCCCAATCTATAAAGCAAAGCTGTACAGCAGTATACAGTATTACATAAAAACAAAAAAAGTATCTTTTTTAATATATTGATTTTCTAAATATAATAAAGGGAAATCTGAGACCTATTACTCTTTATTTTTTCCCCCTTGGCTGTGGTCCTTATAGTCTCCATTTCCACCGGACATGTAGGCACTTGATTTCTAGGCTCGTGTCCAGTTGGTTACAATAAACCCATTGTGGACTCTTTAAAAACTTAAAAGAGTTAGTGGGATCTGCATCTGTGTGACAAGTTCGCCAAGTAAATAGAAGTGACCAATGCGTCTTGGCTTCGGTGAAGACGTTGGGAGAAACTTGGACGGGAAGCAATGGCTGTGATCGTGACGGTTTCTTCTCCCCTTTTCTTTCTTTTTGTGTTTGAAGTGGGTGGATTTTCTCTTTTGCAAGCTATTCATTTAGTGAATCGCTGCGCTCACATACGATTAATTCCGCCCCCCCCTTTCTCCTCTTTTATCTCGGTACATGTATTTCATAGGACCGGCTTTAGGAAGTCTCCGTCCAAAAAAAAAAAAAAGAAAGTAGCTTTGAGCCACCCATTCTTGTAAAACAAATGACCTCCCGAATAAAACAAAGCGCCAGTAACGGGAAAGAATGGCGGAGATTACGCTCTAATCTAACAGCGCATCTGTACTTACAAGAATATCCCACGCCGACGCTCCTGGGTCGCCCACAACGGCCCGCGAGCCTTTCTCTTCTGATAAACACATAGCTATTTCGTCAAGTCAAGTTGAAAGACGACTGGGATTAGGATCAATGTATCAAGGGATAGAACTACATACGGGGACTCCCCACGATCAGCACCAATGCAACCCAAGACACCACAATGCCACATAGTGGTCGTACTCCAGTAGTGCAGCTCAAAGCACATTCACTTGAAGAAATCAAAGCTGCAGTACCTTAGGGTGGCCACTATAAAGAGCATGGAGCTGTGGCATTACACCTCCCAACACTGGGCATGTCCGGCCCCCGAGGGGCCTGCCAACAGCTGATTACGTGTGTCAGAACCCCACCAATCCAATACTGATGATCTAATGTAATCCCGAACAACCCTTGAAAATTGGTCTTCTAAAGGAAGTAGCTTTCGCAAAAAGATGACCAGTGTGCATAATATATGGTCGTACCCAGGTAGTCCAGCTCAGAGCACATTCACTTGAAAGAGATCAAATCTGTAGTACCTTAGAGTGGGCACTACAGTGTACGGAGCTGTGGCGTTATTCGTCCCAACACTGGGCACGTCCGGCCCCCGAGGGGCCTGCCAACAGCTGATTACATGAGTCAGAACCTCACCAATCCAATACTGATGATCTAACGTAATCCCGAACAACCCTTGAAAAATTGGTCTTCTAAAGGAAGTGGCTTTGTCAAAAAGAGGCCCAGTATGCTTAATATATGGTTGTACTCAGGTACTCTAGCTCAGAGCACATTTAGTGGAATGATATTTAATCTGCAGTACCTAAGAGTGGCCACTACCCAGTGTATGGAGCTGTGGCGTTATTCCTCCCAACCCTGGGCATGTCCAGCCCCCGAGGGGCCTGAGAACAACTGATTAGTGGGGAACAGCTGATTACGTGTGTCGGAATCCCACCCCAGATCCAACATAGATGACCAATCGTAATATCGCTGTCCCGTACCACACTTGTAGAGTGGTTTTCTAAAGGAAGTAGCTTTCTCTAAAAGATGGCGAGTTTGCATAATATATTGCAGAACCTAGGATAATGGTGTGGTCTTCTTAAAGAATAAAAGGTGAAAGTACAGCTGCAGTGTAAAGCATGGAGGGTAATAAAAAGTTACAGCAAGAAATAGTGATACATTTCAGGCAACCTCAGACTCTATTCAGATGAATTATTTATCTATGCTACAAATGAAAGGGAAAAAAAAAATAAAATAAAAAATCAACCAAATATGGGGCGAAAGCACAAAAAAGAAAAAAAAAAAAAAAAAAAAAAAACAGGTAGGTGCCAACTTGCATTAAGTTTAATGGGGGTTTAGCAGGACTTAAAGTGATCTTGGCTGTAATATTGGTCATCGCCATCAATCAGCTGATTGCAAAAGCCGTGGTGCACTGCAACCGGCAGAGCGCCATACATTATGTAGTGGCCATGGAGGGTACTGCAGCTCTTTACAATTCACTTAAATGGAAGAAAAGTTGAACAGAGCTGTGCCAGAACTGGTGCACATCATCCTCTTTAATCAGCTGATCACAGGGGCGTGATGAGTCAGACCCCCACCAATCTGTTATTGACGACCGGTCTTAAAAACCGGACATCAATATTTTAGAGTTCTGCAATACCCCTTTAAGACTACATTCAATTTTTAAGGAGTTCGACGTCCCCACTGACCGCACTTACAGCCACTCCGCGTCTGACCGCTTGCTGTAGGCAGATATTACACCCAGGGCAATAGTTAGGTTGGCAGGCTCCAGCAAGTCGGCCACTTTGTCTTCATCCATACAAGTGTACAAAACCATGGAGCCATAAGCTGAGACTTTATCATCTTCGTGGGTCAGGCAAGTCCTGAGATACAAAAAAAAAAAAATAATAACAATTATAATAAATTATGCAACCAGGTGATAATGATCATTATTTTCACATGTAGGTGAAAAGTCATTAACTGAAACAAAAACAGTTGTGTTGGAGGCTTAAAACTGGGTGAGGAACAGAAACACTGCTACAAAAAGGTGAGGCTGTGGAAGAAGGTGAGGAGGAAGAGGAGGAAGAGGAAGAGGAAGAGGAAGAGGAGGAGGAAGAGGAAGAGGAAGAGGAAGAGGAAGGAGAGGAGGAGAGAGAAGAAGGAGGAGAAGAAGAGGAGGAGAGAGGAGAAAGAAGGAGGAGGAGGAGAAGAAGAAGGAGGAGGAGGAGGAGAAGAAGAAGACTGAGCAGAGCAACAAGACATAAGGTAGTTATACTGCATCGGTAAGGTTTGTCCCAGAAAAAAAAACTTCAGCCCAGACTGGGGTTTCAAGACATGCTGTTCAAGATCTTTTGAAGAAGCGACAAAAAAAATAAAAATGGGCAACGATAAGGTCCTTAAGGTTTTAAAAGGATATTTTCCATCTAAACATTGTTAGAATATAGGTCATCACCTCACAAAAATTCCTGGATGTCTGAGGTCAGACTGAAGGGGCTGATTTGAGGTGAGGGACAGGCAAACACTGCTACAAAAGGAGAGGTTGTGGAAGACAGTCTAACATCACAGATCATACGCCATAGGAAGTCTGAGCAGATCAACAAGACACAAGGTAGTTATACTGCATCGGAAAGGTTTGCCCCAGTAAAAGACTTCAATCCAGAATGGGGTTTCAAGATCTTTTGAAGAAGCAACAAAAAAATGGTCAACGATATTCATTGCAGGTCCTTAAGGTTCCCATCTAAAAATTGTTAGGATATGTGTCACCACCCAGGTCAGAGACTGAAGGGGCTGATTTGGGGTTGCGCGCCCTAACTTAGCCTTTCACGGGGGTCACTCCTACACGTGGCCGACCAGAGAAACAAGTAAAAGGGATGAGGAACTGCGGTCCCCCCATTCTCAGGAGTGGGAAGGTCAGACCCCCTATGGCATAGCTGCAGTATCCCTTTAACTCTTCATTATGGCTATGGGGGGGGGGGGGGGAGGGAGTCACCCTTTAGTAAAGAGCATTCCTACCCGGGAAATACTCATATTCCATAGACCCTGTATATAGTCGTCCTGGGTTACCTCCGACCACGGAGAGTGAATAAATCTTATCAGAGAAGGACGACTGGATTACAAGCTGCCTCCGCCACAAGATTGCTAATTAGAAAGAGAAGGATTTAGTGCAGAAGATGGAAAAGCGGCTCGTTTCATACTTACAGGAAGACTTGTGGAAAAGCCCGCTCCCAGATGTTATTTTGGGAAGCCCGGTTCCCTCCTGCAACATTGCCAAGGAACTGCAGGCCGCAGCGGAAGGCTGAGCAAGAGAAATTATTTCATTAAAGACATTTAAAAGGGGAAAAAAATAAAAATGCCTTTAATCTGGCATCTGATAATCCGGAAAGTTTTATAATCTAGCACAAAACCGCAACATTCTATCATGTCACAATATCAGAGATGAACTGAATTATCACAGCATGTGTACAATCCGGAGTACTTGATAATAAAGCAGCTTAAAAGGGGGTAATACACTTTTTTTTTTAAATATATGGACCCAAGGGGCTCTGAAAATTCTTAAAAAAATAAAAAATAAAAAAAAAAAAAAATCAGACTTCAGTCACTCCTGACTAGTGTTGCGGATCTCATCACTTGACCGCTGCAGCCAATCAGTGCCACAAGAGTCAGAGGAGAGGTCAAGGAGAAGGTCTCGTGAACAAGTATGGAGACCAGAAGGGTACATAGGCAGCAGTATTAGGAATAGCTGGGTTTGGGTAGGCGAGAATGTGGATCTCTCAATTATTGGAAGGTCATGGTCCCTCATCTATTAAAATAAATACATAAATAAATTAAAAAAATAAATAAAAAATAAAAAAAATCAGCCATCCCCTTTAGATAATGCTCTAAATTATTAACGTAAACTGTTATTGGTCCACATAGTAATCTAATATATTGTGGACCGGTCCCAATTCTTCTCCTCTGTAACTTGTCAAACTCTTTAGGTGTGGGTGGTTCCTTTTCATTAGTATTCTGACAGCACTATAGGAGCTGGGACCTCCCCCTTCAAATTCTCAGGATTCATTGGTCACGCACTTGCCTATAACTTACCCGCCCTGATCTGAAATGCCCCCTATCTGTTATGCCCATTTTCAGTTTGCCAAAAAGGAGAGTGGGAACAGGGAGACAAAAACCTGACCCTATTTCCAGTAGACAGGCATAGACCCAGTCAACTTCGAGCAAAATAAAGAATTCGTCAACTTCTTGATAGACAATGGCTCACCCCAACTTCTTGACCCACCCCTCGACTTCTTCCTGTAGAAAGGCAGAGACCGGCCCCTCATTTCCTGTAGAGGAACAAAGACCAGCCCCCAACTTCCTGTAGAGGGACAAAGACCCACCCCCGACTTCCTGAAAGTACTCTCTGCTGCTACAGATGGATTATACTAACTGAATATCAAGTTACAAAGGAAGGAGACACCTAGTAGTGTCTACCCCTCGACTTCCTGTAAAAAGGCAGAGACCGACCCACCCCCCCTTCCTGTAGAGGGTCAAAGACCCGCCCCCACTTCCCGTAGAGGGTCAAAGACCCGCTCCCACTTCCCGTAGAGGGTCAAAGACCCGCCCCTACTTCCCGTAGAGGGTCAAAGACCCGCCCCCACTTCCCGTAGAGGGTCAAAGACCCGCCCCCCACTTCCCGTAGAGGGTCAAAGACCAGCCCCCACTTCCCATAGAGACAAAGACCCGCCCCCACTTCCTGAAAGTAATCTCCGTCTCTCTGCTGCTACAGACAGATGACTAAGTAACATTCAGTGAACATCAAGTTACAAAGGATGGAGACACCTAAGAGTTGAGAAATTGAAGGAATTTTTTTGGGGGGCGCAAGACAAAAAAAAAAAAAAATACATAAAACTGACTTTTCCATTGTCTGAATGCCCAGGGACCAATTTTATATTCAGTACAGTACATGGACACATTTCTCTCCATCGGTCGCTGCTCTAACCCCATCCCACAGCTCCAAAAACATGGAATATCTGTACATCTTGTGAAACGTATCCCCCACCACACCCCCGGTTCTTCATGTGCAATTCAATCTCTTTGTGGAAGCGGGCACATTTATTTTAATTTTAAATTGCAAAAAAGAAAAAAATAGAAGGAGCTAATTTTATCCTGCTGGTAAACCACAGCAACAATTATACGTGGAGCGGAGCCCGCACAGAGGGGGAATATGTAATTAATGGACAATAATCCCATTAAAGACAAATTGTGCACAAAAAACATGACTGCTACAAAACAAAAATACAATATTACACCAGACCCAATACTGGATGTAATAAATGCCTAACCATGTGAGGAACCATTAGGAAAAATAACACATCGGCCCACATTCTACGAGAGCAGCTGGGATTGAATTTTAGCCCCTTCCCCACAAGGGGGTTGAACAGATTGCATTGGAGGGTCCATCTGTAAGCCAGGAGGGCACCTGAATGGGCCGTGTGTGGACACTTGGTTCGGCTAGTTCTGTGAAGCCAGTAAATGCCCTGTGAGAACATAACCTAAAAAGGTGAATACCAGCCTAAATTTATGGAGTTGTGAAGCGGATTCTGCTCCAAAATTCGCATTAATAACCCTCTTCAGATATGCACACTTCCCACTGACTTTAACGGGAGAACCACCTTACTGCTCCTAGTAAAAAGATCCCCTAGGACAGCACCGCAGAGCCACATAGACGCCTTGACAAAATGTAGCCACAGATGTCAAACCTTTTTGGGTAGTTTTCCCCATTAGGTCAAGTTTTCCTCAACCAACTAGACCAGACGTGAGCAAGTGCGACCTGCGGGCCACATGCGGCCCTTCGACTCTTCCGGTGAGGCCCATAGACAGACAGACAGCCAAAGGGGTTTGTACAGTCACGTCCAGCACCACGCGGGTGCCCTCTGCCCAGCGTCTCACACCACGCGGGTGCCCTCTGCCGGTCTCACGGTCACTGGTATCTTTTTCCTCGGGTACAGATACTGGTGAAACCAATGATGGAACAGGAACCAGATGGCTCCCGCTTCCATCACTGAGCCTGTGCGTCCGAGAGTGCAGCAGGCGCGATGACGTCATTACGAAGCACCAGCTGTGCCTCAGTACGCAAAGCAGATCAGAGCTACGGGGGAATGGGGTGAGGCGAGTATTTTTATGTCATACTGGGCAGGAAGGGAGGGCCCATCGTGCTGGGCAGGGGGAGGGCCCGCGAGAGGGACATCGTACTGGGCATGTGAGGCCAGTGTGAGGGACATCATACTGCGCATGTGAGGCCAGTGTGAGGACATCATACTGGGCATGTGAGGCCAGTGTGAGGCACACCATATTTGGCATGTGAGGTCAGTGTGAGAACATCATACTGGGCATGTGAGGCCTGTGTGAGGGACATCATACTGGGCATGTGAGGCCTGTGTGAGGGACATCATTACTTGGGGCATGTGAGGCCATGTGTGAGGACATCATACTGGGCATGTGAGGCCAGTGTGAGGCACATCATACTGGGCATGTGAGGCCAGTGTGAGGCACATCATACTGGGCATGTGAGGCTAGTGTGAGGCACATTATATTGGGCATGTGAGGCCAGTGTGAGGGACATCATACTGCGCATGTGAGGCCAGTGTGAGGACATCATACTGGGCATGTGAGGCCAGTGTGAGGGACATCGTACTGGGCATGTGAGGCCAGTGTGAGGGACATCGTACAGGGCATGTGAGGCCAGTGTGAGGGACATCTACTGCGCATGTGAGGCCAGTGTGAGGGACATTGTACTGGGCATGTGAGGCCAGTGTGAGGGACATCGTACTGGGCATGTGAGGCCAGTGTGAGGGACATCATACTGGGCATGTGAGGCCAGTGTGAGGGACATCATACTGCGCATGTGAGGCCAGTGTGAGGACATCATACTGGGCATGTGAGGCCAGTGTAAGGGACATCGTACTGGGCATGTGAGGCCTGTGTGAGGACATCGTGCTGGGCATGTGAGGCCTGTGTGAGGGACATCATACTGCACATGTGAGGCCAGTGTGAGGGACATCGTGCTGGGCATGTGAGGCCTGTGTGAGGGATATCGTACTGCGCATGTGAGGCCAGTGTGAGGGACATCGTGCTGGGCATGTGAGGCCTGTGTGAGGGACATCGTGCTGGGCATGTGAGGCCTGTGTGAAGGACATCATACTGAGCATGTGAGGCCTGTGTGAGGGACATCATACTGCGCACGGGGTCATAAAAAGCAGTGAATTCTAAGGTGACGATTCGCTGCTACAGGTGAGACTATATATTACAGTAAGTTCTATGGTAACGTGTATTGGCAGCAGCGAGTCACCATACCTAATTCTTCTCAATATTAAGTGATTAAATTAATATAAAAACAACAATAATAAGCAAAATTAAGTTCAGCCTATTGGATCGACCTCCACAACAAGTCACGGTGTCTCATGTGGCCCCTAGGGAAAAATTAAATTGCCTACCCCTGACGATGACATTAGGCAAGACAGACAGATATCACCCCCATCCTATGGACAGACATGTAATCCGCATCCTCATCGAAACAGACCGTAACATGCAGAATTCCCAAACTTTTTGCTCATAACTCAAAATTCTAAAAGTGTAAATGAAAAAATAAAATTCTAAAAAAAATATATATATACGGTAAAATAAAAATGAAATAATTACTATTTTGGTTGTGAGATGACGACTATCGAGGATTTCAGACCTGTGCCAGGAGGATTTTAATGATTTACAAGGGAAATGTGTCATAATATTGTACTGCAGTTAATATTTCAGGATTAAGCAAAAAATAAAATAATAATTCACCAGGAAACCAAAAAAGCCAAAAGAGGATTTGTCAGCCGGGATGCCACCCAGCGTGAAGGTAGGCGATGATGTGCAGCCGACCCGCAGCAGGGAACTCTGGGGGAGTAGCGGGAGATCGAACCCATCATTTATACAAGACCCACCCACACTGCCACTTACAACGAGCTGCTACAGTGGCCATCGTGGCTCATATAAAAAAAGCAAAAAAATGACAGCCGCTGCACAGGGTTGGCCACAATTTACCACCACATATACCTTTTGTATGGATGTGTGGTTTCCGCCTACGTGTGTTACAGAACTGCTGGACAGTTTAGCTAAAGTCAGAAGCTGGAAAGAATTTTGTAGATTTATCATAGTCGTCCATGTAAAAGTTTCCATGCAAGAAGGAACCATTTCAGCCGTACGAGTTGGGAAAAAAAAAAAAAAAGAAAAAAAAATTCTAAAACTTTGCACATAGGATAGCGGGCCACCTACCGGGCCATGTAAACTCATGACCGGACTCTGGAAGATCATGAGTGCGGCTGATCCCATCCGTGCACACAGACATCTAATGTCGTACTCAAAAATAAAACATCAATGTAAGTATTTAGTATTTGGACCAGGAAGACAACTCTGTCCCGCCAAATGATACCAGCTGAACGATCGCCTGTTTATCGTGGATCTATCGAATCGTTTTTTGTGCCTGGATTTTGGTATCTGGGGGGTGTGTTTGTTTTTTTTGTTTTTTTCAAATCAAAATTGTTTCAGTAGTCAAATTTGGAGCGTTTGTGTGGATGAAGGGGGCTGGCTTTACTGGCTCAGTTCAGTAGATAAGCCAGTCCCCTCCACCAAAACAGCAAGGGGCGGGATTGTCTACTGAACTCAGCCCCCCTTCATGCACATTGTTGGTCACTGGTTGACACATGGAAGGGCGTGGGGTGGATTCTCCCAGATGGACTTCGAGCAGGCAAAAATCAAGCCATCGGTGGAGCTTTGGTCAATAAATTACAGTCAGGGCCGAAAGTGTTGGCACCATTGAAACTGTCCCAGAAAATGATTGCAATTACACAACTTAAAATTTGGTTGCAACCCTATAACTACAATGGCTTCCTATACCCATCCACAAGCTTCTTACACTTCACAACTGGAATTTTGGAGCACTCTCCTTTTGTAAACTGCTCCAGGTCTCTCATATGTGAAGGCGTCTTCTCCCAACAGCAATTTTAAGATCTCTCCACAGATGATCAATAGGATTTAGATCCGGACTCATTGTTGTCAGTTCAGAGTTCTCCAGCGCTTTGTTTCCATCCATTCTTGGGGGCTTCTTGAAGTATATTTGGGGTCATTGTCCTGCTGGAAGACCCATGAACCCATGACCTAGGATGCAAACCAAGCTTTCTGACACTCGGCACTACATTGTGACCCAAAATCCTTTGGTTATCTTCAGATTACATGATGTCTTGCACACAGTCAAGACACCCAGTGCCAGAGGCAGCAAGACAACCCCCCCCCCCCCCCCCAAAAAAAAAATCTTGAACCTCCACCATATTTGACTGTAGGTAGTGTGTTCTTTTCTTTGTAGGTCTCAATCCATAACAGTAGAATGATGTGCTTTACCAAATAGCTTTAGCTTGGTCTCATCTGTCCATAAAACACTTTCCCAGAAGGATTTTGGCAAACTGCAGTCTAGCTTTTTTATGTTTGTGTCAGCAGTGAGGTCCTCCTAGTTCTCCTGCCATAGCGTTCAAATGTCGACAGATAGTTGGCGCTGACACTGATGCACCCTGAGCCTGTAGGACAACTTGAATTTCCTTGGAGCTAGATTGGGGCTGTTTAGCAACAATCGAGACTATCCTGCGTTACAACCGTTCATCGATTTTTTTCAGTCGTCCACGTGCATTGAGATTAGCTACAGCAGGGTTCGACAAACCTGGGCGCCAGGTCGCCAGTGGCGCCTAGAAAATCATGCCTGGCGCCCGGGTTTGTCGGGGCCCACTCGCCATCAGGCGGGCACCCCGGCGCCCGTTAGCAGAGGAGAGCGGTGTCAGCGCCGCCACCCGCCCCCGCCTGCTCAGGGCCCCGGCAGCAGCTGGCACAATACTTACCTCTCCCGTGCCTCCGCTGCCGCAGCTCCGGGCTCCAGGGGGCGCTGGCGCTTCCTCTCACAGCAGCGCCGCTGAATGACGTCATCATTCAGCGGCCGGCTGTGGCAGAGAGCGCGGACGCCGGACAGGTGAGATGTGAATGTGTGTGTGTGTGTCTGTCTGTGTGTGTGTGTGTGCGTGCGTGTGTGTATGTGAGAGAGTGCTTGTGTGCTGCATGTGTGATGGTGGTGGGGGGAGGGCAGTGATGATGGGAAGGCATTGATGATAATGGGGAGGCATTGATGATGATGGGGAGGCGAGATGACTGATGGGGAGGCGATGATGATGATGGGAGGCGATGATGATGATGGGGAGGCGATGATGATGATGGGAGGCGATGATGATGATGGGAGGCGATGATGATGATAGGGAGGCGATGATGATGATGGGGAGGCGATGATGATGATGGGGAGGCATTGATGATGATGGGGAGGCATTGATGATGATGGGGAGGCATTGATGATGATGGGGAGGCATTGATGATGATGGGGAGGCATTGATGATGAATGGGGAGGCATTGATGATAATGGGGAGGCATTGATGATAATGGGGAGGCATTGATGATAATGGGGAGGCATTGATGATAATGGGAGCATGATGAGATGGGAGGCATTGTGATGATGGGATGGGGGAGGCGATGATGGATGATGATGATGATGGGAGGCGATGATGATGATGGGGAGGCAATGATGATGATGGGGAGGCAATGATGATGATGGGGAGGCAATGATGATGATGGGGACAAAATGAGATGATGATGGGCAGGCATTGATGATTATGAGGAGTCAATGATGATGATGGGGAGGCGATGATGATGAAATGAAAAAAAAATTCTGGCTCCTAAATTTTTTGGCTGGCTCCTAGATTCTGAACAACTTTGTCGACCCCTGAGCTACAGTACCATCGCTTTTAAACTTCTTGATTATGTTGAGCACCGTGGACAAAGGAACATCAAGATCTCTAGAGATGGACTTGTAACCTTGAGATTGTTAATCTTTTTCAGCAACTTTGGTTCTCAAGACCTCAGACAGTTCTCTTCTCATCTTACTGTGGCACATAAAGACACACAATGCAAAGATTAAGTCAACTTCTCCCCTTTTTATCTGGTTTCAGATGTGATTTTCATATTGCCCGCGCCTGTTACTTGCCACGGGTGAGTTTGAATGAGCATCACACGCTTGGAGCAAAGTTGTATAACCCCAATTTGGGAAAGCTGCCAACAATTTTGTCCAACCCAATATTGTGGTTTTGTCTGAAATTATGTCCAATTTGCTTTTTTCTGGGGTTTTTTTTGTGTTGTTCCAATACACACAAAGGGAATAAATATGTATAACAAAAAAATTTGGAATTTTAATAATTTTCTTGGAGAAATATTTCATTTTCCTGGAACAATTTCAAGGGTGCCAACACTTTCAGCCGTGACTGTATATTAGCAAGTTCAATTAATTTGAAACACATCCAAAACACTTTTTATTAAAGGGGTTGTCCACCCCAATATATACTCACAGCCGCATCGCCACTGCTAGGAAGATTATAAGGTGTTGTCCAGGACTTTCATGAGCCATCCTAAGGATCAGTGGGCACCATCACCGATTGTAGGTCCCATGGCGGCCGGATGTAACTAGCGGGCAGAACCAGGAGAGCCCAGCTTCTGTCCTACAGCTTAGCGCCTATTAAAGGGGAGGTCAGAGTAAAGAAGTGCTCTGTGCACATCCAGCCGCCGTGGGGGCTGCAATCAGCTGATGGGTGGGAAAATGATGATGTATCCTTACAACAGGTCACCAATATAGGTCCCGGACACCCCTTTCATAGGAGTCTAGTGAAGTGACGATCACTAGGGTTTAAAGGGCTGGCTACTGCCAGCTCAGAGTTGTAGGCAAAAAGGGGTTAAATCTATGATAAAAGCTCTTTGTTCAGTAAACATCCATGTGTATGTTCAGGGGCCCAGCTATAAAAGGCAGCAGTGCCCACAAGCCCACTCATGACGGGATTTAAGAGTCAGGTTTTGGAAAAAGATTTCCCCTCGTCCTGTGAAGTGGAAACCTTACAATGACTTCCAGCTCGGGATGGGCAGACTGCACACGTAGAAATTGTTGTCCGGTGCCTTTCATAATCCACTAAAAATAGTAAAATTTATGTCCCCCGAACAATCCTGAGGCTAGGAGCGAAAGTTTCGATTTCATTACCCTCTAAAACACTGGAGCAAATCCCATTTTCCAGGCAGTGACCGGCGCGGAGAACCTACGATGAGGGTGGTGAAATACAGGTATAAAAGCGTCACTTTCCTTCATTGTGAATTCTAACAAATCGCACGATCCCGTGGGAAGTCAAAAATACGTCTGTAGCGCAAGGAAGTGGTTTTGATTGGACGGTAATGAATTTGGAAGTTTTCTATCAAAGTGACGTGGGAGGAAGTAAATGACTACAGGAATCCAAGTCTCCTTTTACTCCATACCAGATATTTCCAATATCCAGAGAAATATTTTATACATACCGTGATTTTTTTTTTTTTTTTTTGGGGGGGGGGGGGGAGGTGAAAATTGTATACAGATAAATGTCATGACAGTTCACAGGGAATGCTGCTAATGTCACCACATCACTCAAAACGGACTGTGAACAAGGTCCGTCCAAGGTTTTCCTGACCCCCCCAGCAAGAGAGTCTCGGTAGCCCCTTTTAGTATTACGGGCGCCACATAGCCCTCCATACGGCATTACGGGCACCACATAGCCTCCATACGGCATTACGGGCGCCACATAGCCCTCCATACGGCATTACGGGCGCCACATAGCCCTCCATACGGCATTACGGGCGCCACATAGCCCTCCATACGGCATTACGGGCGCCACATAGCCCTCCATACGGCATTACGGGCGCCACATAGCCCTCCATACGGCATTACGGGCGCCCATAGCCCTCCATACGGCATTACGGGCGCCACATAGCCCTCCATACGGCATTACGGGCGCCACATAGCCCTCCATACGGCATTACGGGCGCCACATAGCCCTCCATACGGCATTACGGGCGCCACATAGCCCTCCATACGCATTAAGGGCGCCACATAGCCCTCCATACAGCATTACGGGCGCCACATAGCCCTCCATTCAGCATTACGGGCGCCACATAGCCCTCCATACAGCATTACGGGCGCCACATAGCCCTCCATTACACATCTACGGGCGCCACATAAGCCCTCCATACAGTCCTACGGGCGCCACATAGCCCTCCATACAGTCCTACGGGCGCCACATAGCCCTCCATACAGCCTACGGGGCCACATAGCCCTCCATACAGCATTACGGGCGCCACATAGCCCTCCATACAGCATTACGGGCGCCACATAGCCCTCCATACAGCATTACGGGCGCCACATAGCCCTCCATACAGCATTACGGGCGCCACATAGCCCTCCATACAGCATTACGGGCGCCACATAGCCCTCCATTACAGCATTACGGGCGCCACATAGCCCTCCATACAGCATTACGGGCGCCACATAGCCCTCCATACAGCTCTACGGGCGCCACATAGCCCTCCATACAGCATTACGGGCGCCACATAGCCCTCCATACAGTCCCTTACGGGCGCCACATAGCCCTCCATACAGCATTACGGGGCCACATAGCCCTCCATACAGCATTACGGGCGCCACATAGCCCTCCATACAGCATTACGGGCGCCACATAGCCCTCCATACAGCATTACGGGCGCCACATAGCCCTCATACAGCATTACGGGCGCCACATAGCCCTCCATACAGCATTACGGGCGCCACATAGCCCTCCATACAGCATACGGGCGCCACATAGCCCTCCATACAGCATTACGGGCGCCACATAGCCCTCCATACAGCATTACGGGCGCCACATAGCCCTCCATACAGCATTACGGGCGCCACATAGCCCTCCATACAGCATTACGGGCGCCACATAGCCCTCCATACAGCATTACGGGCGCCACATAGCCCTCCATACAGCATTACGGGCGCCACATAGCCCTCCATACAGCATTACGGGCGCCACATAGCCCTCCATACAGCATTACGGGCGCCACATAGCCCTCCATACAGCATCTACGGGGCGCCACATAGCCCTCCATACAGTTTACGGGCGCCACATAGCCCTCCATACAGCATTACGGGCGCCACATAGCCCTCCATACAGCATTGCGGGCGCCACATAGCCCTCCATACAGCATTAAGGGCGCCACATAGCCCTCCATACAGCATTAAGGGCGCCACATAGCCCTCCGTAAGAATTACGGGCGCCACATAGCCCTCCATACAGCATTACGGGCGCCACATAGCCCTCCATAGAGCATTATGGGCACCATATAATACTGTATGGAGGACTACGTGGTGCCTATAATACTGCAAGGAGGACATATGTATTTATTTATTTTTTTTAACTCAGGGGTTAAACTTCCATTATACTCATCACAATTTAAAATATTTGTCACACTTCCATAATTATTTCCTGAAGGGAAATAAAAATAATACAAATTCTCTTCTGACAGAGTAATAATAGCCTTGTCTTCAGAGGCAGCAGAGCTGACTTGGCTCCTTACTTGTAACACTTGAAAAAAAAAAAAAAAATCCATAGCAAATATATAAAATAAAACAAGCACAGAATGGAGAAAAAAAAAAAAAAAAAAAAATCAGCCGTGGATATAGGTTCCCAAACTGGGAACCGAAACGCGACGGCTCTTGGCAATCCGTTGAGCGGCGGTCCTGCAGGAAGTTCACATGTAATGTGGTGCAAGAGCGGATCATGTGGACGGAGGCGAGGCTCTACATGAGCTTGTCAGAAGTGGCGCCAATCTTAATCAAGCATGCAGAGTTCAGAAGGAGTACATGCGATTAGAGAGGAGCCAGAAACCCGCGATGTATAAATCTCCACAGTGGACACAAGTATGGCGCAACAGTCTTAAAGTGACAGATCAGTCTAAATAGTTAACTCCCTCCCCTTGAGGCTAAGTGCACATGTTCAGGAATGTTTCCTTTTATCTCGCGTTTTTTCGCGGGAAAAAACGCGTCAAAAACGCATGTATTAAGCATCCTATCATTTAGAATGAATTCCGCAATTTTTGTGCACATGGTGCGTTTTTTTCCGCGAAAAAAACGCATTGCGGAAAATCTAGCAACATGTCCATTAATTTTGCGGAATTCTAGCATTTTTCCCGCTATATTATTGACCTAGAAAGTTCAGGAAAAAATAGCGGTAAAAACGCGTCAAATCCGCACAAAAACCGCACCAAAAACGCGCAAAAAACGCGCGTTTTTGACGCGAAAAAAGTCCGGTTTTGCTCAGGAATATTCTGCAAACATTCTGCAAACGTGTGCACTTAGCCTTAATCTTTTAATTACTGTACTCCTCATCCATTAATGGCTTCCGTTGAGGTTTTAGAATGGGTTCTTTACATTTTTTGGGAGCATGCAGTACCATTCTTTGCCACTACACAATACACGGCGCTGTGACAATTCCGACAAGCTGCAGCTCCGTTGATCAGCAGTGATCAGTGGGGGATCTGGTGGTCTGACCCCACTGATCTATGAAGCTGCAGAGCCCCATTTTCAAGAATTCAGCGGTCAAACCCTCAGCGATCAGCAAGTTATTCCCTATCCATTGGATGGGAGGTGGATTAACTCGTTTTATTAGTAACCCTTTAAAAGGTTTTTTTTTACTAGGTTTTATTTTAAATTATGAATTTGGGGCAAAAAAAAAAAAAAAAAAGAATCATTTTTGCAATGGGAAAAAAAATTAAAGATTTGCCTTCTATAGCTTTATTGCTGGATGCAGAAAGAGTTTACTGAGAATCGATCAGTGAGCTCATTCTTCTGACAGTCTTACTGGAGAGTTGTAACTCTTATCTGTTTTTTTGCTCCTCTCAGATGATTTAAGACATAACCCGCCAGGTACTATTTAAAGGGGTTGTTCCATCACGTATACCTTTATATTAGATCTGCTTATCTATGAAATTATGCTACTGCTGCGGCACGGTGGCCACCCCACTGCCTTGTCTCGCCGCACTAATGGCTCCAAAAGCGCCAAGCTTGGCTTTAATATGGCAACCGGAGACGCAATGCTACACTGCCCCCCTGTGGTGGCTGCGATGGTGGCACCCGGTCCTCACTGCTGTGTGTAGGACTGGCTCAGGACTGCTTTTCGAGGAGCAGAGAGGAGAAGCTGGTTCTCATTTTCTGTAGTTAATAAATCACTGTCTATTTTAATGACAACCCTGCTACTTCGCGGAGAGGAATATGGAGTTGTCAGAGACCGCAGTGCTAGAAGTCATGCCAGCGGCCGTGCACGCACTATTTCCTAGCCATCCCCGTCCTATAGGACAGACTGAACTTCTACCAGCAATTACCAGGCCACAAATATAGTCTGAAGGTGGAGGAGAAGAGGTTGCGGCACAAATTCAGTCCTACCCTGTGCAGGAAACTGCAGCTCCATTCTACTGATAGCAGGGAGCGCTGCTCCGGAGGGAAGGGGATGTAGATCCTCGATCATAAACGGATCCTAGTAAAATGCCCCCAAGTACTTATTTAAAGGGGGATGAAATCCAGGACAGTATAGAAGACCAGGATATTATAAACAGCTGTGGCGCCGCTCACCGACTAGAGGCAATTCTTGGGAGGAACCCGATGTGCTGAAGACTTGGAGGAGCGTTGTGGCGGTGTCAATCAGTCCCACGTTTCTAATTCCAAATAAATAAAAAAAAAAACATGATGAGAAAATATTTTCCAGCCATACAGTCATAAAATAGTGTCCCAGATACTTAAAAAAAAAAAAAAAAAAAATCACAATCATGTTCTATAGAAGTGTTCAGATTCCCTGCAGCTCTCCGCAGGAGAGAAGGAGTATTACACAACTGAAAACAACATGGTCACCAAAATAATGCACGGATCCACGCCCAGTCCTCCAGAGGATGAGACGGTCTTTGATCCGCTCTCTGGTCCCAAATTTGGGGTCATTATTGCATTTGCTTGCACCACATTTATCTTTCCGTTTGAACCTTTTTTTAAGTCTAATTTTACATGCGCCTGTTTGTTTTTCGGCTTTTTTTTTTCTTTTTGCGAGGTTTAGGGCTTTTAAATATTCTCGCCAAATTCCTCATTTGCAAATTTTCAACAACAACAAAAAAAAAAAAAAAAAAAGAAGAGAAGTCGCAAACTTTGTTTGCAAATGTTCTCCAGTCTTTCCCAGAAATTTTTGAGCAATTTTATCAACATTTTCAAAAAGATGCAACTTTTTTTTTTTTAATTCTAAAAGTTGCAAAAGTGTTTAAAGACAGGAGACAAAAGAAAAAAAAAAAATAATAATAAAGCCCATCTTTGGGGTCAAATTTTTTTCTCAAATGCATGTATTTGGGGTTACAAATAAATTTTCACATCGGGGTTCCCATTACAAATTTTTCACCATTTGGCTTTTACAGACCAAAAAACTTTGATGCGGTCCATGGTTATAAATCAACCGAAGGGAACTCAAAAAGAAAGACAGATAAAAGTTACGAACTTCCAGCAAGAGCTCACTGACAGTATCTCAGTTAACTCATCCTGCAGCCAACACTAGACAGTGCAGCGCGGAGGCTATAGATGGCAAACGTTGCAAAAAAAAAAAATTGAATGAAACTCCGTTACAAAAATTATTTTTAGCCCAAAATACATGCATTTAAGAAAAATAAATGGCCTCCAAAGGCAAAGAAGCCCCTCCAAGTCTCTATATTGTGCTGCATGCAATGGTCTCATATAGGGAACGCTACGTTTTCACTGTACAGTGCAGTATGGGATTATTGTTAAGCTGTGAAGTGTGTGAGTCAGCGTCGGCTGAATTCTCGATGCAGCTTTGGCAGTGACTAGAGACCAGCTAGAGACCCTTCCCTGGATCTGCAGACCTTGCAGTGACATCTGCTGAGCTTTGTGGTAACATTATCCAAGTTTTCTCTGCCTAATTAAAGGGAAAGCCTTCAGCCCCACACAGCGAGACCGCACGAACATACGGGACACGACGAGCCAAGGCAGCGGACATTGTGCTTACACAGGGCTTTCCCTTAACCTGTGCAGTAGCTAAAATGCCGTCCGGAGGAAAAAGCCCTCCAGAGGTTAAATGGCCATTCTCGGTACCGCAGCTCCGCTCCTATGGAAGTTAATGTGATCTGAGCTGCAGTACATGACAACGGCCACTACACGGTGTATGGCGCTGTGCTGTTCCGCCTCCGTATACTGTGCCAAAAAGGGACAGCCCCCCACCACCACCAATGTCCATAACTGGACAGCCCCCCCACCACCACCAGTGTCCACAACTGGACAGCCCCCCACCACCACCAGTGTCGACAACTGGACAGCCCCCACCACCACCACTAATGTCCACAACTGGACAGCCCCCCACCACCACCACTAATGTCCACAACTGGACAGCCCCCCACCACCACCACTAATGTCCACAACTGGACAGCCCCCCACCACCACCACTAATGTCCACAACTGGACAGCCCCCCACCACCACTAATGTCCACAACTGGACAGCTCCCCACCACCACCACTAATGTCCACAACTGGACAGCTCCCCACCACCACCACTAATGTCCACAACTGGACAGCCCCTCACCACCACCACTAATGTCCACAACTGGACAGCCCCCACCACCACCACTAATGTCCACAACTGGACAGCCCCCCACCACCACCACTGATGTCTACAACTGGACAGCCCCCCACCACCACTAATGTCCACAACTGGACAGCTCCCCACCACCACTAATGTCCACAACTGGACAGCCCCCCACCACCACTAATGTCCACAACTGGACAGCCCCCACCACCATTAGTAAAACCCACCATGATGTAGCAATTACCACCTATCCTGTGACTACCTGATAATTTTGGTACACTGGAACGCAGAGGTATGTGATTTCCAACAATCTCCTGGGTCTTGCTGGAGTGTTCACATATTTATACCCTGCATGAACAATAGGCGTTCCATACATAAATGTCAGCATTCCGTCCACAATCGTAGAATTCCTCGCCCCATCCCTGTGTCCACCCAGCAATGCTTTGTTCCCATGTCTGGTCAGAAATGATCCATCAGTGAGGAATCTCCATCCTCAGGGACCAGCACTCACCTGATGGTATCCTGATTGGGAGGGCATTGTACGCAGGCATTTCTTAAGCACCGGAAACATTCGGCTGATAAGTCGTACCAGTGTTCCCCAGCGGGATCGGACGTGACAATCCGCGTCTGGATCTCCTGCAGCGCTTGTGACAGAATCTGTGATATCAAGGTGAAAA
>JARQOD010000004.1:10292010-10309523 GCA_033576555.1 Oophaga sylvatica
TTTCAAATTTCCCAAAATAAAAAAAAAAAAAAAACATGTTTGAGAAAAAAAATTTTCCACCCAATACAGTCATAAAATAGTTTTTTTCCCCAGTTATTTAAAAAAAAAAAAAAAAAAAAAATCACAATCATTTTTCTATAGAAGTGTTCTTTTTTCCCCCCGCTCCCCCGCAGGAGGGAAGGAGTATTACACAACGGGAAAACAAATGGTCCCCAAAAAATTAATGCACGGATCCCCCGCCCAGTCCCTCCAGGGATGGGGTTTTTTGATCCGCTCTCGGGGCCCCAAAATTTTGGGGGTCATTATTGCTTTTTGCTTGCACCACATTTTTTTCCGTTTGAACCTTTTTTTAAGTCAAATTTTTACTTTGGGGCCTGTTTTTTTTTCGGTTTTTTTTTTTTCTTTTTGCGAGGTTTAGGGTTTTTAAAAATATTCTCGCCAAATTCCTCATTTGCAAATTTTCAACAACAACAAAAAAAAAAAAAAAAAGAAGAGAAGTCGCAAACTTTGTTTGCAAATGTTCTCCAGTCTTTCCCAGAAATTTTTGAGCAATTTTATCAACATTTTCAAAAAGATGCAACTTTTTTTTTTTTAATTCTAAAAGTTGCAAAAGTGTTTAAAGACAGGAGACAAAAGAAAAAAAAAAAATAATAATAAAGCCCATCTTTGGGGTCAAATTTTTTTCTCAAATGCATGTATTTGGGGTTACAAATAAATTTTCACATCGGGGTTCCCATTACAAATTTTTCACCATTTGGCTTTTACAGACCAAAAAACTTTGATGCGGTCCATGGTTATAAATCAACCGAAGGGAACTCAAAAAGAAAGACAGATAAAAGTTACGAACTTCCAGCAAGAGCTCACTGACAGTATCTCAGTTAACTCATCCTGCAGCCAACACTAGACAGTGCAGCGCGGAGGCTATAGATGGCAAACGTTGCAAAAAAAAAAATTTGAATGAAACTCCGTTACAAAAATTATTTTTAGCCCAAAATACATGCATTTAAGAAAAATAAATGGCCTCCAAAGGCAAAGAAGCCCCTCCAAGTCTCTATATTGTGCTGCATGCAATGGTCTCATATAGGGAACGCTACGTTTTCACTGTACAGTGCAGTATGGGATTATTGTTAAGCTGTGAAGTGTGTGAGTCAGCGTCGGCTGAATTCTCGATGCAGCTTTGGCAGTGACTAGAGACCAGCTAGAGACCCTTCCCTGGATCTGCAGACCTTGCAGTGACATCTGCTGAGCTTTGTGGTAACATTATCCAAGTTTTCTCTGCCTAATTAAAGGGAAAGCCTTCAGCCCCACACAGCGAGACCGCACGAACATACGGGACACGACGAGCCAAGGCAGCGGACATTGTGCTTACACAGGGCTTTCCCTTAACCTGTGCAGTAGCTAAAATGCCGTCCGGAGGAAAAAGCCCTCCAGAGGTTAAATGGCCATTCTCGGTACCGCAGCTCCGCTCCTATGGAAGTTAATGTGATCTGAGCTGCAGTACATGACAACGGCCACTACACGGTGTATGGCGCTGTGCTGTTCCGCCTCCGTATACTGTGCCAAAAAGGGACAGCCCCCCACCACCACCAATGTCCATAACTGGACAGCCCCCCCACCACCACCAGTGTCCACAACTGGACAGCCCCCCACCACCACCAGTGTCGACAACTGGACAGCCCCCCACCACCACTAATGTCCACAACTGGACAGCCCCCCACCACCACCACTAATGTCCACAACTGGACAGCCCCCCACCACCACCACTAATGTCCACAACTGGACAGCCCCCCACCACCACCACTAATGTCCACAACTGGACAGCCCCCCACCACCACTAATGTCCACAACTGGACAGCTCCCCACCACCACACTAATGTCCACAACTGGACAGCTCCCCACCACCACCACTAATGTCCACAACTGGACAGCCCCTCACCACCACCACTAATGTCCACAACTGGACAGCCCCCACCACCACCACTAATGTCCACAACTGGACAGCCCCCCACCACCACCACTGATGTCTACAACTGGACAGCCCCCCCCACCACACTAATGTCACAACTGGACAGCTCCCCACCACCACCACTAATGTCCACAACTGGACAGCCCCCCACCACCACTAATGTCCACAACTGGACAGCCCCCCACCACCAATTAGTAAAACCCACCATGATGTAGCAATTACCACCTATCCTGTGACTACCTGATAATTTTGGTACACTGGAACGCAGAGGTATGTGATTTCCAACAATCTCCTGGGTCTTGCTGGAGTGTTCACATATTTATACCCTGCATGAACAATAGGCGTTCCATACATAAATGTCAGCATTCCGTCCACAATCGTAGAATTCCTCGCCCCATCCCTGTGTCCACCCAGCAATGCTTTGTTCCCATGTCTGGTCAGAAATGATCCATCAGTGAGGAATCTCCATCCTCAGGGACCAGCACTCACCTGATGGTATCCTGATTGGGAGGGCATTGTACGCAGGCATTTCTTAAGCACCGGAAACATTCGGCTGATAAGTCGTACCAGTGTTCCCCAGCGGGATCGGACGTGACAATCCGCGTCTGGATCTCCTGCAGCGCTTGTGACAGAATCTGTGATATCAAGGTGAAAATCTGCTCATCTGCCGCTTCCCTGGAGGAGAAGACACAATAGATAAGGATGGAGGGAAGGTCTGGAAATGATCACGACCTGCACGTAATGTCTAGACATCCAACTAGGTCATGTGGGCACGGCAGGGGGACACTATGATCAGCAAAGTTGTCTGTGCCAAGAAACAGAGTGAAACGGTGCAAAACTTAATTTTAGCCTAAAACAAATGCATTCAAGTAGAAAAATTAATAAAAAAAAGATAAAATTCCCCAGGTGCAGAAATTCCTTTAAGAGATGTTCACCAGTCTGGATAACCCCTACTTGGTATTTCAACAATAAGCTGGCAGAGACCTGCAACAATCAGCTGTAATGTAGAAGTTTCCCTACAGTGCCCCCGCAGGTAAAATGAAGTATTACACAGTGGCCAGTCTGTAATGCAGGACTAGAGGTGTGCAAAAAAAAAAAAATTCCATGTTCCTGGCACAGCGGCCTACTGACCTTGATGCCGAACCAGGGTCCTGCAAAAAGTGCTTGAAGTGAGAAGAAAGTGGGGGAAGGGAAGCGGCAACTGCTCTGAGCGAATTTCAAGATTTCCAAATATCTTTATTACACCAGAATCTACAACATCCAATATTCCTGTCGATAGACAATATCTGACACAATTCCTCATAAGCAGAATATATTTAAAGAAAACTAAAATATTTTTGGCAAATCAGTGATAATAATGATGACCCTTTAAGAAAGCATGAAGTTGGGGCTCTCCACTGTGCTGCCTGATCCTATTCTCCGGGACCTCTGCTGCCTGCTCCCGGTCGCCCGCCTTGCGGTCTCCGGCACCTCTGCTGCCTGCTCCCGGTCTCCTGTCCACCTCGCCGTCTCCGGCACCTCTGCTGCCTGCTCCCGGTCTCCTGTCCGCCTCGCCGTCTCCGGCACCTCTGCTGCCTGCTCCCGGTCTCCTGTCCGCCTCGCCGTCTCCGGCACCTCTGCTGCCTGCTCCCGGTCTCTAGTCCGCCTCGCCGTCTCCGGCACCTCTGCTGCCTGCTCCCGGTCTCTTGTCCACCTCGCCGTCCACGGAACCTCTGCTACCTGCTCCCGGTCTCCTATCCGCCTCGCCGTCTCCGGAACCTCTGCTGCCTGCTCCCGGTCTCTTGTCCGCCTTGCCGTCTACGGAACCTCTGCTGCCTGCTCCCGGTCTCTTGTCCGCCTCGCCGTCTCCGGAACTTCTGCTGCCTGCTCCCGGTCTCTTGTCCGCCTCGCCGTCTCCGGAACCTCTGCTACCTGCTCCCGGTCTCCTATCTGCCTCGCTGTCTCCGGCACCTCTGCTGCCTGCTCCCGGTCTCCTGTCCGCCTTGCGGTCTCCAGGTTCTCTGCTGCCTTTACCAGAGTTCATGGCCGTCTGTGGCCTCCAAGAGATGTAATATAGATATGTATTCATGCGCGATATGGAGCACCCAGAGGAAAAATAAAGTGGCTAGAAACAGTAACTGCAATCCTGTCACTTCTACTTCGGAAAAGTCAGATGGCCATATAACTCGGATGGCAACCGCAAAGCAATACTCGGACTGGCCGGTGGCTCACCCGATCCATACGTGATAGCTACATAGAAATACATGCTGTCACGCTCGGGTCGGGAGAACAGTCGGCCAGTCCGAGCATTGTGTTGTGATGTCCGTCCGAGTTATATGGCCGTTTGACTCCTCCCTCTGATTTCACACGTCCAACGTTCATGGTCCTATTACAGACAGTAATGTCCGGACTGGCCGGAGGAATTCATAACCTTTGAAAATAGCAGCCTGTACTCGGACCAGGAATGTCAGACGTGTGAAATTATCCCTGGTGTCTGTGGCCTATGTACAGTATGTACGGAAATACTCAGATTAACCCTTTACAGGCAGCCAATTCCTCCTTCTGCAGGCTACCATTTACAAGCAGCTATGTCCTCCTCTGGCAAATTAACCTTGTACAAGCAGCGGTACCTTCCTCCTTTACAAGGGCTGCATTATACAGAGGGAAGAAGAGTCTTGTTACACAATAGGTAACTTCATTTTGGAGGTTTTTTTTTTTTGTTTGTTTTTTACTGAATTTATGAGAATAGGTAACTTGATTCTTCTATTTATCAGCAATGTCAACCAAAAGGCCAAATCCTGCCAGATCTGAGCACAATATTCCATATTCCCCCCGAAAAAATAGTTTCTTCCACTGTGGGAAGGAGATGGCTTTAAAAGTGGCACATTAGGCAAAAATAACCCGACCACTGTGCCCTGATGGGCCGGGAGAGCACTTGCGGGGGAGATTAGGAAAGCATATGGCAATAGTTAATTCATATTTACAGAATGGAGGATATAAAAATACATTTTAAGATGCTTTTTGGAAAAAGGAAAAAAGTGAGGTCATTTTATTTTTCCCCCCTTCACCTGATTCAGCAGCCCCAAACCTCACACTTTGGCGGCACTAGGTTGGTCTCTCGGGCGGAGGCATTAGTGGTGAGCCACGGCCCAAAACGCATCACTCAGTCGTTCTGCCCGATGAAAAGTATATACAAGTAATCCGCGGCTATTGTGCAGCAACGGGCGACGGCCCTTCAGCAAGATTCTGAGGACCCTGTTCCCGACGCCGCATCTGTGGTCCATGGCCTTGGAAACCTCCTCCTACCTGTCAGCATACCCACCTCCTTTTCTGATTAGTAAGCCCGGCACGACATCAGAAGACGGGTCGGGGGTCCCCAGAAGGTAGGAGGAGATTCGCAGGGACACGGACTGTTGCCCATGTGACTGCAAATGTTCTCGCTGAACTCTTACTTTTAGCAAATCCAAAATAAATGAAAAATAGATTGATAAAAGCGTTATAAATTCTCCTGGAAGAATGAGCTCACTGACAGTCTCAGTTTGCTCATTCTCCAGCCAGTATTAGTGCAAAACAGAGGCTTCTGATGGAAAAAAAATAAATACTGATCAGATGAAGGGATATTGCAGTCTTTGTTGACATAGCCACAGTGATGATGTCAGGTCTACGGCGTATGACCGCTGCAGACAATCATTTGGGCTAAAACATGCTGTGCTGTACTATCGACCTCAACATGGTCTCTGAGCCCAGTGGCTCTAGAGGTCATCTGCTGTAGAGGTGACCTCATACTGGGGCTGTCATGGGTGCATCGCCACGAAGATCGTCGCGATTGCACATTCTGACTTCTCACAGCTGAGCTGCTGTTTCTTTGTGTTTGGTAATGAGAGAGTTAATTTTACCTAGCTCTTTGCTAAGACTAGGTCCAGCCTTGCCCGCTGCTTTTGATTATGTTCTAATTAGTTTCCTTTATATTCCTGCCAGTCTGGGTGTTAGATGCCGGTGAAAGCATTCATGTAGTCTAGCAGACTGGAGCGTTCTGAGAATACTTAAGCTAAGAGCTCCTTAGTTGTTTTTACTCTTATAGCTTATAGTTTATCTCTGAGACCTTAGGTGTTCCTACTGTGTGTGAGTGTTGTATGTAAGACTTTATTTACTTTATTTCTTGTCTTTCTTGTATGACTTTCTGTTCATTAACCGTTACCTGTTCATTCCCTTTGGTGGTATTCAGGGTCCTTCTTAGGACTAGAATACAGTTGGCAGGGATTGATAGGAGACAGGGTTTACGCTGGTGGCCTGGACCTCTGTACCTTTAACAGTACCTCCAGGTTGAGGGATTAGTTAGGACCCCAGTTTAGGGTCAGCTTAGACCCCGGTCACCCTCTAGCCGGAGACAGCGTATAACGGATTCCGTTTTGACCCACTGGACATTCTGTCAGGTAATCTATGTTATCATATATCTATGCGCATGTTATATAGTATGTTGCCCTTTTGATATAGATTACTGACATCACATATATATATCTGCTATACAGCGTGACATTTTCACCGGCCCAACTAAAGATTCTCCCCAGCTGTCATGGATCCAGTAGCCCAGCTGGCCCAGCAGTTGCAGGGGTTGTCCATGGAATTTGCAGACATTAAGTCCAAGGTTTTGTCCCCCCCGGAGCAAACCAGATCTGAACCTAAGGTTGCTCTCCCGGACAGGTTCACTGGTGGGCGGGACAAATTTTTTACTTTCCGGGAGGCATGTAAATTGTACTTTCGGCTGCGGCCTCGGTCATCTGGGAGTGAAGAGCAGAGGGTGGGAATTGTTATCTCGCTCTTACAAGGGGACCCTCAATCTTGGGCGTTCTCTATTCCTCCAGGCTCCCCAGATCTCCAGTCAGTGGATCGATTTTTTACTGCCCTGGGTCTGGTATATGATGATCCGGATCGAGTTTCCCTTGCTGAAACAAAGTTACGTAAAATACGGCAAGGAAATCGTCCAGCGGAGGAATATTCTTCTGAGTTCCGTAGATGGGCAACAGATACTCAGTGGAATGACCCAGCTCTTAGGAGCCAGTTTTGTCAAGGGTTGTCTGACAAATTAAAAGATGTGTTGGCTCAGTATGATTCTCCTCCATCACTGGAGGCTGCTATGGCCCTCGCTATTCGCATGGATAGACGACTTCGGGGAAGACGCGAGGTAACTCCGCCCCCGTGATGACTCCACCTACTACTAAAGTCCCTTATACTGAGGTTCCCCTGGTCTGTTCTGAGGAGCCCATGCAGTTGGGAGGGACATCATTTTGTAGGAGGGAATTGGCGGTGCGCCGCAAGACTAGAAGGTGTTTCTTTTGCGGGAGAGAGGGACATTTTGTTGGGGGGTGTCCATCCCGGACCTCTTTGAGCCAAGGAGTTAACCTGGGAGTGTGTATTTCGTCCCCAAATCCCTCTCAGTTTCTCGTGCCTGCGGAGGTGGTGATTGGTACTAGAACTGAGAGGATTTCTGTTTTTCTTGATAGTGGGTCCGGGGCTAATCTGGTGGACGCTCGGTTTGCCCAGGTGCATGGTATGCAACTGAGTGTATTGGCCAAACCGGTCCCTATACTCTCTATTGATTCTAGACCTCTTGGTCAAGGTAGCTTGGTACAAGCTGTTCATAACATAGATCTTCGAGTAGGGGCAATACATAAAGAGCAATTGTCTTGTTATGTGTTGGAGGGTCTACCTACTCCTATTGTGTTGGGACTTCCTTGGTTGGCTAAACATAACCCAGTGATTGATTGGCAATCCAGAAAGATAAGCCAGTGGGGTGAATTTTGCAAGAATAACTGCATGAGCACGGTCATCGGTGCGGTTGTGCCTAGGACTTTGCCTCCTTTTCTGGAGGACTTTGGGGAGATGTTCTCAGAGGAGGGGTGTAAAGAGTTTCCTCCTCATCGCGCATATGACTGCTCAATAAAGTTGCTTCCTGATGCCTTATCTCGTACTTTCCCAGGGACCGGGAGGATGGATGATCCGGTTCCTATTCCTCAGGAGGGAGTTGTAGTGTCAGCTGTATGCTCTGAGCTTGAGGGGGAGGTATTGGGGGCTCAGGGGGACGCCCCTGTGGGACTTCCAGGGAGACTGATAGTTCCAGATCGGTTAAGACTGAAGGTTACGGAGAACCGTTACAAACGGATGGCTGATAGGGGGAGAGTTTCTGGTCGAGATCTGAAGGTGAACGATCTGGTGTGGTTGTCTACCAGGAATATAAAACTTAAAGTTCCCTCCTGGAGGTTGGGTCCCAGATTCATCGGGCCGTACAGGATCAGTTCCATAATTAATCCTGTGGCATTTCGTCTGGACCTCCCTCCTACGTTTAAAAATCATAATGTGTTTCACAAGTCATTACTTAAAAAGTATGTGGCACCAGTCATACCGTCACCTCTACCTCCTCCTTCAGTGGTAGTCAATGATAACGTGGAATTTCATGGGTCGAAAATCATTGACTCACGTCTCAGTCGCCGATCCCCTCAGTACTTAGTTCATTGGAGGGGGTATGGTCCTGAGGAGAGGACGTGGGTCCCTGCGTCTGATGCTAACGCAGATCGATTGGTTCGGACCTTTCACACAACTTACCCGGACAGACCTGGTCATGAGGGTCCGGAGGCCCCTCGTAGAAGGGGGGGTACTGTCATGGGTGCATCGCCACGAAGATCGTCGCGATTGCACATTCTGACTTCTCACAGCTGAGCTGCTGTTTCTTTGTGTTTGGTAATGAGAGAGTTAATTTTACCTAGCTCTTTGCTAAGACTAGGTCCAGCCTTGCCCGGCTGCTTTTGATTATGTTCTAATTAGTTTCCTTTATATTCCTGCCAGTCTGGGTGTTAGACGCCGGTGAAAGCATTCATGTAGTTAGCAGACTGGACGGTTCTGAGAATACTTAAGCTAAGAGCTCCTTAGTTGTTTTTACTCTTACAGCTTATAGTTTTTCTCTGAGACCTTAGGTGTTCCTACTGTGTGTGAGTGTTGTATGTAAGACTTTATTTACTTTATTTCTTGTCTTTCTTGTATGACTTTCTGTTCATTAACCGTTACCTGTTCATTCCCTTTGGTGGTATTCAGGGTCCTTCTTAGGACTAGAATACAGTTGGCAGGGATTGATAGGAGACAGGGTTTACGCTGGTGGCCTGGACCTCTGTACCTTTAACAGTACCTCCAGGTAGAGGGATTAGTTAGGACCCCAGTTTAGGGTCAGCATAGACCCCGGTCACCCTCTAGCCGGAGACAGCGTATAACGGATTCCGTTTTGACCCACTGGACATTCTGTCAGGTAAATCTATGTTATCATATATCTATGCGCATGTTATATAGTATGTTGCCCTTTTGATATAGATTACTGACATCACATATATATATCTGCTATACAGCGTGACAGGGGCATCTAGGGTAAGGGTGGGGACCGACCCACAGACCATTTAAGTCATGCAAACGTGATGCACCCCAGCGCTCTCGGCTGTCTCCCACGGACGCACGCCCAGCGCTCTCGGCTGCCTCCCACGAGACGCACGCCCAGCGCTCTCGGCTGCCTCCCACGAGACGCACGCCCAGCGCTCTCGGCTGCCTCCCACGAGACGCACGCCCAGCGCTCTCGGCTGCCTCCCACGAGACGCACGCCCAGCGCTCTCGGCTGCCTCCCACGAGACGCACGCCCAGCGCTCTCGGCTGCCTCCCACGAGACGCACGCCCAGCGCTCTCGGCTGCCTCCCACGAGACGCACGCCCAGCGCTCTCGGCTGCCTCCCACGAGACGCAAGCACAGCGCTCTCAGCTGTCTCCCACGAGACGCAAGCCCAGCGCGCTCGGCTGTCTCCCACGAGACGCACGCCCAGCAGCCCCCCACTGGTTGAGTTCTATAAATGTAATGTGAGTAGTGATGTGAGGAGACCTGTTAAAAAAAAAAAAAAAAAAAGGGAACAACACAATGTAATGCCAAATGAATCATACGTCTGGAATCAACCTGTCTAGTTATGAAGCAACACCAATTGTGAATCAATTTCTCCTGCTGTTTAGCAAATGGAAAAGACAACAGGTAGAAATGATCGGCAATTAGCGAGACAACCCCTATAAAAGAGCAGTTCTGCAGAGGGTGACCACAGACCAGTTCTCTGTTATACTTTTTGGCTGTTTGGCCACTTTTGCATTTTGTCATTGTTCTCAATCCTAGAGCTACAGTACAGTAGAATGAGGCAGAGTCTACTCACTTCATTGCCCAAATATTGATGTGCCATCCTGGATGAGCTGCACTGAGATATGTGGCAAGAAAGGTAGCTGTGTGTCAGCACAGTGTCCAGAGCATGGGGACAGGCCAGTACACCAGGAGATGTGGAGGGGGCTGTAGGAGGGCAACAAGCCAGCAGCAGGACCGCTACCTCCACCTTTGTGCAAGAAGGAACAGGATGAAAAGTTATAGAGCAGTGCAAAATAACCTCCAGCAGGCCTCTAATATCCATATGCCTGCTTAAACTGTCAGACTCCATCATGCTGGTATGAGTGCCCGACGTCAACATGTAGGTGTTGAGCTTACAGCCCAACAATGTGCAGAGCAATTGGCATTTGCCAGAGAACACCAAGGTTGGCAGATTCGACACTGGCGCCCTGTGCTCTTCACGGATGAGGGCAGGTTAATACTGAGCATACGTGACAGATGTGACGAAGTCTGGAAACGCCATGGAGAATGTTCTGCTTCCAGTAACTTCCTCCAGTATGACCGGTTTGGCAGTGGGTCAGTAATGGTGTGGGGTGGCATTTCTTTGGAGGGCCGCACAGCCCTCCATGTGCTCGCCAGAGGTAGCCTGACTGCCATTAGGTACCGAGATGAGATCCTCAGATCCCTTGTGAGACCATATGCTGGTGCGGTTGGCCCTGGGTTCCTCCTAATGCAGGACAATGCCAGACCTCATGTGGCTGGAGTGTGTCAGCAGTTCCTGCAAGATGAAGGCATTGAAGCTATGGACTGGCCTGCCCGTTCCCCAGACCTGAATCCGATTGAGCACATCTGGGACATCATGTCTCACTCCATCCACCAACGTCACGTTGCACCACAGACTGTCCAGGAGTTGGCGGATGCTTTAGTCTAGGTCTGGGAGGAGATCCCTCAAAAGACCATCCGCCGCCTCATCAGGAGCATGCCCAGGCATTGTAGGGAGGTCATACAGGCACGTGGAGGCCACACACACTACTGAGCATCATTTCCTCGTCTTGAGGCATTTCCACTGAAGTTGGATCAGCCTGTAATTTGATTTTCCATGTTGATTTTGAGCATCATTCCAAATCCATGGGATATTCATTTTTATTTACATTGATCATTTTTATGTCTTATCGTTCTTAACACATTCCACTATGTAATGAATAAAGATTTGCAACTGGAATATTTCATTCAGTGATATCTAGGATGTAGGATTTTAGTGTTCCCTTTATTAATTTGAGCAGTATACTTACCGGTTTGCATTCTTCACAAAAAAAAAAAAAAAAAAATCGCAGAGTCTCCTGCGCTACAAACAGTTGAGAGTAGCAACATCATCCATATCACTTAACATCATGTTGATAATTTTGCACGGACCCCGAATGGGGGTTTAACTACCCAAATAGCACCTGGCAGAAAATTTTTTTGCAAAATTAATCTTCTCTTACGCACTGTTTAGCATAAAATGGCAACGAATGCTGCAAAAAAAAAAAATCCAACAAATCTAATTAGGTCCGTTGACTTAGAATGGGTCTGGCAGGCAATCAATGAGCCAATTACAAGAAAACTAATATATAATGGACCAAACACAGGTGCCGAGGTGGAATCTCCTCCTCCTTTGCACGTGAGAATCATTGCTAACAATAACGCCACATGAAGGCCAAAAAGAGTACTACACTTCATGGTTTTGTAGATGTGCATAACTTTTCCAAAACTGAAGCGAATCCATAGAAATTACACCATAGTTTAAACTGTATCCCTGACAGACAGTTTTAGGGTTAAAGACACTGAAGTTCTTGCTTTGCACAAACCCTGACAGTTCTGGAGTCAAGAGACTAATTTCAGTGAGCGGCACCGTTCCTCGCCATCTATGGTTAACCACATGGGAGAGGCTGCCTATTGTCGCACAGCTGTATCGTATGTATGGATGGCCAGCAAAGCAAATAAAGACACTGGCAAATGTGCGCCAGATGGGAGGAAGTAAGGACCGATCACAAAGACGGATAAGGCCGGGACCAGCAGGAAACCACGAGCCGGAGAGGATAATAACAGTAATAATAATAATTATTGGGATCCAACACACAGGCAGAAGAATCGACTAATCATGTATCTTATGTCTATAGCTTTATCAGTAATGGCCGCTGATAATTTGGCGATGACGACACCTACAGGGGTGGAGTTATTAGGGGGCACGAAAAGTGGGCAAATGACAAATTGCGATGTCACAGTATCACCAAAACGAAGGGGGAGAGGGACCGTCAACTCTTGCAGAGGGAGACAAAGCCCCGGGGACCACCAACTCTCACAGGGTTAGAGGAAGCTCTTGGGATGTAGTTGTTAGTATCCAACAAAACTTAATGAAGAAACCATAACCAGGGAACCTACCACAGGGTAAAGGGGACTCCCTCTGTCTCCTCATCCTCACCATTGATGGGTTTCCAAGCCAAGCTGCAACCTGATGAAAACCCTATGTCTGCCATCTTTGTAGTCCTAGACACTAATAGGTTATTGGAAATCATTGCATGAAAAGCATTACCACCACTCCATTCCTTCTCTGTAGGACTGTCGGAAATAGTTGAGGTCAGCGTTACACTATCTCCAGCAGCCTCTTAAGGGTATGCCACACTAAACGAGATCGCAAACGAGATCGCAAACGAGATCACTAAAACGTCACTATTTTGCAATCTCGTTAGCGACCTCGTTGTGTGTGGCATGTAGCAACGATGTGGCCCCTGCTGTGATGTCGCTGATCGCTCACTAGCGTTCTGGACCGTTTTTTTTGATCGTTGGCGTCCCGCTGGTGAGCCTATATCGCTGTGTTTGGCACCTTTTGCGAACGACGAGCGACCTCGTTTGTGACGCATATGGTGTTTAGCGTCACGGAATGGATCGCAATATCTGTAAGTTCTCTTTTGCGTCACAGAGAGGATCGCAGAAGTTGCAAAGCAGGCTAGCAGGACGCAGAGAGCAGGAGCGATGCTGGAAATTCCTATGAATCAGAAGCGCTCAGTACATGCTAATGACAGATCCTAACGACAGCCAAAGTCGTTAAAGAGATCGCTGACCGCTGATGAGTTGTTAATGAGATCTCCTGTTTGGCAGCTACTAGCGACCTAAAAGAGATCACACCAACGATCTCATTAGCTTGCGTCGTTATTGAGATCGCTAACGAGATCGCTAAGTGTGGCAGTACCTCTAGGGAATCGAGTGGTGGAGGGGTGGAGGAGGTAAGCCATGAGCACAGCAGCTCCAATTTAAAGCGAGCTTAAAACGTGGGGGTTAGGCATCAGTCTGACCATTTGGGGTAAAGCATTTCAGAACACTGGAGCAGCAAGAGAGAAGTCTTGGAGATGGAGGTGCGAATTATGGAGGATGTTAGTCTTACTTCAGTTGCAGAACGGAGGGCACGGGTGGGGTGACAGATGAGGGAGGAGATATAGGGTGATGCAGAACGGTGGATGGGTTTGTGGGTGAGAGATAAGTTTGTATTCAGTAGCAGGTGCGTAACCAGTGAAGTGACTGGCACTGGGGGAGGTATCGGTGAAGCTGCTGGACGGAAATATGACCCTGGCTGTTGATGTTTGTAAGATGCAGGTGACACGAGCGAGTGATCGGAAATAGAGAATAAAAGACAGTTATGTGCCAAACATAAACCCCAAGACAGCAGGAGTGCCGCAGGGGAGTTATGGCAGAACCACACACATATGCATCGAAATATCCCATTCTGGCAATCCGTGGGGGTCCCAGCCGGGGGGGTCTAGAAGTCACGACATCATGTGGACAAAAAAATAAAAATAAAGATTATTATTATACTTAATAACTTCTAATCCTTCACTACCAATCCGTTCTCCACGCTTTCACTCCCTACTTGCACCCCAGATGAACAAGCAGAGCTGCAGTGCAAAGCATAGAGGAGAGGCTGAAGCTCTGACTAGACAGGAGCATTTTGGGGGAACCAAGACTTCCTCCATGTGTTCTTACCCCCCCCCCCCCCCCCCAATTAAAGTGGGATGTCACATGACCAAAAGAGGCGTGACCCAGCCCAAAGTTGTCATGGTAAGCTCTGCCCCACGAAGGGAGACTGGGGGGGGGTCTCTGCAGCACTCTGTGCCCAATACAGGCCTGACAGGAGGCGCACAGCCATGAACAGTAACTTACCATACAGTATAGTGCTGCAAGACTCAGCATGACTCAGAACCTGCAGTGCTGGGACTTGTAGTTCCACAAACGGAGGCAGAGCTATATACACCGCCTCACACTGACCTGTGCTGCGCCTCTCTGAATAACTCGGTCACCCGCCGCACCTCGTCTGCTCCCCGAGCTTCTCCGCCCTCTAAATCTTCTCGCACCCATCGTTCAAGTTCTGCACGAACCGCAGTCACATGCTCCATGGGAGCCGCCATCTTGAATTACAACCCAGCCCACTCCGCTGTCACGGTAACCCGGCAAAAAGGCTTCCTATTGGAGAATTACAAGAGGGAGCTGCTGATTGGATAAGGAAATTGCGGTATATCATTGGTTCATACAACTGTCTGTCAGCCTGTGAGCACGTGGTTTGTATTTACCACTCAGAAGACCGCGCCCACTGCTTCCATAGCTACATTTTTTCAATCCTTTCCCTTAGCAACCAATCATAAAGCAGTTTATATTTTTCACAACCTGGAAGAGAAATGAAAGCTGAGCCGTGATTGGTTGCTATGAGAAACAAAACCAGCTTTATTTTGATAGAATTCCCTCATTGTAGAGGTAAATGCGAAATCAGTAATGTAATGAAGGTACACAGTGCACCAGCAGAATAGTGAGTGCAGCTCTGGGGTATAATACAGGATGTAACTCAGGATCAGTAATGTAATGTATGTACACAGTGACTGCACCAGCAGAATAGTGAGTGCAGCTCTGGAGTATAATACAGGATGTAACTCAGGATCAGTAATGTAATGTATGTACACAGTGACTGCACCAGCAGAATAGTGAGTGCAGCTCTGGAGTATAATACAGGATGTAACTCAGGATCAGTAATGTAATGTATGTACACAGTGACTGCACCACCAGAATAGTGAGTGCAGCTCTGGAGTATAATACAGGATGTAACTCAGGATCAGTAATATAATGTATGTACACAGTGACTGCACCAGCAGAATAGTGAGTGCAGCTCTGGGGTATAATACAGATGTAACTCAGGATCAGTAATGTATGTACACAGTGACTGCACCAGCAGAATAGTGAGTGCAGCTCTGGAGTATAATACAGGATGTAACTCAGGATCAGTAATGTAATGTATGTACACAGTGACTGCACCAGCAGAATAGTGAGTGCAGCTCTGGAGTATAATACAGGATGTAACTCAGGATCAGTAATGTAATGTATGTACACAGTGACTGCACCAGCAGAATAGTGAGTGCAGCTCTGGAGTATAATACAGGATGTAACTCAGGATCAGTAATATAATGTATGTACACAGTGACTGCACCAGCAGAATAGTGAGTGCAGCTCTGGGGTATAATACAGGATGTAACTCAGGATCAGTAATGTAATGTATGTACACAGTGACTGCACCAGCAGAATAGTGAGTGCAGCTCTGGGGTATAATACAGGATGTAACTCAGGATCAGTAATGTATGTACACAGTGACTGCACCAGCAGAATAGTGAGTGCAGCTCTGGAGTATAATACAGGATGTAACTCAGGATCAGTAATGTAATGTATGTACACAGTGACTGCACCAGCAGAATAGTGAGTGCAGCTCTGGAGTATAATACAGGATGTAACTCAGGATCAGTAATGTAATGTATGTACACAGTGACTCCACCAGCAGAATAGTGAGTGCAGCTCTGGAGTATAATACAGGATGTAACTCAGGATCAGTAATGTAATGTATGTACACAGTGACTGCACCAGCAGAATAGAGAGTGCAGCTCTGGGGTATAATACAGGATGTAACTCAGGATCAGTAATGTAATGTATGTACACAGTGACTGCACCAGCAGAATAGTGAATGCAGCTCTGGGGTATAATACAGGATGTAACTCAGGATCAGTAATGTAATGTATGTACACAGTGACTGCACCAGCAGAATAGTGAGTGCAGCTCTGGGGTATAATACAGGATGTAACTCAGGATCAGTAATGTAATGTATGTACACAGTGACTGCACCAGCAGAATAGTGAGTGCAGCTCTGGAGTATAATACAGGATGTAACTCAGGATCAGTAATGTAATGCAGTACACAGTGACTGCACCAGCAGAATAGTGAGTGCAGCTCTGGAGTATAATACAGGATGTAACTCAGGATCAGTAATGTAATGTATGTACACAGTGACTGCACCACCAGAATAGTGAGTGCAGCTCTGGAGTAATAATACAGGATGTAACTCAGGATCAGTAATATAATGTATGTACACAGTGACTGCACCAGCAGAATAGTGAGTGCAGCTCTGGGGTATAATACAGGATGTAACTCAGGATCAGTAATGTATGTACACAGTGACTGCACCAGCAGAATAGTGAGTGCAGCTCTGGAGTATAATACAGGATGTAACTCAGGATCAGTAATGTAATGTATGTACACAGTGACTGCACCAGCAGAATAGTGAGTGCAGCTCTGGAGTATAATACAGGATGTAACTCAGGATCAGTAATGTAATGTATGTACACAGTGACTCCACCAGCAGAATAGTGAGTGCAGCTCTGGAGTATAATACAGGATGTAACTCAGGATCAGTAATGTAATGTATGTACACAGTGACTGCACCACAGAATAGAGAGTGCAGCTCTGGGGTATAATACAGGATGTAACTCAGGATCAGTAATGTAATGTATGTACACAGTGACTGCACCAGCAGAATAGTGAATGCAGCTCTGGGTATAATACAGGATGTAAATCAGGATCAGTAATGTAATGTATGTACACAGTGACTGCACCAGCAGAATAGTGAGTGCAGCTCTGGAGTATAATACAGGATGTAACTCAGGATCAGTAATGTAATGTATGTACACAGTGACTGCACCACCAGAATAGTGAGTGCAGCTCTGAGTATAATACAGGATGTAACTCAGGATCATAATATAATGATGTACACAGTGACTGCACCAGCAGAATAGTGAGTGCAGCTCTGGGTATAATACAGGATGTAACTCAGGATCAGTAATGTATGTACACAGTGACTGCACCAGCAGAATAGTGAGTGCAGCTCTGGAGTATAATACAGGATGTAACTCAGGATCAGTAATGTAATGTATGTACACAGTGACTGCACCAGCAGAATAGTGAGTGCAGCTCTGGAGTATAATACAGGATGTAACTCAGGATCAGTAATGTAAATGTATGTACACAGTGACTGCACCACCAGAATAGTGAGTGCAGC
>JARQOD010000004.1:10309623-10367123 GCA_033576555.1 Oophaga sylvatica
AATATATACAGTTGCATACTGCCCAGTAATATATACATGTAACTGCCCGGTAAAATATACAATGTAATACTGCCCAGTAATAAATACAGTGTATACTGCCCGGTAATATATACAGTGCATACTGCCCAGTAAAATATACAGGGGTATACTCCCCGGGTAATATATAAAATGTATACTGCCCAGTAATATATACAGTGTAAAACTGCCCAGTAATATATACAGTGTATACTGCCCGTAATATATACAGTGTATACTGCCCAGTAATATATAAAATGTATACTGCCCAGTAATATATACATGTATACTGACCAGTAAATATATACAGTGTATACTGCCCAGTAATATATAAAATGATACTGCCCGGTAATATATACAGTGTACACTGCGGAGTAATATATACGTGTACACTGCCCAGTAATAAAACAGTGTATACTGCCCGTAATATATACATGTGTACTGCCCGGTAATATATACAGTGTATACTGCCCGTAATATATACAGTGTATAATGCCCAGTAATATATACATGTATACTGACCAGTAATATATACAGTGTATACTGCCCAGTAAATATACAGTGTATACTGACCAGTAATATATACAGTGTGTACTGCCCGTAATATATACAGTGTATAATGCCCGTAATATATACAGTGTACACTGCGGAGTAATATATACAGTGTACACTGCCCGGTAATATATACAGTGTATACTGCGGAGTAATATATACAGTGTACACTGCCCAGTAATATAACAGTGTATACTGCCCGGTAATATATACAGTGTACACTGCGGAGTAATATATACAGTGTACACTGCCCAGTAATATATACAGTGTATACTGCCCGTAATATATACAGTGTATACCGCCGTAATATATACAGTGTATACTCCCCGGGTAATATATACAGTGTATACTGCCCGGTAATAATACAGTGTATACTGCCCGTAATATATACAGTGTATACTGCCCGGTAATATAACAGTGTATACTGCCCGTAATATATACAGTGTATACTGGCCGGTAATATATATAGTGTATACTGTCCTGTAATATATACAGTGTATACTGCCCGGTAATATATACAGTGTATACTGCCCGTAAATATATACATGTATACTGCCCGGTAATATATACAGTGTATACTGCCCGTAATATATACATGTATACTGCCCAGTAATTTATACAGTGTATACTGCCCAGTAATATATACAGTGTATACTGCCCAGTGATATATACAGTGTATACTGCCCATAATAATACAGTGTACACTGCGGAGTAATATATACAGTGTACACTGCCCAGTAAATATATACAGTGTATACTGCCCGTAATAAATACAGTGTATACTGCCCAGTAATATATACAGTGATACTGCCCAGTAATATATACAGTGTATACTGCCCAGTAAATATACAGTGTACACTGCAGAGTAATATATACAGTGTACACTGCCCAGTAATATATACAGTGTATACTGCCCGGTAATATATACAGTGTATACTGCCCGGTAATAAAATACAGTGTATACTGCCCGTAATATATACAGTGTATACTGCCCGGTAATATATACAGTATATACTGCCCAGTAATATAAAAAATGTATACTGCCCAGTAATATATACAGTGAATACTGACCAGTAATATATACAGTGTATACTGCCCATAATATATATAGTTATACTGCCCGAAATATATACAGTGTATACTGCCCAGTAATATATACAGTGTATACTGCCCGGTAATATAATACAATGTATACTGCCCAGTAATATATACAGTGTATACTGCCCGGTAATATATACAGTGCATACTGCCCAGTAAATAATACAGTGAAATACTGCCCGGTAATAATAAAATGTATACTGCCCAGTAATATAATACAGTGTATACTGCCCAGTAATATATACAGTGTATACTTCCCGGTAATATATACAGTGTATACTGCCCGGTAATATACGGATTTTTGTGTTACTCACCGTAAAATCCTTTTCTCCGAGACGCTCATTGGGGACACAGACTGTGGACTGTGGGTGTATGCTACGCCGCTAGAGGCTGACACTAAGTAAACATAAAAAAAAGGTTAGCTCCTCCTCCGCCGTATACACCTCAGCACTGGCCGCAGGCAAACCCAGTTTAGTGCAAAAAGCAGTAGGAGGCTAAAACAAGAAAAAACTCAGTGTTAATACAGGTACAATATATCCAGAAGTAAATCTACTGATATAGACCCAAAACAAACAAAATTAGCTTAGAAAGCAAAGCCATCCGGCTATAAGGGAGGGTGCTGTGTCCCCCAATGAGCGTCTCGGAGAAAAGGATTTTACGGTGAGTAACACAAAAAATCCGTATTTCTCCTTCGTCTCATTGGGGACACAGGACTTTTGGACGTCCAAAGCAGTCCCTTGGGTGGGAACTGACTCCACAGTGCAATTTTACATAGGCATTGCTCATAGGTGCGCTACCGCGCCCTGAAGAATCCTTCTACCCAGGCTAGCATCCGCTGACCGCCTGAGTATGGACATTATAATGTTTTGAAAAAGTATGCAAACTGGACCAGGTTGCTGCCTTACAAACCTGTTCCGCCGAAGCCTGATGCCGAAGAGCCCAGGAAGCACCCACTGCTCTGGTGGAGTGAGCCTGATTCCTGCGGGAACCACCGCGCCTCTGATGCGGTAGGCCTCTTGAATGGTTACCCGTATCCATCTAGCTAAAGTTGACCTAGACGCAGCGAGTCCCTTCCTGCGACCCTCAGGGAGTATAAACAGCGTGTCCGTCTGCCTAAAGGATGCCGTTCGAGATACATATCTCCTGAGTGCTCTCACCAGATCCAGCGTATGGAGAGCCTTCTCCACTCGGTGCGTCGGAGCTGGGCAAAACGAGGGCAAAACAATGTCCTCATTGATGTGAAATGAGGACACAACCTTAGGCAAAAAAGGAGGTGCTGGCCTAAGCACTACCTTATCACGGTGGAAAAGTAAGTACGGAGCTCGGCAGGATAGTGCTGCCAGCTCCGAAACCCGCCTTATGGATGTTATGGCCACTAAAAATACCACCTTCCAGGAAAGGTATGTCAGGGAAACCTCCTGAAGAGGCTCAAAAGGAGATTCTTGCAGAACTCCCAGAACCAGATTGAGATCCCAAACATCTAAGGGAGCCTTGTAGGGGGCACTATATGGACAACCCCCTGAATAAAGGTCTTGACCTGTAAATTAGATGCGATCCTTCGCTGAAAAAGAACCGACAAGGCCGAAATTTGACGCCTAAGAGTACTTGGAGCTAAACCTGAATCTAAGCCTGCTTGGAGAAAAGACAGAATGTTGGGGATTGAAAAATGAAGTGGGGAATAACCATGTTCCCTGCACCATGCAAAAAAGACCCTCCAAGTACCATGGTAGATACGAGCCGAGGTGGGTTTTCTAGCGCTAGCCATTGTGGCGGCGACCTTTTTGGAGAATCCAGCCCTAGTCAGAATCCAAGATTCAACGGCCAGGCCGTCAAACACAGGACCGCTAAGTTCTGGTGGTAAACTGGGCCCTGGGAGAGAAGATCCACGCGTTCTGGCAGACGCCAGGGAGCGTCGCTGAGCAGATTTACCAGCTCTGCGTACCATGAGCGACGCGGCCAATCCGGAGCGATCAATATCGCTGGTACCCCCTCTAACCTGATCTTCCTGATCACCCTTGGGAGTAGAGCCATTGGTGGAAACAAGTACAGAAGATGAAACTGATTCCATGGTAGAACCAGGGCATCCACTGCAACTGCCTGCGGATCTCGGTACCGGGAGACAAAGTTGGCACCTTGGCATTTATCCTGGAGGCCATCAGGTCCACATCTGGGGTTCCCCAACGTAGGCATATCTGCTGGAATACCTCGGGATGTAGCGACCATTCCCCTGACGCTATCCCCTGACGGCTGAGAAAATCCGCTGCCCAGTTCTCCTCGCCTGGAATGTGGACCGCTGATATCACAGAGTGATTTCTTTCTGCCCAGGATAGAATGTGTCCTACCTCGCGCATAGCTGCTCTGCTGCGAGTACCCCCCTGATGATTTATGTATGCCACCGCTGTGGCATTGTCCGACTGTATTCGGACAGGGCGGCCCGCCAAATGATGGTGAAAACGCCTCAGAGCCAGCCGAACAGCTCGGATCTCCAAAATATTGATTGGGAGATTCGCTTCCTGCCGACACCAAGTCCCCTGAGCTGTATAGTGACGAAACACTGCTCCCCATCCGAGAAGGCTGGCGTCCGTTGTGACTATCAGCCAATGGACTGGAGGAAAATATCGCCCCTGGCGAAGAGTGATGTCCCTTGTCCACCACGAAAGCGTCTGTCTGACCTGCCGGACAGACGGCACTGAAAATTGAGCGAGTAAGGGCTCCCGTTCCATACTGCCAAGAGAGCATGTTGAAGGGAGCGGAGATGGAACTGGGCAAATGGAATGGCTTCTATCGCTGCCACCATCCTTCCTAGGACCCTCATACAAAACCGGATGGTGTGAGGTATTGGCTGGCGAAGGATCCGTACCTCCTGACGGAGAACTATAGCCTTCTCTTGAGGAAGAGTTATCAACCCTTGAGCAGTGTTGAAAATCATTCCTAAAAAGGTGATCCTTTGAGATGGCACGGGAGACGATTTCTTTAGATTCACCAGCCACCCCAGGCGAGCAAGGGTGTCTAGCGTAATGCTGACACTCTTCTCGCAAGCCTGATAGGACGGACCCTTGATGAGGAGATCGTCCAAATATGGCAAAATGACTATCCCCCGGGAGTGCAGAATGGACACAACGGCAGCCATAACCTTTGTGAACACCCTGGGGGCTGTGGCTAGTCCGAACGGCAAAGCTGTGAACTGGAAGTGAAGGCTGCCGATGGCAAACCGAAGAAACCTTTGATGAGGAGGAAATATGGGGATGTGAAGATAGGCATCCTGAATGTCTATTGATGCTAGAAATTCCTCCTTTTCCATGGCTGCAATAACCGATCGTAGAGACTCCATTCGAAACCGTCGAATTCTGACAAATTGATTTAGTCGTTTTAGATCCAAAATGGGTCTGACAGAGCCGTCCTTCTTGGGTACTATGAACAGATTGGAGTAAAACCCCTGACCCCTTTCGACCTCTGGAACAGGAACAATGACCCCGCTGCGCCGAAGCGATTCGACCGCCTTGAATAAGGCGTGAACACGGGATTCTTTTTGGAAGGCGTGAAAGAAAAAATCGATTTGACGGACGATTGATGAATTCTATTTTGTACCCCGAGGAAACTAACTCCCTGACCCACTTGTCGTGAGTAATTGATAGCCAAGCGGGCGAAACCAGAGTAAGCGGCCGCCTACTCTGGATAAATTGACCGGATTCTGCCTCCAGTCATTTATCCGAAAATCTTTGTGATTTAGACCCTCTAGATCTTGGCTGTTGAGATCGCATTCTTCCCAAAGGGTTGGTCTTGTAGGAGACTTGGCGATCTCTGGCCTGATTAGTTCGACCTGAGCCGCTGAAGGTGGCTGGCGCGGTCCAACCTGGGTTACGAAAGGCCCTAAAGCGAGGCTGAAGCTGTCGGCGAAAAGGCTGTCTAATCCTCTGCTGAGGAAGGAAACTGCTCTTTCCTCCTGTCGCATCAGATATTAGCTGATCCAACCTCTCGCCAAATAATCGGCCGCTCTGATAGGGTAAAGACGTAAGTGATTTCTTTGAGGTTGAATCCGCTCGCCAAGTCCTCAACCACAAAGCTCTCCTGATAGCAATCGCATTAGCTGCAGCTAATGCCGCGCAATTTGCCGCATCCATAGAAGCGTTAATTAAAAAATCACCTGCAAGAGCTATCTGATTGGAGATTTCCGTTACCTCAGAAGGCACCTCTATACCGTGAAGGGCTCTATTTAGAGACTCCGACCAAGATATCATGGCCTTAGCAACCCAAGTCGCTGCAAAAGAAGGAGAGAGTGCAGAGCCTGATGCCTCAAACACTGAGCGGGCCAAACTTTCAACCAGACGATCCGTTGGATCCTTGATCGAGGACCCATTAGGAAGGGAGAGAAGCGTTTTAGACGCTAAACGCGATACAGGAGGATCGACTGTAGGAGATTCTGCCCACACCTTTAGAAGTTCGGGAGCAAAAGGATATCTGGTATTAAGGGCTTTTTGTCCTGCAAAGCGCTTGTCCGGTTTTTCTCGGTGGCGCTGCACCAGCTCCTCAAACTCAGGATGAGCACCAAAAACCTTATGAGTTTGTCTGGCTCGTTTGAAAGACACCTTATGACCAGAGGCCAAGGTGGATTCATCCTCTATCCCCAGGGATTGATTGACAGCTTCAATCAGACTGTCAATTGTCTCCTGACAATACGGTGCCTCTAGATTGAGAGACCCTTCAGAATCAGAATCTGAATACTGATCACTTGCCTCCAAAGGAGAGGGAGAGCGAGAAACTGAGCTAAAAGATGCCGAGGCTCCGGACGGCATAGGCGACGCAGTATGGGTTCGCTTCCCATGCGTCTGCCTGGTAAGAGCGCGGCCCCTGCAGGCCGAAGGTTCCTGAGGCGTAATAAAGCCGGGTGAACCACTGTCCCTGCTCCTATCGGGAGCTTGAAGGGACTCAATTGCTCTGGTTAATGACGCCACAGATTGAGAAAGAGACAAGGCCCATTCCGGAGGACCTGACGCACTAGGCTCGGTTATAGGTAAGGACTCCTGAGCCCGTTCGGAGTCACAGGCTTCGCAGACCCGATTAGTCTGGGCGTGCGGAAAAGGGGATCTACAGGCAATGCATGCAGTATAAAACACCGTGTGGGTCTTAGCCTTTCTGGACATACTGGATCTGTCACAGATTTCTCCTGTCAATAATTTGGATGTGGCGGTGCGGATAGTAGCGGTGCGGAGCGCAGCAAAAAACACGGAGCAACCAGGCTGGAGGTAGTAGCACTTACCCCAGTCCTGTTCCCCGAACGTTCTTGAACGATTTTCCCCTCACTGCTGGACCGTGTGGCGTAGAAAGGAAGATGGAAGCTCCAGACTTCCAAAAAACGCGCTCCCCTTTCAGGGAGGCGTTCCTAAATAGACGAGCCCTAGGGGGAGGAGTCGCGGGGCGCGGCCTAGCGCCGGCAGAAGCCGGGGACCTAATTTCCGGCCGCGGCCTAGTCTCCGGCCGAAGCCGGGGGCTAAATTTCAGGCCGCGCCTAGCGCTGGCCGAAGCCGCGGCCTAAATTTTCGGCGGCGCCCACTCGGGATCAGGGGGGCGGGCCCGCCGGAAGTGCCGCTGCTGGGGGAGGAGCCCGAGAACGCGCCCCTCTCAGGAACGCCGAATTAACCCCCGCACTGCCTGACCCTCGGCAGAAACCGGGGCCAGATCCCAGCCCGCGGCCTAGCGCCGGCACGAAGCCGGGATGTAAATTTTTGGAGGCAGCCGCCCCTGTGACGGAGCTGCCGGATACAGGGGGAGGGGTATAGGGAACTCACTGCCTTGCCCGCTTTGCTTAGCTGCTCCACACCAGACCGCTCTGCCTTCTGCTCCTAAGGACTCCTGAGCCTCTTCCGACCGAAGATCCTGATTAAAAGGTGGGTCCCGATCCACTGGAGCATAATGTAAAAAATCCCAGCGTCTCTCGCAGTGATTAGAGAGGGGCTTCCCAGAAAAAAAGGGGGTGAGGATGGTGCAGGCACCCTAACTCCATCACCCCTTCAGGGGGTGAGGAGAGGGACCATCCGCCTCCTTGCAGCACCGCGGTCTTGCCTTGGTGGTGCAGTGGGGGCCGCACGGACTATTTAATGCCTCTGTACAGCCTAGGGTTTCGATACCCTAGGGTGGTCAGGGCTGAGTCCGGCATTAGTGTCCCACGTCGCGGGAGAGGATACGTGGAGGCTTTACTCCACGTGCTCGCCCGTTGATGTTTTGGGGAGATCGGACCCTTTCAATAGGGTCCGTCGCCCCTGTCAAATCTTCGTGGGAAAAAAAAAAAAAAAAAAAATGGTCTGGAAGGAACCAGACGTGTGCCTCCAACAGACACTAAGCATGAACTGGGTTTGCCTGCGGCCAGTGCTGAGGTGTATACGGCGGAGGAGGAGCTAACCTTTTTTTTATGTTTACTTAGTGTCAGCCTCCTAGCGGCAGTAGCATACACCCACAGTCCACAGTCCTGTGTCCCCCAATGAGACGAAGGAGAAATATACAGTGTATACTGCCCAGTAATATATACAGTGTATACTGACCAGTAATATATACAGTGTATACTGCCCAGTAATATATAAAATGTATACTGCCCGGTAATATATACAGTGTATACTGACCAGTAATATATACAGTGTATACTCCCCAGTAATATATAAAATGTATACTGCCCGGTAATATATACAGTGTACACTGCCCAGTAATATATACAGTGTATACTGCCCGGTAATATATACAGTGTGTACTGCCCGGTAATATATACAGTGTATACTGCCCAGTAATTATATACAGTGTATACTGCCCAGTAATATATACAGTGTATACTGCCCAGTATATATATACAGTGTACACTGCAGAGTAATATATACAGTGTACACTGCCCAGTAATATATACAGTGTATACTGCCCGGTAATATATACAGTGTATACTGCCCGGTATAATATACAGTGTATACTGCCCGTAATATATACAGTGTATACTGCCCGGTAATATATACAGTTATACTGCCCAGTAATATATAAAATGTATACTGCCCAGTAATATATACAGTGTATACTGACCAGTAATATATACAGTGTATACTGCCCAGTAATATATATAGTGTATACTGCCCGATAATATATACAGTGCATACTGCCCAGTAATATATACAGTGTATACTGCCCGGTAATATATACAATGTATACTGCCCAGTAATATATACAGTGTATACTGCCCGTAATATATACAGTGCATACTGCCCAGTAATATATACAGTGTATACTGCCCGGTAATATATAAATGTATACTGCCCAGTAATATATACAGTGTATACTGCCCAGTAATATATACAGTGTATACTGCCCGGTAATATATACAGTGTATACTGCCCGGTAATATATACAGTGTATACTGCCCAGTAATATATACAGTGTATACTGACCGTAATATATACAGTGTATACTGCCCAGTAATATATATAAATGTATACTGCCCAGTAATATATACAGTGTATACTGACCAGTAATATATACAGTGTATACTGCCCAGTAATATATAAAATGTATACTGCCCGTAATATATACAGTGTACACTGCCCAGTAATATATACAGTGTATACTGCCCGGTAATATATATACAGTGATGTACTGCCCGTAATATATACAGTGTATACTGCCCGGTAATATATACAGTGTATAATGCCCAGTAATATATACAGTGTATACTGACCAGTAATATATACAGTGTATACTGCCCAGTAATATATACAGTGTATACTGACCAGTAATATATACAGTGTGTTACTGCCCGGTAATATAATACAGTGTATACTGACCCGGTAATATATACAGTGTATACTGACCGTAATATATACAGTGTATATGCCCAGTAATATATACAGGTAATAATACTGCCCAGTAATATATACAGTGTATACTGCCCGTAATATATACAGTGTATACTGCCCGGTAATATATACAGTGTAAAATGCCCAGTAATATATACAGTGTATACTGCCCGTAATATATATACGTGTATTACTGTCGCCCGGTAATATATACAGTGTATACTGCCCGTAATATATACAGTGTATAATGCCCGTAATATATACAGTGTATACTGCCCGTAATATATACAGTGTATACTGCCCAGTAATATATACAGTGTGTATTACTGCCCGGTAATATTATATACTGGTATAACATGATCCAGTAATATATACAGTGTATACTGCCCAGTAATATATACAGTGTATACTGCCCGGTAATATATACAGTGTATACTGCCCGTAATATATACAGTGTATACTGCCCAGTAATATATACAGTGTATACTGCCCAGTAATATATACAGTGTATACTGCCCGTAATATATACAGTGTATACTGCCCAGTAATATATACAGTGTATACTGCCCGGTAATATATACAGTGTATACTGCCCAGTAATATATACAGTGTATACTGCCCAGTAATATATACAGTGTATACTGCCCAGTAATATATACAGTGTATACTGCCCAGTAATATATACAGTGTATACTGCCCAGTAATATATACAGTGTATACTGCCCGGTAATATATACAGTGTATACTGCCCGGTAATATATACAGTGTAATGCCCAGTAATATATACAGTGTATACTGCCCAGTAATATATACAGTGTATACTGCCCGGTAATATATACAGTGTATACTGCCCGGTAATATATACATAACGTGGTATATATCGGCGCCAGTAATATATACAGTGTATACTGCCCAGTAATATATACAGTGTATACTGCCCAGTAATATATACAGTGTATACTGCGCAGTAATATATACAGTGTAACTGCCCAGTAATATATACAGTGTATACTGCCCGGTAATATATACAGTGTATACTGCCCAGTAATATATACAGTGTATACTGCCCGTAATATATACAGTGTATACTGCCCGGTAATATATACAGTGTATACTGGCCGGTAATATATACTAGTGTATACTGTCCAGTAATATATACAGTGTATACTGCCCAGTAATATATACAGTGTATACTGCCCGTAATATATACAGTGTATACTGCCCGGTAATATATACAGTGTACACTGCCGAGTAATATATACAGTGTATACTGCCGTAATAATACATGATACTCCAGTAATATACAGGATACTGCCCGGTAATATATACAGTGTATACTGCCCGGTAATATATACAGTGTATACGTGCCGGTAATATTATAACATGTCACTACTGCGGTAGTAATATATATACAGTGTATACTGCCCGTAATATATACAGTGTTAATAACTGACCCAGTAATATAATTACAGTGTAATTACAGCCCGGTAATATATACAGTGTATACTGCCCGGTAATATACATTATACTGCGTAAATTACAGTGCACGCGTAATATATACAGTGTAACATGCCAGTAATATATACAGTGTAATGCCCAGTAATATATACAGTGTATACTGCCCAGTAATATATACAGTGTATACTGCCCGGTAATATATACAGTGTATACTGCCCAGTAATATAATACATGGTAATAATCATGACCCCGTAATATATACAGTGTATACTGCCCAGTAATATATACAGTGTATACTGCCCGGTAATAATATCTATACAGTGTATACTGCCCGGTAATATATACAGTGTATACTGCCGGTAATATATACAGTGTATTGAATATACAGTGACGTAAATATATAAGTGTTACTGCCCAGTAATATATACAGTGTATACTGCCCGGTTAAATTAATATATCAGTGTATACTGCCCGGTAATATATACAGTGTATACTGCCCGGTAATATATACAGTGTATACTGCCCAGTAATATATACAGTGTATACTGCCCAGTAATATATACAGTACCGTTATATACTAGCCCGGTAATATATACAGTGTATACTGCCCGGTAATATATACAGTGTATACTGCCCGGTAATATATACAGTGTATACTGCCCGGTAATATATACAGTGTATACTGCCCAGTAATATATACAGTGTATAATGCCCAGTAATATATACAGTGTATACTGCCCGGTAATATATACAGTGTATACTGCCCGGTAATATATACAGTGTATACTGGCCGGTAATATATATAGTGTATACTGTCCAGTAATATATACAGTGTATACTGCCCGGTAATATATACAGTGTATACTGCCCGGTAATATATACAGTGTATACTGCCCGGTAATATATACAGTGTATACTGCCCAGTAATATATACAGTGTATACTGCCCAGTAATATATACAGTGTATACTGCCCAGTAATATATACAGTGTACACTGCCGAGTAATATATACAGTGTACACTGCCCAGTAATATATACAGTGTATACTGCCCGGTAATATATACAGTGTATATTATATTCAGTGGGTACTGATTCTTTCTGAGGTTTCTTGCCCTTCTTCTTACCTTGACAGTTTCGGCCATTAGGGGCCAGTGTGTATCCGGTGGGGGGGCAGGTGCAGCGGAAGCTGCCGGGGACATTGTTGCAACGGTAGGAACATATGTGTCCACCGGTGGGGAGGGCGCACTCATCAATATCTGTACCGGGGGTAATAGTAATAATCAGGATAGGTAGATAATAGATAGATAGATAGATAGATAGATAGATAGATAGATAGATAGATAGATAGATAGATAGATAGATAGATAGATAGATAGATAGATAGATAGATAGATAGATAGATAAGATAATATATACAGTGGGTACAGAAAGTATTCAGACCCCTTTTACATTTTTCACTCTTTGTTTCATTGCAGCCATTTGGTAAATTCAAAAAAGTTCATTTTTTTCATTAATGTACACTTGCGCCCCATCTTGACTGAAAAAACTGAAATGTAGAAATTTTTGCAAATATGTTAAAAAAGAAAAACTGAAATATTACATGGTCATAAGTATTCAGACCCTTTGCTCAGACACTCATATTTTCGTCACATGCTGTCCATTTCCTTGTGATCCTCCTTGAGATGGTTCTACTTCATTGGAGTCCAGCTGTGTGTAATTAAACTGATAGGACTTGATTCGGAAAGGCGCACACCTGTCTATATAAGATCTCACAGCTCACAGTGCATGCCAGACCAAATGAGAATCATGAGGTCAAAGGATCTGGCCAAGGAGCTCAGAGACAGAATTGTGGCAAGGCACAGATCTAGCCACGGTTACAAAAGAATTTCTGCAGTACTCAAGGTTCCTAAGAGCACAGTGGCCTCCATAATCCTTAAATGGAAGAAGTCTGGGACCACCAGAAGTCTTCCTAGACCTGGCCGTCCAGCCAAACTGAGCAATCGTGGGAGAAGAGCCTTGGTGACAGAGGTAAAGAAGAACCCCAAGATCACGGTGGCTGAGCTCCACAGATGCAGTAGAGAGATGTGAGAAAGTTCCACAAAGTCACCTATCTCTGCAGCCCTCCACCAGTCGGGCCTTTATGGCAGAGTGGCCCGACGGAAGCCTCTCCTCAGTGCCAGACATATGAAAGCCCACATAGAGTTTACTAAAAAACACATGAAGGACTCCCAGACTATGAGAAATAAGATTCTCTGGTCTGATGAGATGAAGATAGATCTTTTTGGTGATAATTCTAAGCGGTATGTGTGGAGAAAACCAGGCACTGCTCATCACCTGCCCAATACAATCCCAACAGTGAAACATGGTGGTGGCTGCATCATGCTATGGGGGTGTTTTTCAGCTGCAGGGACAAGACGACTGGTTGCAATTGAAGGAAACATGAATGCGGCCAAGTACAGAGATATCCTGGATGAAAACCTCTTCCAGAGTGTGCTGGACCTCAGACTTGGCCGAAGGTTCACCTTCCAACAAGACAATGACCCTAAGCACACAGCTAAAATAACAAAGGAGTGGCTTCAGAACAACTCTGTGACCATTCTTGACTGACCCAGCCAGAGCCCTGACCTAAACCCAATTGAGCATCTCTGGAGAGACCTGAAAATGGCTGTCCACCAAAGTTCACCATCCAACCTGACAGAACTGGAGAGGATCTGCCAGGAAGAATGGCAGAGGATCCCCAAATCCAGGTGTGAAAAACATGCTGCATCGTTCCCAAGAAGACTCATGGCTGTACTAGCTCAAAAGGGGGCTTCTACCCAATACTGAGCAAAGGGGCTGAATACTTATGATCATGGGATATTTCAGTTTTTTTTTTTTATAAATTTGCAAAAATTTCTACATTTCTGTTTTTTTTTCAGTCAAGATGGGGTGCAGAGTGCACATTAATGAGAAAAAATGAATTTACCAAATGGCTGCAATGAAAGAAAGAGTGAAAAATGTAAAGGGGTCTGAATACTTTCCGTACCCACTGTAGATGATAGATATGAGATTTATAGATAATGAATGGTGAATACATCTTTCATTAAAAGTCTAATGCGATGGTAATAAGCACTAGTTTTCTGCTGTACAATAGACTGCCTCCCTGTGCTGCACAGACTTGCATTAGGTCCTGAGCCGCATCAGGAAATATTAATTCACCTTCACATGTGATTCCGTCCACGTCGCTCAGCTGATAGCCACGGCGACAGTAGCACTGATAGGAGCCATAGACGTTGGCGCACTCCTGGCTGCAGGGATTGCTGCCACATTCATCCACATCTAAAGAATAAACAAGAAAAAAAAACAACTAACAGACTTGTCTCTGGCTGTAGGACAAGTGACTGCAGCAGGAGCCTCCCCCCACATCTGCCTGCTATAGACCAGACATACTAATCTGCGCACCTTCCTTCAACACTCACCTTCACAATTCCGACCATCCAAGGCTAACTTGAAGCCGGTGGAACAACTGCAGTAGAAGGAGCCATCGGTGTTTTCACACTTGTGGGCGCAGACACGACCTGAGTATCCTCTGCACTCGTTAATGTCTGGAATGGAAAGGCAAATTCATTCACAGAACAGTGTTATACTGCGTGCACCGCTCTCTCCCCTCTCACAGCATAAATCTCACAGTCAGAAGCTGAGAGGCTGCAGCTGCATCTCCCTCCTCCCTCTCACAGCATAAATCTCATAGGTAGAAGCCAAGAGAATGCAGCTGCATCTACCTCCTCCATTCACAGCATAGATCTCATAGGCAGAAGCTGAGAGACTGCAGCTGCATCTCCCTCCTCCCTCTCACAGCATAAATCTCATAGGTAAAAGCTAAGAGACTGCAGCTTCATCTCCCTCCTCCATTCACAGCATAGATCTCATAGGCAGAAGCTGAGACACTGCAGCTGCATCTCCCTCCTCCATTCACAGCATAGATTTCATAGGCAGAAGCTGAGACACTGCAGCTGCATCTCCCTCCTCCATTCACAACATAGATCTCATAAGCAAAAGCTGAGAGACTGCAGCTTCATCTCCCTCCTCCATTCACTGCATAGATTTCATAGGCAGAAGCTGAGACACTGCAGCTGCATCTCCCTCCTCCATTTACAACATAGATCTCATAAGCAAAAGCTGAGAGACTGCAGCTTCATCGCCCTCCTCCATTCACAGCATAGATCTCATAGGCAGATGCTGAGACACTGCAGCTTCATCTCCCTCCTCCCTCTCACAGCATAAATCTCATAGGCAGAAGCTGAGAGACTGCAGCTGCATCTCCCTCCTCCATTCACAGCATAGATCTCATAGGCAGAAGCTGAGAGACTGCAGCTTCATCTCCCTCCTCCATTCACAGCATAGATCTCATAGGCAGAAGCTGAGAGACTGCAGCTGCATCTCCCTCCTCCCTCTCTTCTAGTATATACATATAGATATATTTTTCCTATAGTCCTGGTGGATTATGCGACTCTGACACTCACCAACACACGATCTGCTCAGGGTGTCGAAGTGATATCCAGCTCGGCATTCGCATCGGTACGATCCGGGCACGTTTAGACATGTGTGCCCCTCACCACAGGGGTTCTGGATGCTGGAGCACTCATTAATATCTAAAATTAACACCAGGGAATTCTGCATTATTAAATTCATTTGGATGCAGCATTGCCAAGATCTTTGCATGTGGTCAATGAAAGGGACCTCGGGGATTAACAGTTCTCACAGCTGAGTGTTTGGTGCAATTGTACCCAGTCTACTCTGTAAGGTAAATATGGTAGATATTGATCCTGGAACAAGACAGGATGGGTGATAAATGTATGATTTCTGGGGTCCCGGCTGCTGAGACCACCACCAATTCTGAGAACGAGAGGATCAAAGTCTCCTTGTGACTGCAGCAGTAGTGAGCATGTGCGACCATCAAACCTATAGACAGACGCACATGCTCACTACACAAAGGAGATTTTGGGACCCCCCATATGGCCACTGCTTGAATGCAAGAAAAAAAAGGCGCCACCTACCTTCACATTTTGTTCCATCGGCATTTAGGTGATATCCTCGTCCACAGTTGACCACGTGCCGTTGACAGGTGTAGGAGCCTTCCGTGTTGATACAGGTTTGACCCGGGGGACATGGCGCATGGTTGCTGACACATTCATTAATATCTGGAGAGAAAAAACACAGGGTAATAGAGGGTTAAAGGGGCTTTCCCACCCTATAGGTCTGACCACTGGGATCCCTCAACAATCTTGAGAATGAGCCAGTTATAGTCACAATTACAGGCAATTATTGCAGCAGGAGCCTCCCCCACTTTTTTGCCATAAGAGACCTAATAATGAGCCGGTTACAGTTCCACTTACAGGCAGTGAGAAAGACAGCTAGCTGCAGCGGGAGCCTCCCCCCACTTCTTTGCTGTAGGAGACCTAAGAATGGGATAGTTATAATCCCACTTACAGGCGATAAGTAAAAAACAAGCTGCAGCAGAAGCCTCCCCCACTTTTTTGCTGTAGGAGACCTAAAAATGGTGTGGTTATAGTCCCGATTACAGGTGGTGAGAAAAGCAACTAGCTGCAGCAGGAGCCTCCCCCCTCTTCTTTGCTGTAGGAGACCTAAGAATGGGCCGGTTATAGTTCCGATTACAGGTGGTGAGAAAAGCAACTAGCTGCAGCAGGAGCCTCCCCCCACTTCTTTGCTGTAGGAGACCTAAGAATGGGCCGGTTATAGTCCCGATTACAGGCAATGAGTAAGGCAACTAGCTGCAGCAGGAGTCTCCCCCTCTTCTTTGCTGTAGGAGACCTAAGAATGGGCTGGTTAATGGTTATAGTCCCACTTACAGAAGGTAAGTAAGGCTACTAGCTGCAGCAGGAGCCTCCCCCCACTTCTTTGCTGTAGGAGACCTAAGAATGGGCCGGTTATAGTCCCGATTACAGGCAATGAGTAAGGCAGCTAGCTGCAGCAGGAGTCTCCCCCTCTTCTTTGCTGTAGGAGACCTAAGAATGGGCTGGTTAATGGTTATAGTCCCACTTACAGAAGGTAAGTAAGGCTACTAGCTGCAGCAGGAGCCTCCCCCCACTTCTTTGCTGTAGGTGACCAAGCACTGTTTAGCTGCTGAGGATGACACCACACATTTCCCTTGCTACTTAGCAAGAAAGGGAAACCAAGTCAAGCTTTGGGCATCGTATCTGGGGAGCTGTTGTGGATTCAGCAGGGGGCATCACAGTAGGGGGATCTGGAGGTTCCTAGGTAGCCAGTTCACCTACCTCTTTTGATTCAGGCAGGAGTTTTGAGATCATGTGGTTTCAGTGGGTCAGTCAGTGGCAGGTCTAGGATCTGCCTCACCATGCAGGAGGAGTAGTTGACAGCCAACAAATGCCCAGTAACCCAAAAAGTGCTGTGTGATCTTACCAATGCAATTCCCCAGTGCATCCTGAATAAACCCAGTGCTGCACTGCACTTTAGGGCGACAGCGGAAAGATCCGGGGTATTCTGGCAATTGAAGGTTGGGAGACAGTTGTGGATCCCAGTGGCACACTCTCGATATCTGCAAATCACAAAATACAACTTTTTGGGGGTTATTTTTGTAAAGGGTCAGTTCCTGTCCACAGCCACTAGGGGGCGGCAGTGCATTGTGGAATAGAGATAATGACTCTTGCCACCAGGGGGCAGTGTGCTAAAGACTTTACTATGGCTGAAGTTGTAAGTGGTGGACCGACCTCCCTCTCCCCATACCTATACAGTTGTTATCATCGGTGAGCTCGTAGCCGGTGCCGCAGTTGGCCTCTCTCTGACAGCGGAAGGATCCGGGTAGGTTGATGCATCTCTGCCCCACCTTACAGTTGTGCGCTTGGGCGATGCACTCATTTATGTCTGCGTAAATGGAAAGAAATGGCATAGGAGTGAAGAGAGGAATGGGGTGGGCGCCCAAGGGCATGTCGACTTTCTCTACCCTAGACCACCAGGGACCATTTACTCATTATCTATTTAGGCATTGTATGGCGGTATTAATTTTTGAACGGCAGTTTTATTTGGGTATTGGATGGCAGTAGTGTATGGGAAATATAATGCAGTGCAACGTGGGCACTATATGGTCCCTTTTTATATTGGATACTGTAACAATATTATTTCAGTATTGTATGGCGGTATTATATGGGCACTGATTAGCAGTATTGCATAAAAAAATGTGGTACTATTATGCGGCCATTTTAATGTAGTATTAGATAATGGACACTGTAGAAATATTATATAGGCATTGTGTGGCGGTATTATTTAATCATTAAAGGGCAGTTTTATTTGGGCATTGAATGGCAGTAGGGTATGGGAAATATAATGCAGTGTTCCCGTGGGCACTATATGGTCCGTTTTTTTGCATTGAATACTGTAATATAATATTATATTTATGATTTAATGGGCACTGATTAGCAGTATTGCATAAGAAATATATGGCGCTATTATGTGGCCATTTTAATGTAGTATTAGATGATGTATACTACAGAGAAGTAATATTCAGGCCTTCTATGGCGGTATTATTTGGGCAGTGAATTTTAGGATCGTGTGTGAAATATTTGGTAATATCATATGGACGCTATATGGTAGTATTTTTATATTGAACATTGTGGAGAAGTTTTATTTTGGGGCTGTAGGGTAGAATTATTTGGGCACTGAATGGCAGTATTATGTGGGAAATACACGGTAGTATTAGGCGAGCAATATGTGATAGCTCTCCCTACTGGATAGTGTAGGGAAATATTTCAGCATTGTACAGCGGTATTATTTGGACACTGAATAGTAGTATTGTACGAGAAATATGTGGCACTATTACGTGGCTATTTTAGTGTAGTATTAGATACTGAATACTGCAGAGAAGGATTATTTAGGGATTGTTTGTCAGTATTATTTAGGTACTAAATAGCAATATTGTATAGGAAATATATGGCAATATTATGAAAGCATTATATAGAAGTATTAGACATAGAATTCTTATGGAAGTACTTATTAGGGATTGTATGGCGGTATTATTTGGGCACTGAATACCAGTATTGTGTGGGAAACATTTGCTAATATTATCTGGACACTATATGGCAGTATTTCATATCAGATACTGAAAGGAAGTTTTATTGGTGGCTGTATGGTGGCATTATTTAAACAGTGAATGGCAGTATTGTGTGGGAAATATTTGGTGTTATTCTGTGAGCATTTTATAGTGTTAGTGATAGATGTTGCATACTGTAGAAAAATATATTTTAGGTTGCAAGGTGGAATTATTTGGCACTGATTGGCAGTATTATGTGAGAAATAGATGGCTGTATTATGTACGTTTTTTATAGTAGAGTATTAGATAATGGATACTTTAGGAAAAAGAATTTAGTGATTTGGTCACTGAAAGGCAGTATTGTGCTCAAAATATATGGCAGCATTATATGAGCTCTATCTAGTAGCATTAGGTCTTGGATATTATAGGGGTATTATATGAGCATTGTTTGGTGGTATTATTTGGATGAGAAATAAATGGCCATTTAGTGTAGTTTTGGATATTGAATACTGCAGGAAAGTATTATTTTAATATTGCAGGGTGGTATTATGTGGCAGCGTTGTGTGGGGAAATATATGGCGGTATTACATGAGTATTATATAGTAGTATTAGATATTGGATATTGTAGAGAAGTATAGCTTAGGGACTGTGCGGTACTATTATTTGGGTACTAAATGTCCGGATTGTATGGGGAAATATATGGCGGTATTATGTGAGCATTATATAGTAGTATTAGATATCGGATATTGTAGAGAAGTATAGCTTAGGGACTGTACAGTACTATTGCTTGGTAGTTTTATTTAGGAACTAAATGTGCAATGTATGGCAATATTATATAAGAATTATATAGTAGTATTAGGCATGGGATTCAGTAGGAAAGTATTATTTAGGTATTGTATGGTGGTATTATTTGGGCACTGAATTTCAATATTGTGTAACAAACATACGGGTGTATTATCTGGGCACTATATGGTTGTATTAGGTTTTATAGATGTATGAAAGTATTATACGGGTGTATTATCTGGGCACTATATGGTTGTATTAGGTTTTATAGATGTGTGAAAGTATTATACGGGTGTATTATCTGGGCACTATATGGTTGTATTAGGTATTGCAGATGTATGAAAGCATTATAACGGGTGTATTATCTGGGCACTATATGGTTGTATTAGGTTTTTCAGATGTATGAAAGTATTATACGGGTGTATTATCTGGGCACTATATGGTTGTATTAGGTTTTGCAGATGTATGAAAGCATTATACGGGTGTATTATCTGGGCACTATATGGTTGTATTAGGTTTTGCAGATGTATGAAAGTATTATACGGGTGTATTATCTGGGCAGTATATGGTTGTATTAGGTTTTATAGATGTATGAAAGTATTATACGGGTGTATTATGTGGGCACTATATGGTTGTATAAGGTTTTGCAAATGTATGAAAGTATTATACGGGTGTATTATCTGGGCATTATATGGTTGTATAAGGTTTTATAGATTGTATTAAAGTATTATATGGGTGTATTATCTGGTCACTATTTGGTTGTATTAGGTTTTATAGATTGTATTAAAGTATTATACAGGTGTATTATCTGGGCACTATATAGTTGTATAAGGTTTTGCAGATGTATGAAAGTATTATACGGGTGTATTATCTGGGCACTATATAGTTTTATAAGGTTTTGCAGATGTATAAAAGTATTATACGGGTGTATTATCTGGGCACTATATGGTTGTATTAGGTTTTATAGATGTATGAAAGTATTATACAGGTGTATTATCTGGGCACTATATGGTTGTATTAGGTTTTATAGATGTATGAAAGTATTACACGGGTGTATTATCTGGGCACTACATGGTTGTATTAGGTTTTGCAGATGTATGAAAGTATTATACGGGTGTATTATCTGGGCACTATATGGTTGTATTAGGTTTTATAGATGTATGAAAGTATTATACGGGTGTATTATCTGGGCACTATATAGTTGTATAAGGTTTTGCAGATGTATGAAAGTATTATACGGGTGTATTATCTGTGCACTATATGGTTGTATTAGGTTTTATAGATGTATGAAAGTATTATACGGGTGTATTATCTGGGCACTATATGGTTGTATTAGGTTTTATAGATTGTATTAAAGTATTATACGGGTGTATTATCTGGGCACTATATGGTTGTATAAGGTTTTGAAAATGTATGAAAGTATTATACGGGTGTATTATCTGGGCACTATATGGTTGTATTAGGTTTTATAGATTGTATTAAAGTATTATATGGGTGTATTATCTGGGCACTATATGGTTGTATAAGGTTTTGCAGATGTATGAAAGTATTATTTACCAAGATAAAGTAATGAAGAGGTTAATCCTCTAGGACCACACAACGCAAGTAATGAGAAAAGCAGATGTAAAAAATATGTAAATAGTGCCTCCGGGAAATGAAGATACCTGGACCCCGTCCAACATGTCTTCAGGGCCCCCCACCCTCTTCACTGACCCCAGGTTAAATACCGGAGCAACTGGAATCGACCCAAGCGGCTGGAAGGTTTTATATTACAAGGGTAAATGAAAGAGTCTATAGACATGCACAGTGCTGCAGTGCTGGATGATGGGCGATATAGTACATCCCTGCAGTTGGTTTGGGTTATACCGACGCACATTCATAAAACGGATACCATTGCAGGTGACTCCATCAGGCTGGAGCTGGTAACCGGCGTAACAGGAACAGATCACACTGTTTCCGGTGTCTCTGCACTGCTGGGTACACCGTCCGCCACCTACAGGTAGAAAAGCATCATTATTTCACGGTCTGCTTCATTGTATTGCAAGGTTACAAAATTAAAGGGGTATTTCCATTTTCATCCATGAGTGTTTTTTTGGATAAAGATTGTAAAAAGAAGCACTTTTGCAATTTACTGTTTGTTAAAATTTGCAGCCGTTCTTGAGATATTAACACTTTTCTGTCGTCTATAGCTCGTTGCCTAAGCAACCGACCACCGCTGCTGCCTAGCTTTTAAGCACTGTGCTGAAGCTAGGGAGTAACAGCGAGCTTCAAGGATCCTGGCCAGCTTCAAAACAAGGCTTAAAAGTTCAGTAATCAAAAGCTTGTAAGCTCTGCTCACGTTCTGCTGTCTAGAAGCGGTGGTCGGTCTCCAAGGCAACGAGTTGTAAGCAAAAGAAAAGTGTTAATATCTCGAGAACGGCTGGAAATTTTAACACGCAGTAAATTGCAAAATTGCTTGTATTTGTAAGCTCTATCCGACAATGCCCATTTCTGAAAAATGGAAATGTCCCTTTTAAAATTTCTCACCTCTGCATCTGTCGTTATAGGAGGGGTCTTCATTATCCGTGTTGGGAACTAAGGGTTTATTGGCTTTGGGAATAAAAATATATATATTAGTTACGTCTTGCAATGACGCCTTTTTTGTTTTTTAGCATGTTATGTAGATTATTGCACCTTCATCCTGGTTGGGAGCGTCGTTGCCCTCCTGTTTTACACAGCAGGCTCTGAACACCAGGCTGCACTGGTAGCCCAGGAACATCTGCTCGCAGGATTCACCCCGTGCCTGGGCCTCCTTCCCCAGCAGGCAGCATTTACAGCATCTCTGTAATAGAAATAATACAGAATGAAGAAGAATCGCTAGAAACCATTAATGCCCATATAGTATGCGCCTAGAGTTGAGCGATACTTTCCGATATCCTAAAGTATCGGAATCGGAATGGTATCGCCGATATCACTAAAATATCGGCGATACCCGATACCGATACCGGAAGTCCCATGTAAGTCTATGGGAACAAAATATCGCAACTAAAAAAAACTCATTCTTTCCTTGTAAACACTAAATATACACACATAGAATACATATATATATATATACATGTCATTGTGACATATATATATACATATATGTATAGTTTATACACTTCTACATAGTAAAATATCCTCTCATTCAATTGCCGGGTAAAGCCGGCTTCAGTGAAAAGACAGAAGCACCCGACATGAAATGACACTTGGTGTACATAGGGTTAACCATGTCTTTTCATGTCGTTTGCTATCTGATTTGCACAAACAATTAAATCAGACTATGTGTGCAAAATTTCACACCTGTAGGGGTTAATTAAAGGTGTAAATTCGTTGTAAAAAAAACGGACTTTTTTTGCTACGAATTTACACCTTTAATTAACCCCTACAGGTGTGAAATTTTGCACACATAGTCTGATTTAATTGTTTGTGCAAATTAGGCTGGAGTCACACACAACCACAAAAAATCGGTCCGTTTTAGACGGTCGACAATCGGATCAAAATGCAAACATCACACATCCTTCTGGCATCCGATTTTCCTTCAAAGATGCGATTTAGTCGCATGTGTGTGTACCTTGTAACATCCGATTTTCATCCGACTTGCGAGATTTTCTCGCAGGCTTGCAAAACTGACATATAATGGATCCAAAAGAATAGTATTTAAATGCCAAAAGAAAGAATAGATATATACACATAGAGCACATATATATATATATATATATATATATATATATGTCATTGTGACATATATATATATACATATATTTATAGTTCTTACACTTCTACATACTGTTATAGCCGCTAATTCAATTGCCGGCTTCAGTGAAATCACAGAAGCCGACATGAAATGATACATTGTTTCCACACATTTAACCATGTAATTTCATGTATTTTTATATATGTTTGAAACATACAATTACATGAGTATATGTGTGCTAAATTTCAGACATGTAGGGGTTAATTAAAGGTGTAAATTCGTTAAAAAAAAATGCGTGGGCTCCCGCTGTATTTTCTCCACCAGACAGACAAAGCAAGCGAGTGGGGGCAGATAATAATAGCCTAGGGAGGGTACATTTTTTTTGTGCCCCCCCCTGGCTACTAACATCTGCCCCCAGACACCCCAGAAAGGGCAAATCTATAATTAGATTCGCCCTTTCTGGCACTTTGCCCGTCTATTCCCATTGCCCTGTAGCGGTGGCGAATGGGTTAATAAGGGGTTAAAATGACCTTGCAATTGAAAGGTCACTTTAAGCCAGGTTAATAATTGATAGCTGTCAATTAGGCAACTATCAATTATTAATCCTATTGTATGAAAGAAAAATCAAACACACACACTTTAATAAAAAATAAGTTTAATTAAATAATCACACAGTTTTTGACCATATTTTATTTTCCTGCTAAAACCATTTCCTGTAATAAAAATAAAATAAAAAAGCAAAATTATACTTACCAATCCGATGTACAGTCAGGTCCCACGGTGTAATCCATCAGAAAGGGTTAACAGGTTACAGGTCGCAGAGAGCTAATAATGCTGTCTCAGACCTGTATTCCCCTGAATGAATAACTTCCTCTCCCAGCGAAAGTAGAGGAATAGATTCATGAATGGAGCTTAATTGATTTATTGCCAATTTAACTGTAGTGACCTGACCTAAAGGGAAAGTGGACACAATCAATTAAGCTTCATTCATGAAACACATCCTCTCCTGTCGCCAGGAGAGGAACTTATTCATTCATGAGCTTTGAGCTGAGCATGCAGGATTACTTGCACTGCTTGGCTCAAAGCTAGTTAACCCTTTGTGAAGGATTACAGCGTGGGACGTGACAGATCGGCGGAATAGGTAAGAATAATGTTGTTTTATTTCTTTTTCTTTATTTTAGGAGATCAATGGCTTCGCACGGATTTAGTGTAAAATAAAATATGGTCAAAAAAATGTGTTTTTATTTCATTAAAATTATTTATTCTTAAAGTGTGTGTTTTTTTATTTACTTCAATAGGATTAATAATTGATAGTTGTCTAATTGACAGCTATCAATCATTAACCTGCCTTAAGGTCACCTTTCAATTGCAAGGTGACAGTAAGGTGAGATTAACCCATTCGCCACCGCTACAGGGCAATGGGAATAGACGGGCAAAGTGCCAGAAAGGGCGAATCTAATTATAGATTTGCCCTTTCTGGGGTGTCTGGGGGCAGATGTTAGTAGCCAGGGGGGGCACAAAAAAATGCACCCTCCCTGGGCTATTATTATCTGCCCCCACTCGCTTTGCTTTGTCTGTCTGGTGGAGAAAATACAGCGGGAGCCCACGCATTTTTTTTCAACGAAATTACACCTTTAATTAACCCCTACATGTCTGAAATTTTGCACAAATACACTCATGTAATTGTATGTTTCAAACATATATAAAAATACATGAAATTACATGGTTAAATGTGTGGAAACAATGTATCATTTCATGTCGGCTTCTGTGATTTCACAAAACCCGGCAATTGAATTAGCGGCTATTACAGTATGTAGAAGTCTAGGAACTATAAATATATGTATATATACATGTCACAATGACATGTATATATATATGTATGTGTTCTATGTGTATATATCTATTCTTTCTAGTCTTTATTAAAGCTGTCAGTGTGATTTTACAGTATAGGCGGGGATGAATTGCCGGCTTTTCTAAAGGACACCGATGCGATTTCATCGCAAGTCACACAGTGTGGTCCGTTTGTAATCAGATTTTTCATCGCTCCCATAGACTTGCATTGGCGATTGTCGAGCGACAATCGGTGACAATCGCAACATGCTGCGATTGTACACGGACGTTTAAAACGGACCACAAAAAATCTGATACTGGGAGCTGCTCCATAGATTAACATAGGTCCGACTGCAATGCGATATTTCATCGCATTGCAGTCGTCCGATTTTGTCGCCAGTGTGACTCCGGCCTTAGATAGCAAAGGACATGAAAAGACATGGTTAACCCTATGTACACCAAGTGTCATTTCATGTCACCCGACATGAAATGACACTTGGTGTACATAGGGTTAACCATGTCTTTTCATGTCCTTTGCTATCTAATTTGCACAAACAATTAAATCAGACTATGTGTGCAAAATTTCACACCTGTAGGGGTTAATTAAAGGTGTAAATTCGTTGTAAAAAAAACGGACTTTTTTGCTACGAATTTACACCTTTAATTAACCCCTACAGGTGTGAAATTTTGCACACATAGTCTGATTTAATTGTTTGTGCAAATTAGATAGCAAAGGACATGAAAAGACATGGTTAACCCTATGTACACCAAGTGTCATTTCATGTCGGGTTCTGCATTTTCACAAAAGCCGGCAATTGAATTAGCGGCTATTATACTATGTAGAAGTGTATGAACTACAAATATAAATATATATATATATGTGTCACAAATTCAATGACATGTATATATATATATGAGGTGTAAAATTGCTGAAAAAAAATGCGTGGGCTCCCGCCCTATTTTCGCAACCAGACAGACAAAGCCAGTGAGTGGGGGCAGATAATAATAGCCCAGAGAGGGACCATTATTTTTGCCCCCCCCGGCTACTAACATCTGCCCCCAGACACCCCAGGAAAGACAAATCTATAATTAGATTCGCCCTTTCTGGCACTTTGCCCGTCTATTCCCATTGCCCTGTAGCGGTGGCGAATGGGTTAATATGGGGTTAAAGCCACCTTGCTATTGAAAGGTGACCTTAAGCCAGGTTAATAATTGAGAGCTGTCAATTAGACAACTATCAATTATTAATCCTATTGCATGAAATAAAAATAAAACACACACACTTTAATTAAAAATCATTTTAATGAAATAAAGACACATGTTTTTGACCATCTTTTATTTTACTGCAAAAACCATTTCCTGTAATAAAAATAAAATAAAAAAGCAAAATTATTCTTACCTATCCCATGCACAGTCAGGTCCCACGGTGTAATCCTTCAGAAAGGGTTAATGTTTACTGCAGGGACCGCAGCTAATGCTGCAGCCTCACAGTAAACCCCAAATGAATGAGTTCCTCTCCTGCCTGACAGGAGAGTAAAGGCTGGGTGTCACATAACGATACACCAGCGATCCCGACAACGATATGCACTTGTCAGGATCGCTGGTGTATCGCTACATGATCGCTGCTGAGCTGCCAAACAGGCAGCGATCTGGGACAGCGACACTGCGGGTAACATCGCTTAAGGGCCCGTCTCACATAGCGATATCGCTACCGAGATCGCTGCTGAGTCACTAGTTTTGTGACGCAGCAGCGAGCTCACCAGCGATATCGCTGTGTGTGACATTCAGCGACGATCAGCCCCCTGCCGGGTATCGCTGATCGTTCGCAGAAATGTCAGGACCTTTTTTTGATCGCTGGTTTCCCTCTGACAGGCACACATCGCTGCGTGTGACAGGCGGGAGACCAGCGATCCGCTGGTAACCAAGGTACACAGCGGGTTTCCAGGCACCGCGCAGCGCTTGGAAACCCGCTGTGTACCTTGGATACCAGCTCCCTGCATCAGGGCGCTGGTATCCAAGGTACACAGCGGGTTTCTAGGCACAGCCCCGCGCCTGGAAACCCGCTGTGTACCTTGGTTACCAGCGGATCGCTGGTCTCCCGCCTGTCACACGCAGCGATGTGTGCCTGTCAGCGGGAAACCAGCGATCAAAGGTCCTGACATTTCAGCGACGATCAGCGATACCCGGCAGGGGGGCTGATCGTCGCTGAATGTCACACACAGCGATATCGCTGGTGAGCTTGCTGCTGCGTCACAAAACTAGTGACTCAGCAGCGATCTCGGTAGCGATATCGCTATGTGAGACGGGCCCTTAAGTGGAAAGCTTAATTGATTGCTTTCCACTTTCACTTCAGGTCAGCCAGGGACACAATCAGTGACGTCAGAGGGAACTGATTAACAAAAATAGGGGTTCCCTTCGAAAAAAAAATGGCGTGGGGTCCCCCTATTTTTGTTAACCAGCCAGATGAAGCAGACCGCTGAGGCCTGGATTTTCAGGCTGTTAAGGAGCCAAGATCCATGGACCTTGCCAGCCTGATAATACCAGGCCACAGCAGTCTGTATATCTTGGCTGATTAACAAAAATAGGGGATCCCCTCGAAAAAAATTGGCGTGGGGTCCCCCCTATTTTTGTTAACCAGCCAGATGAAGAAAACCGCTGAGGCCTGGATTTTCAGGCTGTTAAGGAGCCAAGATCCATGGACCTTGCCAGCCTGATAATACCAGGCCACAGCAGTCTGTATATCTTGGCTGATTAACAAAAATAGGGGATCCCCTCGAAAAAAATTGGCGTGGGGTCCCCCCTATTTTTGTTAACCAGCCAGATGAAGAAAACCGCTGAGGCCTGGATTTTCAGGCTGTTAAGGAGTCAAGATCCATGGACCTTGCCAGCCTGATAATACCAGGCCACAGCAGTCTGCATATCTTGGCTGATTAACAAAAATAGGGGATCCCCTCGAAAAAAATTGGCGTGGGGTCCCCCCTATTTTTGTTAACCAGCCAGATGAAGCAGACCGCTGAGGCCTGGATTTTCAGGCTGTTAAGGAGCCAAGATCCATGGACCTTGCCAGCCTGATAATACCAGGCCACAGCAGTCTGCATATCTTGGCTGATTAACAAAAATAGGGGACCCCCTTGAAAAAAATTGGCGTGGGGTCCCCCCTATTTTTGTTAACCAGCCAGATGAAGCAGACCGCTGAGGCCTGGTTTTTCAGGCTGGTAAGGATCCAATATCCATGGACCTTGCAAGCCTGATAATACCAGGCCACAGCAGTCTGCTTAGCTTGGCTGGTTAACAAAAATAGGGGATCCCCTCGAAAAAAAAACGGCGTGGGGATCCCCCCTATTTTTGTTAACCAGCCAAGTAAAATGCAGACTGCTGCGGCCTGGTATTAAAAGACTGTCAAGGCCCATGGATTTTGGCCCTCAACAGCCTGATAATACCAGGCTACAGCAGCCCCACATTTGGCGCATCAAAAGATGTGCCAATTGTGGCACTTTACCCGGCTCTTCCCACTTGCCCTGTAGCGGTGGCAAGCGGGGTAATAAGGGGTTATTGTCACCGTTGATTGCACGGTGACAATAAGCCCGGTTAATAATGGAGAGGCGTCAATAAGACACCGATCCATTATTAATCCGAAAGTTATTAAATGTATAAAAAAAAGACACAGCAAGAAAAAAGTCTTTTAATGAAATAAAAGAGACAACACAGTTTTCATTTCTTTTATTACTCTCTCATTCCTGCGACGCCATCGATCTCCTGTAAAAAAAGAAAAAAAACAAACCAACAGTATACCACCTGTCCGACGCAGTCCATAGTAACGAGTGTCCCACGACGATCCAGCTCTGCTACATCGCAATGACAGGCAGAGCCTGACATCCCGGCGCAGCACAGCTGATTACCTGCTTCCCCGGCGGTGACGTCATCGGACTGACTGCTTTACGGCCGGGATTACCCAGCAGTCACTGCAGTTATCGCGAGAAACTGCATGTGACCGCCGGGGAAAGAAGATGGCGGCCATGAAGCAGTGCAGGACGTGACCGCCGGAGATCTTCTGCCGGGTAAGTGCTGCTGACTCCTGACAGACCCGACAGACGGACACAGACAGTGACAGACCCGACCGACGACACTGACAGTGACAGTGACAATCCCGATTCCGGTATCCGATAAGACGAAAATATCGGAACTCGGAATCGGAATTCCGATACAGCTAATATCGGCCGATACCCGATATTTGCAGTATCGGAATGCTCAACACTATATGCGCCTTATTATTAGCCACGAAGATAATAAAACACGGCTTTTATAAATATGCTACAGGTCTGGGGTATGAGACAGTCCTGACGCTAAACCTTCCTTTTCCTGGTGAGATATTAGCAAAATGGCTACCTGCAGACACCACTAGGGGGAGCTCACTGCAGACTGGACGCACACAGTGTTCAGATCCGCGACACCACAGTGCTGTGCACTGTGTAGTGGCTGTTCTTAGGTACTGCAGCTCAGTTTCTAATCATTGGACTGCAGTACCCAAGAATGGCCACTAGACAGTGTACAGAGCTCTGCTGTCTCGGCTCTGTACAGTTAGGACCCGATTCATTATTGCATTTATGCTTTTTTCCCCCTAGATTTTGGTGTTTTTTCGCCTTTTTTTTAAAGTCTGCTTTACATGTGGGTGGATTTTTTTTTTCTAAAAGTTTTCTGCCGGGTCATCAATAGCGAGTTTTTAAAAAGTCACATTTTTAGTGCAGATGTCCTGCAGTACCCCCTTTCTTTCCCTTCCCTGGAGTGATTTTATACACCCCAGATATTCTACCCCACAACTGAACACTTTGACGGAGAAAGAAAAATTTTTTTACGGAAAATGTGACTTTTTGTGATAAAATTTTTGGTGGACTTAAAGAGTTGGAAAAATTCCAGTTTGGAGATGCCATAAATGCAGCTTCCAGAGGGGATGGGACCACTGGTGCTCATGATTTCTGCTTCTAAAATGGAATCCACTAGGGGGCGGTAATAAAAATGGGTATCCACTAGGGGGCGGTAATAAAAATGGGTATCCACTAGGGGGCGGTAATAAAAATGGGTATCCACTAGGGGCGGTAATAAAAATGGGTATCCACTAGGGGGCGGTAATAAAAATGGGTATCCACTAGGGGGCGGTAATAAAAATGGGTATCCACTAGGGGCGGTAACAAAAATGGGTATCCACTAGGGGGCGGTAATAAAATGAGAATCCACTAGGGGCGGTAATAAAAATGGGTATCCACTAGGGGCGGTAATAAAAATGAGTATCCACTAGGGGCGGTAATAAAAATGGGTATCCACTAGGGGGCGGTAATAAAAATGGGTATCCACTAGGGGCGGTAATAAAAATGGGTATCCACTAGGGGCGGTAATAAAAATGAGAATCCACTAGGGGGCGGTAATAAAAATGGGTAGGCACTGGCAGTGATAAAAATTGGTATCCACTAGGGGCAGTAATAAAAATGAGTATCCACTAGGGGGCAGTGATAAAAATGGGTATCCACTAGGGGGGCGGTAATAAAAATGAGTATCCACTAGGGGGCAGTGATAAAAATGGGTAGCCACTAGGGGGCAGTAATATAAAATGGGTATCCACTAGGGGGCAGTAATAAAAATGAGTATCCACTAGGGGGCAGTGATAAAAATGGGTATCCACTAGGGGGGCGGTAATAAAAATGAGTATCCACTAGGGGGCAGTAATAAAAATGGGTATCCACTAGGGGGCAGTAATAAAAATGAGTATCCACTAGGGGGCAGTGATAAAAATGGGTATCCACTAGGGGGCAGCAATAAAAATTAGTATCCCACTAGGGGGCAGTGATAAAAATGGGTATCCACTAGGGGGGCGGTAATAAAAATGAGTATCCACTAGGGGGCAGTAATAAAAATGGGTATCCACTAGGGGGCGGTAATAACAATAGGTATCCACTAGGGGGCAGTAATAAAAATGAGTATCCACTAGGGGCAGTAATAAAAATGAGTATCCACTAGGGGGCAGTAATAAAAATGGGTATCCACTAGGGGGCGGTAATAACAATAGGTATCCACTAGGGGGCAGTAATAAAAATGAGTATCCACTAGGGGGCAGTAATAAAAATGTGTATCCACTAGGTGGCAGTAATAACAATAGGTATCCATTAGGGGGCGGTAATAACAATAGGTATCCACTAGGGGGCGGTAATAAAAATGGGTATCCACTAGGGGGCAGTAATAAAAATGAGTATCCACTAGGATGCATCAACAACTAGAAAAAATAGGAGAAAAGCCGCCAAAAATAATATATAAATATTTTTAGTACAAATACACATACAAAAAATATATATACAAAAATAGCAAAATGAATGATTTGAAACGGTATGCGTGATGTAAAAGGTGTAGAGTTCACCTGAGTCACATTTATCAGAAGGGTGAGAGAGGCACACGAGACTACATGTGTAGTCTTTAGTATTACATTTCAATTTGAACGATGTGCCATAATTTTATCAAATGCCAGCAAAGAAGAATGAAATTCTTAGAAAAATGAAGTCTAATACTAATCGCAAGTGCACAGTTCAGGAGAGATCCGGATTCCCTCCCTCAGAGTTGGAAAACATAGCATAGAATTGCTGCATGAATCAATACTAAGACTCACCCATAGTGGCAATATGACCCAGGGACGCGCCCCGACGCGCGTTTCGCATTGGCTTCTTCGGGGGGCTGGTACATACTAAAACGCTCATCCCCGCTTACTATATACCCTAACCTTAATGGGGAATGATCCGCACGTGTGGACAGCACGTCCATAGACTTCCGGCGACGTCACACCGGCCGACACGCTCCACGGGTGCACCCCTATGATGTGGTGGAGCGTGCAAAGACCGCGAGACGCCGCAGGAGTAAACGGAGGTGGAGTCACTCGAAGACATGCGCAGTTGGATTTAAGAATCGATGAAGACATATCAAAAGAGGGCAAAATTTACCCACAAGTGACATTAAATAGAAACATAGCAATACTACAATATATCACGGCAACAATCATTTGGCACATGAAGAACAATCATCCACTAGGGTGCGGTAATAAAAATGAGTATCCACTAGGGGCGGTAATAAAAATGAGTATCCACTAGGGGGCGGTAATAAAAATGAGTATCCACTAGGGGGCAGTAATAAAGATGGGTATCCACTAGGGGGCGGTAATAAAAATGAGTATCCACTAGGGAGCGGTAATAAAAATGAGTATCCACTAGGTGCGGTAATAAAAATGAGTATCCACTAGGGGGCGGTAATAAAAATGAGTATCCACTAGGGTGCGGTAATAAAAATGAGTATCCACTAGGGTGCGGTAATAAAAATGAGCATCCACTAGGGGGCGGTAATAAAAATGAGTATCCACTAGGGGGCAGTAATAAAGATGGGTATCCACTAGGGGGCGGTAATAAAAATGGATATCCACTAGGGAGCGGTAATAAAAATGAGTATCCACCAGGGGGCGGTAATAAAAATGGGTATCCACTAGGGGGCGGTAATAAAAATGGGTATACACTAGGGGGCGGTAATAAAAATGGGTATCCACTAGGGGGCGGTAATAAAATGAGTATCCACTAGGGGGCGGTAATAAAAATGGGTATCCACTAGGGGGCGGTAATAAAAATGGGTATCCACTAGGGGCGGTAATAAAAATGGGTATCCACTAGGGGGCGGTAATAAAAATGGGTATCTACTAGGGGGCGGTAATAAAAATGGGTATCCACTAGGGGGCGGTAATAAAAATGGGTATCCACTAAGGGGCAGTAATAAAAATAGTTATCCACTAGGGGGCGGTAATAATTTGTAGGCAGGTGAGACCTAATGGTTTGCATCCAGTTTGAAGTTATTCTCTAACTCATAGATAGGGGATAAATTCCTGATTTCTGGGGTCCGACTAATCCCAAAAATGTTGTAGGATCACTAGTCCCAGCAGATCTCCGCTCACCTGCACAAACCTGGCTTCACAGCTGGACGGCTTCTCCTGGTCACTCGCGTGACAAGAGCTTTTCTCGTTGGCAATGTTGATGCCGGTCGTACAGTGCAAGTCCTCCAGCTGATTGAGGCAGCATTGCTCCTGGATTAATCTAGAAAAACAATAAGACAAGCGTACATCAGATATTTCATGAAAAAAGCCAATGTACAGTAATTCCTCATGGCAGCATTCTTACAGGAACAGCGCCACACCTGTCTACAGGTTGTATGGGGTACTGAGCCTAAACTCATTGTAAATACAACTCATGGACAGGAGTGGCGCTGTTTCTAGAAAAAAGCAATGTTCTTGAACTAGTGGACAACTATCTCAAATACATTGCTTCTTTCCAAGAGTCTCCCGAACTTTCCACAGCATAGAATAAATCCAATAATAACTTCCGCCACTTCACACTGTCAATCTTACAACTGGTCCTATTTTTCATGGGAGCGTGAAATCAGAAATTATTTAAATCAGGATTTTATGTTAAACGCATTTATTTTTCTAATTTTGTATGTTTTTTACATTTTTCATATCACTATCTGCATTTAAACAAAAATTAAAATTTTAGAATTTCCGCACTGCCCACCATGCCTAACAATAATTTATTCATTTTGTTCTGTACAGATGACTTTTCATCAGTTTCATTATCATCACAAACAGGATTATAATGCATGATAACACCTCTATATACAGAAGATAACACAGGATCTACCATTCACAATAGGTGATGTCACAGCTCACCTCCTCCTCCTCCTCCTGTACAATGACTGATAACACCTCTATATACAGAAGATAACACAGGATCTACCATTCACAATAGATGATGTCACAGCTCACCTCCTCCTCCTGTACAATGACTGATAACACCTCTATATACAGTAGATAACACAGGATCCACCATTCACAATAGGTGATGTCACAGCTCACCTCCTCCTCCTGTACAATGACTGATAACACCTCTATATACAGTAGATAACACAGGATCCACCATTCACAATAGGTGATGTCACAGCTCACCTCCTCCTCCTCCTGTACAATGACTGATAACATCTCTATATACAGTAGATAACACAGGATCCACCATTCACAATAGGTGATGTCACAGCTCACCTCCTCCTCCTGTACAATGACTGATAACACCTCTATATACAGTAGATAACACAGGATCCACCATTCACAATAGTTGATGTCACAGCTCACCTCCTCCTCCTGTACAATGACTGATAACACCTCTATATACAGTAGATAACACAGGATCCACCATTCACAATAGGTGATGTCACAGCTCACCTCCTCCTCCTGTACAATGACTGATAACACCTCTATATACAGAAGATAACACAGGATCTACCATTCACAATAGGTGATGTCACAGCTCACCTCCTCCTCCTGTACAATGACTGATAACACCTCTATATACAGTAGATAACACAGGATCCACCATTCACAATAGGTGATATCACAGCTCACCTCCCCCTCCTGTACAATGACTGATAACACCTCTATATACAGTAGATAACACAGGATCCACCATTCACAATAGATGATGTCACAGCTCACCTCCTCCTCCTCCTCCTGTACAATGACTGATAACACCTCTATATACAGAAGATAACACAGGATCCACCATTCACAATAGGTGATGTCACAGCTCACCTCCTCCTCCTCCTGTACAATGACTGATAACACCTCTATATACAGAAAATAACACAGGATCTACCATTCACAATAGATGATGTCACAGCTCACCTCCTCCTCCTGTACAATGACTGATAACACCTCTATATACAGTAGATAACACAGGATCCACCATTCACAATAGGTGATATCACAGCTCACCTCCTCCCCTGTACAATGACTGATAACACCTCTATATACAGAAGATAACACAGGATCCACCATTCACAATAGGTGATATCACAGCTCACCTCCTCCTCCTGTACAATGACTGATAACTCCTCTATATACAGTAGATAACACAGGATCCACCATTCACAATAGGTGATATCACAGCTCACCTCCTCCTGTACAATGACTGATAACACCTCTATATACAGAAGATAACACAGGATCCACCATTCACAATAGGTGATGTCACAGCTCACCTCCTCCTCCTGTACAATGACTGATAACTCCTCTATATACAGTAGATAACACAATCCACCATTGTAGCGTCGGCGTCCCTGCCTTCTGCCAGGCAGGGACGCTGTTCCCCTGCAGCAGCGTCCTCTGCCAGGCAGGGACGTCGCCCCCCCTTACCCTTCCTCAGCGTCCTCCTTCCGCCCTGCTGGGGCCGCGCGCTCCTTCCCTGCTGCTGGACTTAGGGCGCGCGCCCGCGCCCTCCCCGCTCTTAAAGGAGCCGCGCGCATTTTTCAAATAAGTCCCCGGCCAATGCCGGAGGACTCCACCCTATATTAAGGGCTTCCTCCTTAATGGAGGTGCCCGAGCAATGTTGTTGTTGCACTGTTTCACTCTGCTTCAGCCCTCAGGTCCCGTTACCAGTTACCTGCCTGTTTCCTGCCCGTTTGCTGTATGCTACCTGTCTGCAAGTCTACCCGGAGGTTCGGACGTCACAAGTGGTGATCCACGGCTATTCTAGAGACTCTTGCCTGCTCACTTGGGAGCGATCATCTGCCATCTGACTACAGCCCTACCCGGAGGTTCGGACGTCACAAGCGGTGATCCCCGGCTATTCCAGAGACTCTTACCTGCTCACTTGGGAGCGATCATCTGCCATCTGACTGCAGCCCTACCCGGAGGTTCGGACGTCACAAGCGGTGATCCCCGGCTGTTCCAGAGACTCTCGCCTGCTCACTTGGGAGTGTCCATCCGCCATCTGCCTGCTAGCCTACTGGGAGGCTTCACCATCTCAGGTCGTATATACCTGTCCATCTAGAGACTGCCCCGGTTACTTGCTGTGACAACCTGCCTGTCAATCCAGAGACTGCCCCGGTCACTTGCCGTGACAACCTGCCTGTCTATCCAGAGACTACCCCGGTCACTTGCCGTGACAACCTGCCTGTCAATCCAGAGACTGCCCCGGTCACTTGCCGTGACAACCTGCCTGTCTATCCAGAGACTGCCCCGGTCACTTGCCGTGACAACCTGCCTGTCAATCCAGAGACTGCCCCGGTCACTTGCCGTGATCCTTTCCCGTATAACCAGAGACTGCCCCGTCACTTGCCGTGACTTCCTGTCCGTCTCCCTGGGCGCCACCCGCTCTCTTACAAGTATAACCTTCTTGTATAAATAAAGCTCAGAGGTTCCACCTACCTGACCCGTTACAACCATTCACAATAGGTGATGTCACAGCTCACCTCCTCCTCCTGTACAATGACTGATAACACCTCTATATACAGTAGATAACATAGGATCCATCATTCACAATAGGTGATGTCACAGCTCACCTCCTCCTCCTCCTGTACAGTGACTGATAACACCTCTATATACAGTAGATAACACAGGATCCACCATTCACAATAGGTGATGTCACAGCTCACCTCCTCCTCCTGTACAATCACTGATAACACCTCTATATACTGTAGATAACACAGGATCAACCATTCACAATAGGTGATGTCACAGCTCACCTCCTCCTCCTCCTGTACAGTGACCATGACTGATAACACCTACAGTTGTGTGAAATAGTGTTTGCCCCCATTCCTGATTTCCTATTCCTCTGCATGTTTGTCACATGTTTCTGATCACCAAAAAATTTACATAATAGACAAAGATAACACAAGTAATCACAAAATTCAGTTTATAAATGAATGTCTTTATTATTAAGGGAAAAGAAATCCAAACCTACAGGGTCCTGTGTGAAAAAGTGATTGCTCCTTAAACCTAATAACTGGTTGGGCCGCCGTTAACAGTAACAACTGCCGTCAAGTGTTTGCGATAATTTTCAATGAGTCTTTACAATGCTCTGAAGGAATTTTGGCCACTCATCTTTGCAGAATTGTTGTAATTCAGCCACATTGGAGGGTTTCTGAACATGAAACATCTTTTTAAGGTCATGTCAAAGCATCTCAACCGGATTAAGGTCAGGACGTTGACTAGGCCACTCCAATGTCTTAATTTTGTTTTTCTTAAGCCATTCATGGTTCCATTTACCACAGCAAGTCTTCCAGGTCCTGAAGCAGCAAAACAGCCCCAGACCGTCACACTGCCACCACCATATTTTACTGTTGGTATGATGTTCCTTTTATGAAATGCTGTGTTACTTCTACACCAGATGTATTGGGACCTACACCTTCCAAAAAGTTCAACTTTTGTCTCGTCAGTCCACAGAGTATTCTCCCAAAAGTCTTTGGGATCATCAAGATGTTTTCTGGCAAAACTGAGACTAGTGTTTATGTTCTTATTGCTCAGCAGTGGTTTTCGTCTTGGAACTCTGCCATGCAGGCCATTTTTCCCAGTCTCTTTTTTATGGTGGAGTCATGAACACTGATCTTTGGATGTTGTTGTGGGATCTTTTGTGACCACTTGGATGAGTTGTCACCGTGCTCTTGGGGTAATTTTGGTCGGCCAGCCACTTCTGGGAAGGCTCACTTTAGTGGATAATGGCTCTCACTGTGGTTCGCTGGAGTCCCAAAGCTTTAGAAATGGCTTTATAACCTTCTCCAGACTGATAGATCTCAATTACTTTATTTCTCATTTGTTCCAGAATTTCTTTGGATCGCGGCATGATGTCTAGCTTTTGATGATCTTTTGGTCTACTTCACTTTGCCAGGCAGGTCCTATTTAAGTGATTTCTTGATTGAGAATAGGTGTGGCAGTAATCAGGCCTGCATGTGACTAAAGAATTTGAACTCTATTTCCCAAAGATGTGAGAAACCAGAGTTAATTTAATACTTAGGGAGCAAACACTTTTTCCCACAGGACCCTGTAGGTTTGGATTTCTTTTTCCCTCAATAATAAAGACCTTCATTTAAAAACTGCAATCTGTGATTACTTGTGTTATTTTTTTCCAATATATATATATTTGTTTGGTGATCTGAAACATTTTGTAACGCCGGTATTGTCTGTACCTTGTTTTCCGGTGTTACTTTGCATGTCTTTGCTTTAACCCTTTGCTCCTTTTCCCCTAACCAGCTGGGATACTGTTGTCTGTTACCTGTATGGATGCTGCTCAGTTCCCAGCTCCACTGCGTAGCCGTACATGCGTGAGTGTCTCCGCTGCTCTGCATGACCACCCGCATGTGCGGTCCCTGGCTACTGCTGTAGAAGCTACCCGTAGGTTGCAAGGTCCTCTGCAGTGGTGCATGACTTACTACGTGTGTTTAGGCTGCAGCCATTGCCAGGTGTCCTTGCTGTGCTGATTTGTGTCTGGCTCTGCATAGGGTGCGCGGGCCACACCTTCCTTGCTTTTATGAGGAATGGGTGTGCACTAGAATTGCTGTTCCAGCCTATCGCTGTGAGGCAGCTCCTATATAAAGTTTCCCTGCCCTCTGGGGCGTTGCCAGAGCTTTGCATTGAGTTCCTGAACCTAGCCATGTGTGTTTGTGTGTTCAGCTCCTGCTCTGAGTGTGATCAGTTCTGGGAGAGCTGATACCCGTGTGTTTCCGCCAGCTCTGGGGGCAGAATACCCAGATCGCCTTTCCTGGAGGCTGCATATCCAGGCCTGTTCCTGTTGTGTCTTTTTTTCCCTGAATGCTTGATCCTGAATTGGTTCCTGTACCTGTATGTCTGAACTGTGTCCTCTGTGTTATGTTCCTGAAGTCCTTCTGTGTCCTGAACCCTGTGCCCAGTGACTGTGATTCTTTGCTATATAACCTGGGTTCATCTTGGAAGGAGGAGTCCAGTGTGCTGAGTTTCTGTTACTCTGTGCTCAGCTTGTTATTCAGTGCAATCCCCGTCCGGCTCCAGTTCAATCTGGCGGGGCTTGCAACAGACCGCTGGGGTTCCTTTTTAGGTCGCTGCCAGATGTCCGATGCCTGATGACCACGGCCTGATGTCCGATGCCTGATGACCACGGCCTGATGTCCGAGCCTGATGACCACGGCTTGATGTCGATGCCTGATGACCACGGCCTGATGTCCGATGCCTGATGACCACGGCCTGATGTCCGATGCCTGATGACCACGGCCTGATGTCCGATGCCTGATGACCACGGCCAGATGTCCGATGCCTGATGATCACGGCCAGATGTCCGATGCCTGATGATCACGGCCTGATGTCCGATGCCTGATGACCACGGCCTGATGTCCGATGTCTGATGACCACGGCCTGATGTCCAATGTCTGATGACCACTTCCAGATGTCCGCATCCTATCCTTTCCTGCCTGATGTCCGGTGCCTGTCGATCTTTTCCAGATGTCCTGAGCCCGTGTTCCTGAGTTCCAGTCCATGTTCCTGATGTCCTGCCTGTGTTCCTGAGTCCGTGTTCCTGAGTTCCAGTCCGTGTTCCTGATGTCCCGATGTCCTGCCAGTTCCCTCGTGGTCTACCCTGTGATGACACCTGTCTGAGGTCAGTGTCTGATGTTCTCCTGCTGTGCCTGTGCTACGCCTGAGGCCTGAGAGAGAGGCCGCCCTAGTATGCCTGTGCCAGATAACCCTGGACTGCATCTACCCGAGATGTCCTCCTGCATTCGCCTATGATCCTGAGACATGTACCCTTCGCTGATGAGCGGAATCGGGAGCCTGGCATTATGTTCTGTTTATGTACTGTGTTTGTCTTCAAGTAAACTTTATGTTTCTTCATACCTGAAGTTGTGCGGTGTTGTCTAGTCCTGCAGGTCGCCATCTTGCCCACATGCTCAGCTGCCACAGATCCAGGTCACTGCCCTCCCCTAGTCCGGGCAGGCCCGGGTCCCCCTCTGTGGTCCAGTGGGTCCACATTCTCTTACCATCTGGGATGCATGCCTCACGTCGTCATGGTCTGGCGGTGTGGGAGCATTGGCTAGTTAAGCAAGCTATGCCATGTCCCGACGCCCCGCAGCCGTGGGAAGCTTTACACATTTCAGTGCAACAAACATGCAAACACTTTTTCATACAACTATATATAAAGTAGACAGCACAGGATCCACAGATTTTGCATTGGGGCCCAGGAGCTTCATGTTTCGCCCCCTGTTTATGTGCAGAGAGTAGTATCTGGACATCAGATGCTCGCCCGCTCCAGCTCCAGAGCAGCCCTCACATGTGGTTCCTTTTTCAAGTCTCTGACGTCGTCTCCCAGGAGTGAACTTTCAGGCTAAGTGCACACGATCAGGAATAATTGCGTTTTTTTCGCGGTTTTTCCGCGGTTTTCCGCGGTAAAAACGCGATAAAAACGCAAGCATTAAGCATCCTATACATGTTAATTGATTCCGCATGTTTTGGCCACATGTTGCGTTTTTTTCCGCGAAAAAAACGCTTTGCGGAAAAAATAGCAACATGTTCATTAATTTTGCGGAATGTAAGCGGTTCATGTGCGGTGGTACCCAGGGTCTGGAGGAGAGGAGACTCTCCTCCAGGCCCTGGGTACCATATCCCTGGTAAAACAATAATTAAAATAAAAAATAATGATATTCTCACCTTCCCGCGGCCCCGCAGCCTTCCCGCCTTCAGCGACGCTCCGGCAACTTCCGGTCCCAAGAGTCCTTTGCAAGAATCACCCAGATGGCATAGCGGTCTCGCGAGATGCTACGTCATCGGTGTGATTTGCCGCAAAGCATCCTTGGGACCGGAGTTGCCGGGAGCGTCGCTGAAGGCGGGAAGGCTGCGGGGGCCGCCGGAAGGTGAGAATATCATTATTTATTATTTTTTTTATTATTTTTACATTAGATCTTTTTACTATTGATGCGACATAGGCGGCATCAATAGTAAAAAGTTGGTCACACTTGTCAAACACTATGTTTGACTCGTGTGACCAACCTGTCAATCAGTTTTCCAAGCGATGCTACAGATCGCTAGGAAAACGCTAGCATTCTGCAAGCTAATTACGCTTGCAAAACGCTATTATTCTGGCGGGAATCAGCACACAAAAAACGTGCGTATTTCCTGCGGGAGAAGTGCGGGATTGCCGCGGAAATTTCCGCGGCAATTCCGCAACGTGTGAACTTAGCCTCAAAGGGAAGAGGATTTCCTAATTCACTCCTCTGAGACGTTTCGCGTTTCTTTGCGTTTAGCCAAAGGCTTAGAAAGATTCCTTTTATGAAGCGCCAGGGAGCCCCGAGCCAACAGATATTAGACTCCGACTGATAGGATTTGGAGAGTTGTGTTCTTCTAACCCTACATCTGCACCCCCTAAAGTATAGGACGCTGGTGAAGGATTTATGAGGAATTGCCTGTGAGGGCTCAGGATACATTCATCGTTCAAGCTCTCACTATATCTTTAAAATCCTCTTCTTCAGTTATTATTTTTTGCCTCTGGCAGTACATTAGTAGTTTTATTCAATCTTTTTTTTTTTTATGAAGGATTTTCTTTATTTTCTATTTTAAACAGCGCCACTTATATCCGGTGGCTATGTCTGGTATTGCAGCTCGATTAACTGAATGAGTTGCAATACCAATCACAGCCACAGAAGGAGGGGGCGCTGTTTTTTTTTTCAAGGATCATAAAGAGGATGTCCATTAAAGATATGTTTTATTTTGTCTTATTGAGGAATGCGAACATTACCATTGGAAAAATAGGGGATATGTAAGTTCTAGTGTTTATCAATATGACCCCATACATTGGAAAACTGAATACGTATGCCCACTTATGGGTTGTGTTACCTAAACCCCACACTTTTTTGGCATGTATTTACTAGGATTGTATTTGAAAATGCACGAGCTGCAGCGTTTTCAGCATTTTATGTTTTTGAAAAGTTGAATGCGGCCTGAGATTTATTTGTAGACAATTTATTACATCATTTCTTTATGTTTTTAGGTAATTAATTTATAACCCTAGTCAAACTCTTACACTAGCCCTAACCTTAGCATGACCCTAACCCTACTGTAATCTTTACCGTAGCAAAACCCTAGCCCTAACCCTAACATAACCCTAACCCTAGCATTACCCTAACCCTAACTCTAGTGTAACTCTGACACTAGCCCCAACCTTACCATGACCCTAACCCTATTGTAACTTTTACCCTAGCCCTAACCCTAGAATAACCCTACCCCTACTGTAACCTTTACCCTAACACTAATACTAGTCTAACTCTTACACTAGCCCTAACCTTAGCATGACCCTAACCCTACTGTAATCTTTACCGTAGCAAAACCCAAGCCCTAACCCTAACATAACCCTAACCCTAGCATTACCCTAACCCTAACTCTAATGTAACTCTGACACTAGCCCCAACCTTACCATGACCCTAACCCTATTGTAACTTTTACCCTAGCCCTAACCCTAGCATAACCCTACCCCTACTGTAACCTTTACCCTAACACTAATACTAGTCTAACTCTTACACTAGCCCTAACCTTAGCATGACCCTAACCCTACTGTAATCTTTACCGTAGCAAAACCCTAGCCCTAACCCTAACATAACCCTAACCCTAGCATTACCCTAACCCTAACTCAAGTGTAACTCTGACACTAGCCCCAACCTTACCATGACCCTAACCCTATTGTAACTTTTACCCTAGCCCTAACCCTAGCATAACCCTACCCTACTGTAACCTTTACCCTAACATTAATACTAGTCTAACTCTTACACTAGCCCTAACCTTAGCATGACCCTAACCCTACTGTAATCTTTACCCTAGCCCTAACCCTAACTTTAGCCCTAACCCTAACATAACCCTAACCCTACTGTAACCTTTACCTTAGCATTACCCTAACCCTAACTCTAGTGTAACTCTGACACTAGCCCAACCCTACCATGACCCTAACCCTATTGTAACTTCTACCCTAGCAAAACCCTAGCTCTAACCCTAGCATAACCCTAACCCTACTGTAACCTTTACCTAGCATTACCCTAACTCTAGTGTAATTCTGACACTAGCCCCAACCCTATCATGACCCTAACTCTATTGTAACTTTTACCCTAGCCCTAACCCTAACATAACAATAACCCTACTGTAACCTTTACCCCAACCCTAACTCTAGTCTAACTCTTACACTAGCCCCAACCCTATCATGACCCTAACCCCGATGTAAAATTTTCTCTAACCCTAACTCTACACCTAGCCCTAACCCTAGCATAACCCTAACCCTAGCATAACCTTTACCCTAGCATAACCCTAACAGTAGTCTAAATCTTACCCTTGACCTAACCCTACCATATCGCTAATCCTAGTCTCTTATCCTAGCCCTAACTGTAAACTAACCCTAGGCTAACTCGTACCCTAGTTCAACCCAAACATAACCCTAACCTAGCATAAATCTAAACCTAGTCTAACTTTTACCCTAGGCCTAAACCTAGCTCGCATTAGAAAGGAAGAGTGCAAAATTGTAAAATATGTCACTTGTTTGACAGCTCTCTCAGCAGGTTGCTGTCATAAAATTACAAGTGAGCGGAGGCTCGAGGATCCCTTCCTGACTTTTCACCAATGTTTTCAGCATTTTCTATTTTTGAAAAGTTAGATATGGCCTGACACTTAATTTGTGGATAATTTATTACATCATTTTTAGATAAGTATTTTATAACCCTAGCCCTAACCTTAGCCCTAGCTCTAAGGTTAGCTCTAACCCTAGCCCTAACCTTAGCCCTAACCCTAGCCCTAACCTTAGCCTTAACCCTAGCACTAACCTTATCCCTAACCCTAGCCCTAACCTTAGCCTCAACCCTAGCACTAACCCTAGCCTTAACCCTAGCCCTAACCTTAGCCCTAACCCTAGCCCTAACCTTAGCCTTAACCCTAGCCCTAACTTTAGCCCTAAACTTACCTAACAAATCTAGCCTTAAACCTAGCCCTAACTTTAGCCCTAACCCTAACCTTAGCTAACAATAAATCTAGCCTTAAACCTAGCCCTAACCTTAGCCCTAACCCTAGCCCTAACATTAGCTAACAATAACTCTATTTCTAAACCTAGCCCTACCCTTAGCCCTAACCCTAGCCCTAACTTTAGCCCTAACCTTAGCTAACAATAAATCTAGCCTTAAACCTAGCCCTAACCTTAGCCCTAGCCCTAACATTAGCTAACGATAACTACTTTTAAACCTAGCCCTACCCTTAGCCCTAACCCTAGCCCTAACATTAGCTTACCATAACTCTGGCCCTAACTTCTTACTTCTATTATGATCAGAGGGGACAGATATTATGTTTGCCACATTCTGTGAGACATGGAGGACTCTGCAGTATTACTTTGCTGTTGGCTATCCCCTTAAAGTTTTTAGTGGATGACACAATTGTATTTCACTCACCTGCACTGTTTGTCTGAGTCTGTGATAGTAGGGAGGCTGGCACAGTCCTGATTGAGTGATGCCCACTCGTACCCGCTGGTGCAGCAGACATCGGCCTTCACCTCAGCAGCAGCTGCAACAGACAACATAGTATTCATCAATTTTACCAAGACAGAAACATACTGGACCCGATTCATTAATGCATTTTCGCCTGTTCTTTGACAAATTTTTATTGTTTTTATGTTTGTGTCATATTCATCCTTCCTTTTGGTCTTTTTTTTTCAGTTTATTTTATATGTGCTAACCTTTTACAGTTTAGGGTTTTCAGATGTTTTAGCCGTCTTCATCATTTGCCACTTTTTAAAAAAAAAAAATTGGCACAAATTTGGACCAGCTATTTTGGTGCAATTTGTTCATCTTTTAATGTAACTTGCGATTTTTTTTTACCTAAAAAGTCGCAAAAGAGGTTAAAGACGAAAATGTTGACTTTGCACAAAATTCTTGACTTTTTAAGAATTTGGCGCATAAAACGACAGAAAAGTGTCTTAAAAAAAACTTGCGAATGATGAATGAGGGCCTGTATGACTATTTCATTACAGAAAGTCTTTGTGGCTGAAGGGTAATGATGAGAGGGGCTGCGATATCAGCGACAGACCCCCTACTCCCCTCCCGCCAGTTATTGGGCTTGGGTTTTGTAACCGTATTGTTGTCCTTGCTCCATTGACTCCGACACTGGGAATTTATTTAATGAGCAGTAAAGGTTTCAGACGTCGGCATTTCCCAGCTCAAAACAAAAGAAGTTTCTTGGAAGAGAATGAAAAAATGTTATAGTACCAGTAATATCTTTATTTTTTGGATGCAATTCTGGTCACTTTGGAAATGTCCTGAACCAGAAAGGGATGGGGTTTGTGTAAACCCCACTTAAAAGTATGTAGTCATGTCAGAATTGAAGAGATGGCGTAAACATCTCTATACTATCAATTCTAATGTTGGAAAGTACTGTATGTGTACCGTGCTTCAGCCCCAGATGAAGCCATTGGCGAAACGCTCATCAGACATGCATTCTTCTTAATGAGTATTCCCTTCCTTGTTTTTACTATCTCCATGATTCTTATTACTCCTGTACGGCATTGGATAATGCCCTGAGCGGTGCAATATGTTGGTACCCACCCATATAGTGTACCGCCATACAGTAAACCATATAGTGCCGATATATTACCATCATTCAGAATAGTGCCTAAATAACAGTGTAATGCACTGCTATAGTTGTGCTGCCATCATCTGCAAAAACATTATACTACCAGGAACGCTTTCATTTTTAAGATGCAATCCTGGCCAATTTGGGACCGTCCTGAACCAAAAAGGATTGGGTTTGTGTAAACCCCACCCAAAAGTGTGTGATCAGGCAGAATTGAGGGCATGGCTTAAATATCTTTATACTACCAGCTTAAATGTTGGAAAGTGTGTGTACAGTATTTCAGCCCCAGAAGAAGCCATTTGGCGAAACGCACATCGAGAATGCATTGTTCTCCTCCTTGTGTTACATCTACCTATTCTCGCCATGCTTATTATTATTCCTAGAACATCCATATTCACTTATCAACTTGGTTCTGCACATTTTGGTTTAGTATATGGGTATTTATGTTTTTTCGTGCATATGGGACATTCGCATTCTTGATGTTTGGGATGACTGTCTTTTTGGCTTTGCTTAGTAAAAACTGTAGCATTGTGCTCAAATATTACCAACTTATGTGCTCCAATAAATAATATCTGATAATAGTATAACTAAAAAACCCCACTGATATTGGTGGTCCATGGGTCTACACACAAGCTGCTGGCCTCTAAGCTACCATCTCAAAGCCATCCAACGTTCTAGACCCAATAAGGTCTTGCCCATCCTCACCAACTTTTGCTGTTGAATTTTTGGGGGGTTTAGCCACTGAAAGTGTGGCTGCCAATTTTTTTTCTACCATAACTATGCCCCCTTTATTCAATCCAACCCCTGAATAAGTGCGTAGACAGTGGTTCTTTATCTTGATGGCATCACGCACAAGGAACCTTTGGGAGATGCAACTTTCTGTACGTTTTTGGAGGCTTCAACAACTCCCATGAAATTGTCCAAATCCTCTCACTTTTCCCCTGATCATCCTTCATGTTCTAGAATCCGGAAGGACCAGTAGGAAATGGTTATGTGAGGGGAAAAAAGGGCAAAAATCCAACATTGCAAGTCATGGGAATCCCAAAGTGTCTGTGAATGGAAAGATCGGCCACTACCGGAGCCTCCTAGAACATTGACTTCCAACCTGTGGCTCTCTGGACGTTCCGAAACTACAACTTCTATCATGCCTAAGTAGATATTGAGTTTTCCACCAATTTAGTTGCCCAATTTTCCCAAAATCAGATAATTTCTTATGTTAAGTATTATGGAATATTTTTCAGGAGCCTGTATGGATATTCCAGAAATTCAACGCAGAAGTGTGATGCTGCCAGATGTCTGCCACGCTCATGTACGGACGACTTGGCAGGAAAACGCAACACATCATTTTTTGTAATTTTTGGTGTAAATTTTCAAATACATTCTTAAATTTTGAAAAACATAAAAATGTCTAAAAGTCTAAGGAGAATATTTCAGATCTCTTCTTAGGAATGTAATCGAGACATGTCCGAAATAACATCGGCAGAGATGAATGAGATGGAGCCACCAGAGTTCCCAAAAATCACCCTAACATTGGTACACCACCATAAACCACCAAAGTCAACCCACTGATATCGTTGACTTACCCCAACGAAGTCCTGATTCTTGACCAAGTACATTACGCCCACATTTTGAGAAAAGGACCTTCAACTGTGGCATCTTCTCACCCTTTTTGACATACCAAACATTACCTCTAAAGGGAGCCCAAGAACCAGTTCAATCTGTGGGCGTCCTGCTATAGAGCAGGAGGAGCTGAGCAGATCGATATATACGTATATGGCAGAAGATTCAGGAATTTACTCAGTGAAACCTCTGCTTATTTTAGGCTTAGGAGTCCAGTGAGCAGTTAATCATGGAGTAAGACCACCCACCGGACTTCTAAGCCCAAATTAAGAAATTAATAGTTATGCTGAATATTTTCCCACAAAATATATATATCCATCTGCTCAGCTCAATTTGATCTAAAACATGGAGCCTACACATTAGACAGTGTGGCGGATTTCCTTTAAGTGATTTTTGACCATCCCAAAGGCCCAATTTTTGTTCCATCTCCCTTAATTATGTCCCGCTATATCTTGGAAGCCTTATCCTTATTTGACATTACTTTTTGGAAAGGGAGCAAAGTTCCTTTGAGTAAGGATCATAAGAGATTGTTTGGTACTTGTTCATAAGCTGTGACTTGAGGCTTCTGGACCCAATGCAAACCCCATAGCAGGACCCTCCAAATGCCATTTTTGCTACTGGTAAAGGAAAAGTTTTTGGCTCTTTATGCACCAGCTCCCTTATGCAATGCTGCCCCTCCACCATTGACCTCAATTATCTGGATCCCACTCTAGTTTTTCATCCCTCATGGCACCATCAAAGCTTCAGAAGATTAGGAGTCTACACGCAACAGTCAAAAATTTACATAAACAAAAATCTCGTCTTCATCCAGACAAATAAATACACAAGTGGCCATTCGCGTCATCGTCTTCACTCCCATCATCCATCAGACACGGTGAATAATAATATTGTAGTATCTCATCCAATGTCGAGCCAAGTACACATTGACAGAGGAGCAAGAAACGCGTTATATGTTTTCAGAACTGGCCAAATGTCCTCATTTGAAAACCAAATTTCAGATACAAATTAAGCCATCAGCATAAACAATGACATGGGCGAAACCAAGATGTCAGCCAACTGGTTGATGAGGGATAAACATGGACATTCTTATGTCATGTCCTAAACGCGTTTCGGTCTACAGCTGTTTTCGACCTGAATGATTTATGCCATTGTATGCTCGATCACGGGGAGAGGTCTGCGGCCAAATGGCTAACACCTTACAAAATTGACATCTTTTTTTGACAAATCCAAGAGGAGTCAGAGATTGGGATATGTCCACCATAGAAGGAAGGAACAACGATAGTATAAAGCTAAGCGGGAAGAGACAGGATCAGTAATGTAATGTGTGTACACAGTGACTGCACCAGCAGAATAGTGAGTGCAGCTCTGGGGTATAATACAGGATGTAACTCAGGATCAGTAATGTAATGTATGTACACAGTGACTGCACCAGCAGAATAGTGAGTGCAGCTCTGGGGTATAATACAGGATGTAACTCAGGATCAGTAATGTAATGTATGTACACAGTGACTGCACCAGCAGAATAGTGAGTGCAGCTCTGGAGTATAATACAGAATGTAACTCAGGATCAGTAATGTAATGTATGTGCACAGTGACTGCACCAGCAGAATAGTGAGTGCAGCTCTGGGGTATAATACAAAATGTAACTCAGGATCAGTAATGTAATGTATGTACACAGTGACTGCACCAGTAGAATAGTGAGTGCAGCTCTGGGGTATAATACAGGATGTAACTCAGGATCAGTAATGTAATGTATGTACACAGTGACTGCACCAGCAGAATAGTGAGTGCAGCTCTGGGGTATAATACAGGATGTAACTCAGGATCAGTAATGTAATGTATGTACACAGTGACTGCACCAGCAGAATAGTGAGTGCAGCTCTGGAGTATAATACAGAATGTAACTCAGGATCAGTAATGTAATGTATGTGCACAGTGACTGCACCAGCAGAATAGAGAGTGCAGCTCTGGGGTATAATACAGAATGTAACTCAGGATCAGTAATGTAATGTATGTACACAGTGACTGCACCAGCAGAATAGTGAGTGCAGCTCTGGGGTATAATACAGGATGTAACTCAGGATCAGTAATGTAATGTATGTACACAGTGACTGCACCAGCAGAATAGTGAGTGCAGCTCTGGAGTATAATACCGGATGTAACTCAGGATCAGTAATGTAATGTATGTACACAGTGACTGCACCAGCAGAATAGTGAGTGCAGCTCTGGGGTATAATACAGGATGTAACTCAGAATCAGTAATGTAATGTATGTACATAGTGACTGCACCAGCAGAATAGTGAGTGCAGCTCTGGAGTATAATACAGGATGTAACTCAGGATCAGTAATGTAATGTATGTACACAGTGACTGCACCAGCAGAATAGTGAGTGCAGCTCTGGAGTATAATACTGGATGTAACTCAGGATCAGTAATGTAATGTATGTACACAGTGACTGCACCAGCAGAATAGTGAGTGCAGCTCTGGAGTATAATACAGGATGTAACTCAGGATCAGTAATGTATGTACACAGTGACTCCACCAGCAGAATAGTGAGTGCAGCTCTGGGGTATAATACAGGATGTAACTCAGGATCAGTAATGTATGTACACAGTGACTGCACCAGCAGAATAGTGAGTGCAGCTCTGGGGTATAATACAGGATGTAACTCAGGATCAGTAATGTAATGTATGTACACAGTGACTGCACCAGCAGAATAGTGAGTGCAGCTCTGGAGTATAATACAGGATGTAACTCAGGATCAGTAATGTAATGTATGTACACAGTGACTGCACCAGCAGAATAGTGAGTGCAGCTCTGGAGTATAATACAGGATGTAACTCAGGATCAGTAATGTAATTTATGTACACAGTGACTGCATCAGCAGAATAGTGAGTGCAGCTCTGGAGTATAATACAGGATGTAACTCAGGATCAGTAATGTAATGTATGTACACAGTGACTGCACCAGCAGAATAGTGAGTGCAGCTCTGGAGTATAATACAGAATGTAACTCAGGATCAGTAATGTAATGTATGTGCACAGTGACTGCACCAGCAGAATAGAGAGTGCAGCTCTGGGGTATAATACAGAATGTAACTCAGAATCAGTAATGTAATGTATGTACACAGTGACTGCATCAGCAGAATAGTGAGTGCAGCTCGAGTATAATACAGGATGTAACTCAGGATCAGTAATGTAATGTATGTACACAGTGACTGCACCAGCAGAATAGTGAGTGCAGCTCTGGAGTATAATACAGGATGTAACTCAGGATCAGTAATGTAATGTATGTGCACAGTGACTGCATCAGCAGAATAGTGAGTGCAGCTCTGGAGTATAATACAGGATGTAACTCAGGATCAGTAATGTATGTACACAGTGACTGCACCAGCAGAATAGAGAGTGCAGCTCTGGGGTATAATACAGGATGTAACTCAGGATCAGTAATGTATGTACACAGTGACTGCATCAGCAGAATAGTGAGTGCAGCTCTGGAGTATAATACAGGATGTAACTCAGGATCAGTAATGTAATGTATGTACACAGTGACTGCACCAGCAGAATAGTGAGTGCAGCTCTGGAGTATAATACAGGATGTAACTCAGGATCAGTAATGTAATGTATGTACACAGTGACTGCACCAGCAGAATAGTGAGTGCAGCTCTGGAGTATAATACAGGATGTAACTCAGGATCAGTAATGTATGTACACAGTGACTGCACCAGCAGAATAGTGAGTGCAGCTCTGGAGTATAATACAGGATGTAACTCAGGATCAGTAATGTAATGTATGTACACAGTGACTGCATCAGCAGAATAGTGAGTACAGCTCTGGAGTATAATACAGGATGTAACTCAGGATCAGTACAGGATTAGTAATGTAATGTATGTACACAGTGACTGATAAGTAATGTTTTGGTTTTTTTACAAAGTTCAACATGTCCGCTCCCTACAAATTGCACAGGCAGTCGGTCCCATTGAAATTGGCACGCTCGGGCAACTTTTATGTATTATATGTTTCAGACCCTCAGTCCCCCATGTTTGGCCTCTTATGGGACATCCTTCAGGTGACACTTATCTCCAACTGTTATAGTAAAGTCTTGACTATAGTGTATCTCCCCCTCAGACCATCACAACTTTTCTCCTGATAATAAGCTGACGACAATGTGACCCCACCATGCGATCAGCTGTATCCTGGGCAAACCTGGCAGTAAGTGTTCAGTTCTGCTGTAGCGCCACCACAGGAGAAACTAAGCGTTACATCATGCCTATTCATAACGATTGGCTGGATATGTGAAGCAGGACAGGATGGGTTCTCCAGAGCAAGAGACGCCCTTGAAGGTCTTCTTTTTGGCGAAACACATGAGGATCCTGAAAAAACAAATCCCTCCCTATACTACAAGTGTATAAGAAAGTGAGTTTTCTAAGCTTTTTCTAATGATTTTAGACAAACCATACACCAACGTTCTGTCATTAGGCTAATTCTGAAGGCCATGTTCTCATCCCGTAAACCTCAGTCACCGGATAGGACGTATTTGAAGATTGTCAGACATTTCCTTCCAGTTTGCTCTTAGAAGCAGGTGTTCAAAGGGTTTTGTGTCCTTGTCATTCACTTTGGCTTCAAAGGAGCCCACTGTCGTTTAATCTGGAGTAATGGCCGCCCGTTTAGGACAAGTGGTTGTTTTGAAATTCGTGATCAAAGCCGAAAAAAAAATGGGTTTTACGAAACAATAAAGGAAACTTTCCCAAAATCAGGACCCTCAGAACGAGAGACAAAGCGGATGGAGAAATACTGTCCGTACGGAAAATCTGAACTCGGGATGATTCTAAAAAGGTGTTTTCATAGTGTCGAAAAACAAATTTTAAAGGCCACCATCTTAAAAAAAAAACTTTTACAGTCTAGAAACTTATATATAAGTCCTCAAACCACCTCTGCAGATCCCCTAAAATTTCTCTATAATCCCCCCGTATGGTGCCGTCCGGTCCAACGGGCGATTCTGGTCTTGCTTTGGTGCCTCATCTCTTCTTCTGATCATTGTCCTCCTTCCCTTCTTCAAAGAGATGCTTTGAAAAATCTTGGAAAAGTTTTTTGTCTTTGGAAAAGTTTTTTTTTCAGCCTTCTGATTGGGTGGCGGCAAAAAAAAGTGAGCAAAATGCCCACAAATGTAGAAACGACATAGAGGGTTTGGTTTTTTTTTCGAGGTTTTGGAGCAGAAATTTTCTTGACAATTCAATACTCGTCAAAATCTTGGAGAATCTGCTCAGTTTCTGCTCCGAAAAGGCTCCACGTGCAGATAAAGTTAGGGTACATACACACAATGTCTTTCTCCAGCGTATTTTGCCCGGAATCCAGGTGAAGACGAACCGAAAAAGCTCCCCATAAAATGACTTTGCCGTGTGCGTGTTCCAGCTTACATCACTTCTTCGACAACCTTAACGAAGTGACAGCAGCCGGCGGAGGAGTCTTTTTGCCGACTTTCCAGAACAGAAACTGAGCAGAAACCCAAAGTTTTTAAGAACTTTTGAAATTCGGAGAGTTTACGCCCAGTTTCTGCTAAGTTTCTGTTCCAAAAGAGCCTCGAAAAACTCAACTTTTTCAGTCGGATTTCTCGTGAAACTTACTCAAACAGCAGAAGCTCCAGGTTTTTGAGAAGTTTGCGCTCAGTTTCTGCTCCAAAAACTCTTAAAAAATGTGTGAACCCAACAAGTTTATCAGGAGGAAGACATTGTGATAAACGTTTTCCCTTAGACTTCATTAAACTAGGAGAAACTTTTGTAAAATTGCCCTAGCACTGATTTCCATGGAGAGCTGAGGACTCGCGGTCAGACATCCTCATATTAAAAAACGATGTGGATATACGCCATATTATTCCTCTGCAGAAAGAATATAAGCTCTGGCTGATAGAGAGGGGAATCATCATCAGAAAATGCGATATCGGTTACATTATGTTTTTATGTTAAACATATTTTTTTTAGAAATTAAATTGTTATCTTCCCATGTCCCTCTCAATAAATAGAAAAAAACTTGTTATTTTCACACTGTAATGATAGACACACTTCCTGTCCTGATCAGAAGACGAGAAGACTTTTCAGCAGTTTCATTATCATCAAAGACAGGATTACAAAAATGATAAAATCTCTTTATAGAGCAGATGCACAATTCACAACACCTCTATATACAGTAGATAACACAGGATCCACCAATCACACTAGGTGATATCACAGCTAACCTCCTCCTCCTCCTGTACAATGACTGATAACTCCTCTATATACAGTAGATAACACAGGATCCACCAATCACACTAGGTGATATCACAGCTTACCTCCTCCTCCTGTACAATGACTGATAACACCTCTATATACAGTAGATAACACAGGATCCACCATTCACAATAGGAGATATCACAGCTCACCTCCTCCTACTGTACAATGACTGATAACACCTCTATATACAGTAGATAACACAGGATCCACCATTCACAATAGGAGATATCACAGCTCACCTCCTCCTCCTGTACAATGACTGATAACACCTCTATATACAGTAGATAACACAGGATCCACCATTCACAATAGGTGATGTCACAGCTCACCTCCTCCTGTACAATGACTGATAACACCTCTATATACAGTAGATAACACAGGATCCACCATTCACAATAGGTGATGTCACAGCTCACCTCCTCCTCCTGTATAATGACTGATAACACCTCTATATACAGTAGATAACACAGGATCCACCATTCACAATAGGTGATGTCACAGCTCACTCCTCCTCCTGTACAATGACTGATAACACCTCTATATACAGTAGATAACACAGGATCCACCATTCACAATAGTGATGTCACAGCTCACCTCCTCCTCCTGTACAATGACTGATAACACCTCTATATACAGTGATAACACAGGATCCACCATCACAATAGGTGATGTCACAGCTCATGTCACAGCTCACCTCCTCCTCTGTACAATGACTGGTATCACCTCTATATACAGTAGATAACACAGATCCACCAATCACAATAGATGATGTCACAGCTCACCTCCTCCTCCTGTACAATGACTGATAACACCTCTATATACAGTAGATAACACAGGATCCACCATTCACAATAGGTGATGTCACAGCTACCTCCTCCTCCTGTACAATGACTGGTAACACCTCTATATACAGTAGATAACACAGTATCCACCATTCACAATAGATGATGTCACAGCTCACCTCCTCCTCTGTACAATGACTGATAACACCTCTATATACAGTAGATAACACAGGATCCACCATTCACAATAGGTGATGTCACAGCTCACCTCCTCCTCCTGTACAATGACTGTAACACCTCTATATACAGTAGATAACACAGGATCCACCATTCACAATAGGTGATGTCACAGCTCACCTCTCCTCCTGTACAATGACTGATAACACCTCTATATACAGTAGATAACACAGGATCCACCATTCACAATAGGTGATGTCACAGCTCACCTCCTCCTCCTGTACAATGACTGATAACCTCTATATACAGTAGATAACACAGGATCCACCATTCACAATAGGTGATGTCACAGCTCACCTCTCCTCCTGTATACAATGACTGATAACACCTCTATATACAGTAGATAACACAGGATCCACCATTCACAATAGGTGATGTCACAGCTCACCTCCTCCTCCTGTACAATGACTGATAACACCTCTATATACAGTAGATAACACAGGATCCACCATTCACAATAGGTGATGTCACAGCTCACCTCCTCCTCCTGTACAATGACTGATAACACCTCTATATACAGTAGATAACACAGGATCCACCATTCACAATAGGTGATGTCACAGCTCACCTCCTCCTCCTGTAACATGACTGATAACACCTCTATATACAGTAGATAACACAGGATCCACCATTCACAATAGGTGATGTCACAGCTCACCTCCTCCTCCTGTAAATGACTGATAACACCTCTATATACAGTAGATAACACAGGATCCACCATTCACAATAGGTGATGTCACAGCTCACCTCCTCCTCCTGTATAATGACTGATAACACCTCTATATACAGTAGATAACACAGGATCCACCATTCACAATAGGTGATGTCACAGCTCACCTCCTCCTCCTGTATAATGACTGATAACACCTCTATATACAGTAGATAACACAGGATCCACCATTCACAATAGGTGATGTCACAGCTCACCTCCCTCCTGTACAATGACTGATAACACCTCTATATACAGTAGATAACACAGGATCCACCATTCACAATAGGTGATGTCACAGCTCACCTCCCTCCTGTACAATGACTGTAACACCTCTATATACAGTAGATAACACAGGATCCACCATCACAATAGGTGATGTCACAGCTCACCTCCTCCTCTGTAATGACTGATAACACCTCTATATACAGTAGATAACACAGGATCCACCATTCACAATAGGTGATATCACAGCTCACCTCCTCCTCCTGTACAATGACTGATAACACCTCTATATACAGTAGATAACACAGGATCCACCATTCACAATAGGTGATGTCACAGCTCACCTCCTCCTCCTGTTCAATGACTGATAACACCTCTATATACAGTAGATAACAAGGATCCACCATTCACAATAGGTGATGTCACAGCTCACCTCCTCCTCCTGTACAATGACTGATAACACCTCTATATACAGTAGATAACACAGGATCCACCATTCACAATAGGTGATGTCACAGCTCACCTCCTCCTCCTGTACAATGACTGATAACACCTCTATATACAGTAGATAACACAGGATCCACCATTCACAATAGGTGATGTCACAGCTCACCTCCTCCTCCTGTACAATGACTGATAACACCTCTATATACAGTAGATAACACAGGATCCACCATTCACAATAGGTGATGTCACAGCTCACCTCCTCCTCACTGATAACACCTCTATATACAGTAGATACACAGGATCCTCCATTCACAATAGGTGATGTCACAGCTCACCCTCCTTCCTCTGTACAATGACTGATAACACCTCTATATACAGTAGATAACAAGGATCCACATTCACAATAGGTGATGTCACAGCTCACCTCCATCCTCCTGTACAATGACTGATAAACACCTTATATACAGTAGATAACACAGGATCCACCATTCACAATAGGTGATGTCACAGCTCACCTCTCCTCCTCCTGTACAATGACTGATAACACCTTCTATATACAGTAGATAACACAGGATCCACCATTCACAATAGGTGATGTCACAGCTCACCTCTCCTCCTGTACAATGACTGATACACCTCTATATACAGTAGATACACAGGATCCACCATTCACAATAGGTGATGTCACAGCTCACCTCCTCCTCCTGTTACAATGACTGATAACACCTCTATATACAGTAGATAACACAGGATCCACCATTCACAATAGGTGATGTCACAGCTCACCTCCTCTCCTGTACATGACTGATAACACCTCTATATACAGTAGATAACACAGGATCCACCATTCACAATAGGTGATGTCACAGCTCACCTCCTCCTCCTGTACAATGACTGATAAACCTCTATATTACAGTAGATAACACAGGATCCACCATTCACAATAGGTGATGTCACAGCTCACCTCCTCCTGTACATGATTAACCCTTATAGTGATAAACAGGATCACATCAAATAGGTGAGTCACAGCTCTCCTGTCAATGTGTAACCTCTTACGTAGAACCCTTCACATGTGTGTACAGCTCACTCCTCCTGTAATGCGTACTATTACAGAACACAGACCACTTACAATGTGATTCACGCACCCTCTGTCAATGTGAACATCTATATACAGAGTACAAGGTCACATCACATAGGTGATACAGCTCACCTCCCTGTCATGACTGATAACTTTATACAGTAGATAAACAGGATCACCATTCCATAGTGATTAAGCTCCCTCTCTCCTGTACAATGACTGATAACACTCTTTCTGATAACGGATCCACCATTCACATAGGTGTGTCAAGCTCACCTTCCTGTACAATGATGTAACACCTCTATATAAGTAGATAAACAGGATCCACCATTCAATAGTGTTCACAGCTCACCTCTCTGTACAATGACTG
>JARQOD010000004.1:10371774-10461069 GCA_033576555.1 Oophaga sylvatica
GGGATGGTCACCACCTGAGCCTGTCCCTGCACTCTCCTAACGCTCTATGCGGGTCCTTCCCCCCCACCGCCGTCAGGATACCTCGCCCCTAGTTGTCACCTATTAGTGCACTGGCCGGCCAGGAGCACTAGCCTCACCTCTGCAGATAATAAACACAGGGGGAAGTGACAAACATTAAAGGGACAAGGTAGCAAAAAACACAACGCTTAGCTTATGAACACCGTTGCTAAGCTCCACACAGCAGAAAACACAGCAACTGGACTCCAAACACCAGACGTGGCTGACACCAGAGAGCTGCTCCTGCTAGGCTGGTTTCCAGAAAGGACCTGTATCACCAATAGTCAGCTGAAGCATCAGGTGACCTTTTAAAGGATGGTGGGAGTGGTCACCACCTACATCAGCTGACCCAGCAGCACTGCAATTACACCAGATTGCCAGCGGGGAAAAACTGACATTAACCCCCAATGGTCCAAAAGGAAAAAAGTTTTAAAGTGAGCGGAAGCAGAGCTGCCACAAATCCAAAAATGGATCGTGACAGCGGGTCTTTGTCTACAGGAAGTTGGGAGTGTCTTTCTCTTTCTACAGGAAGTGAGGATGAGTTTTTGTCTATCTACAGGAAGTGGGGGAATGCCTTTATTTCTCTACAGGAAGTGAGGACAGGACTCTTGCTACAGAAAGTGATGAGGGTCTTTCTCTTTCTTCAGGAAATTGGGAGGGTCTTTCTCTTTCTACAGGAAGTGAGCATGGGTTTTTGTCTCTTTACAAGAAGAGGGGGAAGGTCTTTATCTCTCTACAGGAAGTAAGGACAAGTCTATAATTTGTTACAGGAAGTGATGACAGGTCTTTGACTACAGGAAGTGGGGAAAGTCTTTCTCTTTCTACAGGAAGTGGGGGCAGGTATTTGTCTACAGGAAGTGGGGAGGGTCTTTCTCTTTCTTCAGGAAGTAGAGGCAGGCATTTGTCTACAGGAAGTGGGAGGGTCTTTCTCTTTCTACAGGAAGTGGGGGCAGGTCTTTATCTACAGGAACTTGGGAGAGTCTCTTTCCACAGGAAGTTGGGGCAGGTCTTTGTCCCTCTACAGGAAGTGGGGATGGTCTTTATCTCTCTACAGGAAGTGGGAAGGATCTTTATCTCTCTACAGGAAGTGAGGGCAGGTCTTTGTCTCTCCATGGGAAGTAGGGCTGGGACTTTGTTTCTCTGCTCGTCCTCTCCAGTATGTGAAATTGCTTACAGATATAACAGGCAGGTGGGATTTGAATTTAGGTGAAGGCAAGATATTAAGTAATGGCAGGAGCAATGTATGCTGCTAGGTGACAGAAAGGACATTCCAGCTCCTATAGTACTGACAGGACACTGATAAAAAAGAACAGCCCACTGACATAGTGGAAGAATCAGGACAGTGCCATAGAGATATGATATGGGAAATAATAGCAGTTTTATCTTGTTGAAAGTGGTGAGGGCAGTAAGACCAAGCTTTTCGACAGGTTCTTTTTGTGAAAGTATGTTGTAAGTATCCCTCCTATTATTACTGTATGTGTATTATTGTGTGGAGTTGTCCTTTAACCAGTGCCAGGTTTTCTTCTACGTGGGACAACGCATGAGTTTGCTTCCATAGTCCTGGCCAAGGCAAATTGGCTTGGTTAGTGCCCTCCTGGCTATAACCCATCACATGGAAATAGTGTCAGGGCCGGTAAACTTGTGCTAGGATTATGTGATAGTTTATGGCATATCCCCAGCACGACACCCCCCAGGTCTGATTCACTGTGCCTTAGGTGACACGAAAGAGCTCACAAGTGATAACTTGGCTGCCAAGTCTCTAAGTCCCACACACTAGCACTTCATAAAACCCGTACAGTACTAAACGTTATACCAGGACGCTATTTACCTTGGAATTGAAGAAATGGAAAAAATCTTAAAAATGTTGTCCAATGACAAAAACATCGTAAATGCGGCGCATACATTTTTCAAATAATTGTAAGATTGATATTGTAAAATTTTGGCAAAATTTTTTATTTTTTTTTGCATTAGTTTAATGAATTTCTTCTTCCCTCTGCTTACACCACAGTCAAAGAATTGAATGCAGGCATGAAAGAGAATGCAAATATACAATGTGGGGAAATGCTAGGGTCTATGACAGCCTTCTCCGCGGTCTCCACATTGCACAATCTGGCAGCAGCTTGATCCGCAGATATGAGGCGGACGTCTGGTAACACTTAAATGACGAAACCAGACTGTGAGGCCACTTATTGTAAGGCAAAGGATTTCAGATTTCAAGGATTTAATCTGGAGGGAATTGTGGAGATAAAATGTCTCCCCCAGGATTTTTGTCATGTAATAAAATCCTACCAAGAGGAATCATTTCTAAACTTTTTCTACCATTATTGTCGCCCATAATCTGAACAAATCCATTGAAAGATAAACTGAAATATTTTCAGATGGAAAAAGAAAAATAAAGAAGTAAAATAATGTGGTTGCATAAATCTGCACACTAATTCTTTTTTTTGGTAGGAGATTATCCACTTGGCATATCTAGAATTGGAAATCTTTTTACACTCTTCCTTGCAGTAGCTTCACATTTGTCAAATTCCTCTTCATCTTCAGTTTTTCAGCAGAGGCTTTTGTTGCAAAATTGACCGATATTTGAAACTGTTCCGAATTCCCTCCACATTCACTAAAGCAGCTCCAAAGCATAATGCTGCTTCCACCATGCTTCACTGTGGGTATGGTGTTCTTTTGGTGACGCTCGATGTTGGCTTTACGCCAAACATACCTTTTGGAATTACAGCTAAAAAGATCAACCTTGTTCAGATCATAACATGTTTCTCCACATGCTTTTGGCAGAGTTGACGTAGGTTTTGGCTAAACATAGTCGAGCTTTACAAGAAGAGACTTCCGTCTTGCCACCCTACCCTACAGGCCAGACAAATGAAGAATATGGAAGATTGTTGTCACATGCAGTAAACAACCAAGACTTGTCAGAAATTCCTGCAGCTGTTACTGTTGATCTCTGTGTAGCCTCATGGACGATCTTTCTTATTGTCTTTTCATTAATTTTTTAGGGACATCCAGTTATAAGTAATATCACTGCCAAATAGAAACCACTTCTTGATGACCATCTTCAGTGTATCATGGTATATCTAATGCCCTGGAAATTTTTCTGTACCCTTCTCCTATTTGACAAATTGCATCAATGAGATCCCTTTGCTTTGTTGTAAGCTGTTTATGGACTATGGCTTTTGCTGTAAAATGCAGCTAAGAAATTGTCAGGAAAATCCTCCTAGAACAGCAAATCTTTATACGAGGTTAATCAGAATCACTGTAAATCATGGCAGCTATATTTAACTCTATGTTACTCTATAACATGAAGTTAAATGTGATTGGCTAATTCTGAACACAACCACATCCCCAAATATAAGAGGGTGCTCATACTTACGCAACCACAGTATTTTAGTTTTGTTACTTTTATTTTCTCCTTCAAAATTATTTCAGTTTTTTTTGCATCAATTGACTTGTACAGATTATGGATAACATTAGAGGTGGAAAGGGTTCTTAAATGATTCTTCCTGGTATGATTTTTTTTTACATGAGAACAGGGGTGTGTAGGCTTTTTTTTATCCACTGTTAATGTTGATATGTCATTAATTTCCAAGTGCACCAACCACCGACTCCAGTAATAGAGTTTATTTTTGACGGGCTTTATGGTTGTATTGACCCACAAGAGGACTAGGAGATGGGCCAAGGGCATACTTGACAACTCTTCCAGGATTTTTGAGAGGGTCCTAGAAGAAGAGGAGACATCCAAGACTCCTGGAGCGGCAAATCTTGGTGAATGCTGGATCTTCTCAAAGACTCCTGGAGAGCAAAACTTTCAAAAGGATTCTCCTGTGGAGGAGGCTCAAAGGGGGATGTGGAAAAAGCTCAAAGGGGGCATGGAAGGTTAGAGGGAGCATGGAAGAAGCTCAGAGGGGGCGTGAAATAAGCACGGGGTGAGTGTTGAAGAGATTCAGATGGGGTGTGAAAGTGATTCAGTGGCAGTATGGAAGATCTTAGAAGGGCCATGGAAAAGGCTCAGAGGTAGTGTGGAAGCTCTCAGAAGGAACATGAAATAGGCTCAGTGTTAGCATGGAAGAAGCTAATAAGGGGCAATAAAGTGTAAGTGGCTCAGATGGGGCATGAAAGCTCAGAGGGGGTGTGAAACAGGTTCATAGGCGGCATGGAAAAAGCTCAGTGGGGGTGTGGAAAAGGTTGAGATGATATGGAATAGGCTCAGTGGGACCATGGAAGAAACTCAGAGGGAGCATGGAAGAGACTAATAAGGAGCAAAAAAGTGTAAGAGGCTCAGAGGGGTCATGAAAGTGACTCAGAGGGGGCATGAAAAAGGCTCAGTGGGGCTGTGGAAGAGACTCAGTGTGGGCGTGAAGAAGCTCAGTGGGGGTATATAAGAATCACAAAGGGGGCGTAGAAGACTCAGAGGGGGCATGGAAGAAACTCAGAGGGCGCGTGGAATAGGCACAGTGGGGGTGTGGAAGTACACAGTAAGAGCATGGAGTGTAACATCTGTGCCGGCTCCTGTCCCTTTTGCCCCTGCTTCAGCCGCCAGAAGCTGCCGCCTTTGTTGTGGGTGATGCGTGACAGCATCGGTTCTGTTTTATTCCTGGGACTTGTGGTGACGCTAGATCAGGGAGCTATGGGGTTCATGGTCTGTTTTTTTATTACTCCTTTCTGAGAGCCTTGGGCTACTTAAACCCCTAGGCCTCTGACTTCCACTGCCAGTCAGTTTTGCTACCTGGCTTGTGCGCTAGTCCCTGCTTATCCTGTTTTCTGACCATGGTGTGTATTTTGACTATCCTCTTGTCCTACGTCTCTGTACCTGACATGACCTCCTGGATCTGACCTGGCGGCCTGAATATCCAGCTTGTGCCACCGAACAGCAACTGTCTTTGTGGCCCTTACTCAGGGACCCTTGTGTAAGTCCAGATCCGTGTACAGGGGCTTAAGGGTGAAGGCCAGGGCAACGTGTGAGCTCTTGGAATCAGAGTAGCGTGCGCCAAGCCTGTTCGTGGTTGCCTTATTGGTGCTGCCAGGTGACTACAAACAGTGCCCTCGTCATGGGAAAAAAATCATAAGGGGCATGGAAGAGGCTCAGAGGGGGCATAGAAGAAGCTCAGAGAGGGCGTGGAATAGGCTCAGTGTGGGCGTGTACGATGCCAAGTGGGGGCGTGGAAGAGACTCAGGGGGGTGAAGAGACTCAGATGAGGCGTGGAATAGGCTCAATGAGGGTGTGGTATAGACTCAGTGAGAGAATAGAAGAGTCTCGTAAAAAGGCATGACAGAGACTAAAAGGGGCATGGAAGAGGCTCAGTGGTGGCGTGAAAGAAGCTCAGAGACGGTGTGAAAGAGGCGTGGAAAAGGGTCAGAGGAGCGTGGAAGAGGTTGAAAAAGTCTAAAAGAGAGTGTGGCCATGGTGAAAACATTTTTTGTCATCTCCCAGAGTTGGCTGTCCAATCAGTGCACCCTATAGAGACACGCCCCTTTTACAAGAATGGTAACACCCAGTTGTCAATTTATTCATATATTTCTAATAGGAATAGCAGAGAAATTAGAAAAGCTGGGGTTACTCAGCTCCACCTCAAAGATGACGATGTTCCCATAAGCAGATGTCTTTAATTTTGTCAAAATATGTTCCCCTGCCCCGGCTGTGGTGTGAAAGGGAAGTTTTGAACACTTCATTTGTATTTGCCGATAATTTGGATCAGTTTGTGAATTTTTTTTTTTAATTCTTCAAGACCTTTCCTTGGCTCGGAACAATCCAGTCTAGCCTCTGTTTACATCCTTCGCGAGCCAAGGACTAATCAGATGGAAGACTCACTTCCAAAAATTGTGTAATCCGTAATCCCAGCTTGAAACGCTCAATGAAATGACACAACCAGAAACTATAGTATGGCAGATAAGATGTCGAAAAAAACCACCAAAAACATTGTCAGTGGTGTCAATGAGAACACCCTTATACAAAGCTTTCTATATACATAGTTCCAAATCCCCTGCAAACGGCAGTTAAAGGGGTTGTCCGGCTACAAAAAATGACCCCTATAGGATTTTTCCACAACATTAAAAGTTATCACCTACCCAACGACAGCTTCACTCTCGTCGCAGGAGAGCGTTTTTTTTTGTTCATTTCAGTAGCTAAGCCAGCCTCCTTCTCCGTCACTGCATGCACAAAGAAGGGGGCTGGCTTAATGAAGCAATCAGCCAGCTTCTTCTTACAAGTCACAGAGAGGGCGAGGAAGCTCTCTACTGTGTTGAAAAGAAGTTGGAAGTGCTGCTGCTCAAATTTTAAGATCGGCGTTGCTTTTTAAAATACAGTATGTTAGTAAGTGTTAGGAATTTTGCATTTAAGCACACTAAACAAACTTTTTTTTCCCCCATTTAGAAATCCCTTTTGATGCAGAGGGACTATATTACTTATGCTAGATCAGATTACTGTAAGACTTCCGTTGACTCACCGGGATAAGAGCAGCTGTGACTTCAGAGCTTCCAGGGCCGACTACCCCCATCTGCATTAGAAAGCGGACAGTCCATTGAGGTACAAGGCCAGTTGACCTGAGGGTCACAACCTGGCTCTTCCGAACATTTCCATGGAGCCAGGTGACCGGTGGGTCCCATTCCTGACATTTACAAACGTATCAATAGGGCTCAGGTAACCGGTGGGTGCCATTCCTGACTACTCCAAACATATCCATGGTTCAGCAATAGTCAATGGAACAGATCTGTATTCTTTCAGTTGGGGCCTTGGTCCCCTAAGCTGGCATCCTGTAGAATGACAAATCTGTGTCCCTCAAGATGGAGCCATGACGTCTTGGATGTTGTTCTGTAGGGAGTCTCTGGTTCTTTGGAAGTCTAGATGTCTTGTCTGAATATCTGTCTGATGTTACAGAGCCATATAACCTCTTTTTATAGTTAACAACTGTCCTTCAAGACAGCATTTACAGGTAAAGGGGAAGAATGGTGACGAGACCAACTCACATTGTTTGATTATGTAATCTATTTGCATTTCCTCCTTTGTTTTGCAAGGCAACAAACTGGCTGGCCTGGACAATGTGTAATCAACATATCAGCAAACATCATTGTTCAATTATCCTGCATCTCTAGTCATCCAGGATAACAGCACAATATGTTGCATCAAATGTCAACACAAGTCAATATTACAGGCTTATACGAACAAAAGTCTGTGTTTTCTTGACCAACCAGAAAGAAACACATACATTCAAAAGTCAACATATAGATAACAGTCTATTCCTCCTGGCTTGCTAAAAAATAGATGTCTGGTTAATTAAAATAAAATGCTGTGTCATCACAGTAGGATACAAGAATTAAGGTCTGTCTCTAGATATGTCCTTTAATGCAGGAGTATATATTACTTTGGGAAGATCAGATTACTGTCTCAGGATGAACTAATGTGCGTACATGGGGTATAAAACTATTGAAATTTTTCTCTGAGCTGGTGGGTAGAAACTAGCTTCTATGCTATGACTGCACACAGAGACATGAAGAATTCCTATTGTTCTATCTCTATGCAGCACATGATCAGAAGCAGTAGCAGAATGGAAGACACTATACAGAAGCACTGAGCAATGTACCTGTGAATCCAGCTCTGGAATGAGATAAAACCTTTCCAAAAAGTAGCAGCAGCATGGAGGACATTATACTGCATCACTGACAAGAATAGCTTTGAATCTAGCTCTGGGATGAGACACACCCCTTCTAAAAAGCAGCAGCATGAAGGACATTATACAGCAGCCCTGAGCAGTGTAGCTGTCAATCCAGCTCTTGATTGAGATACACTCTTTAAAAAAAAAAAAAAAAGAAACAGCAGCATGGAGAACATTACACAGCAGCACTGAAAAGTGTAACTGTGAATCCAGATCTGGAATATGATAAACACTTTCTAAAAAGCTGTAGCAGTATGGAGGACATTACACAGCAGTACTGAGCAGTGTAGCTGTGAATCCAGCTCTTGATTGAGATACACTCTTTTGTTAAAAAAAAAAGCAGCAGCAGCATGGAGAACATTACACAGCAGCACTGAGAAGTGTAACTGTGAATCCAGATCTGGAATACGATAAACACTTTCTAAAAAGCTGTAGCAGTATGCAGGACATTATACAGCAGTGTTGAGAAGTGTAACTGTGAATCCAGATTTGGGATATGATAAACCTTTTCAAAAACTCAGCAGCATCACCTGTCTATCCCATTTCCCTCCTCCACTTCTCCATAGGATTTAATTGGCGGCAGTATTCTGATACCTCAGTGAGATGGCAGACTCTCTTGGTTTGAGGACAGATTTTAGTGCAGAAATAAGAAGTGGCTCATAAGTGGAGAAAGAAGATGTCTAAGATATATTGCAACGTTTCTTAAGTTTGATAGTACTATTGATTCATGCAGAGTTTGTTAAGACGACAGTAACTATTTAAGAGAAGGACGGAACAGCATTATTTCTGAGAAAGGATAAAATCCTGAGTATTGTCCTCCTCTGGCAGGAGAAAGTTCTAAGAAAAAGGGATGTAATAAATAATCATAGACCTTCCAACCCTCGGTGCTAGCAAGCCTCTCGTAACTCTGCGGGGCGACTCTCACCCCCGGACAGCGGAGTGACTCTTGTCTGGGGATATAGTTTCATGGTCATTCTGTCTGGCCGTAAAACTAAGATAACAATGAATTTCACGTCTATGTAGGATCCAGAAATTCGACACGGGGTTAAGTCAAGTAACCAGAAGAAGTTTCTTAATTCTTAAGTGTTTTATTAATGATCTGCGGTTACATAATAAAATGACTTGTGCAATAAGACAAGATGTTGTTGAAGTTGGCAAGGGAGCTGAGAATTTGGAGACAGGACCGGTACGGCTGCCAGATTCTAATGACCCACAGCACGACAGATCGAGGCAGGAAATGAGAGGACAACAAGGTCCCCAAGAAGCCAGGCTGGAATCAGCACTACAACATTGTAGCACGTTGGGTCAGAACAGCAAGGGGTTAACCTACGTGTCGGAGCTCCATACGAAAAATCACATCACCATAGAAGAAAAAAAATTCACTGCCTGAATCTACCACTAGAGGGAGCTTAATGTATACTGGTGACGCATTGAACTCAATAATAAAACCTGTATGCAGTGAGCTCCCCCTGGTGGTGACTGCAGTATGGACTGTCCAGTGGAAAAAAAAAATCCTCCAAGCTCCCTCTAGTGGTGGTTTCAGGCAGTGACAATTTATATTTCTTACTTATATTATCATGCAAGTATCCTATAAAAAAAAAGGACTGCAGCCCCTGACAGGGGTAAATCAGGGCTTATACGAGACCCATTAAATGTTATTCAGTTCTTGGTAGACCAAGTGGGTCACAAAACCATTGCCTACTACAATGGTTGGGAAGTGAGGGCTATTAAATGGACTTTTCGGTTTTAGATGTTTATGTCAAATCCACCTTTGGGACCCAAGGCCAAGACCCTTTGGGAAGAAGAGTTCCCTTGACACCCCCCTCCCATCCGGTGCAGTAGCTGCTGGACGCTGCATCCGGGTGGCGAAGGAAAAGAGACTTTGCTGCATATGTGGCCCATCCATGCTCAATACGCTTGCACAGAGCATGCTCACTACACTGGCACAGAGCATGCTCACTACGCTGGCACAGAGCATGCTCACTATGCTGGCACAGAGCATGCTCTCTATACATAGTGTCATAGATCATACTTACAGAGCATGCTCATTGCGCCGTCAAAGAGTATGCTCACTATGCCATCACAGAGCATGCTCACTACGGTGTCACAGTGCATGCTCTCTACACTGTCATGGAGCATGCTACTATGTTGCCATGCTCCTTACACGGTCACAGAGCATGCTCCTTATGCTGTGACAGAGCGCGCTCATTACACTGCCATAGTGCATGCTCAATATGCTGTCATAGAGCATACTTACAGAGCATGCTCATTACGCTGTCACGGAGCATGCTCACTACGCCGTCACAGAGCATGCTTATGATGCTGTCACAGAGCATGCTCACTACGGTGTCACAATGCATGCTCTCTACACTGTCATGGAGCATTATACTATGTTGCCATGCTCCTTACACTTTTACAGAACAAGCTCCTTACACAGTCACAGAGCATGCTCACTATGCTGTGACAGAGTGCGCTCATTACACTGTCATAGTGCATGCTCAATATGCTGTCACAGAGCATGCTCACTACGCCATCACAGAGCATGCTCACTACGCCGTCACAGAGCATGCTCACGATGCTGTCACAGAGCATGCTCACGCCGTCACAGAGCATGCTCACGATGCTGTCACAGCGCATGCTCACTACGCCGTCACAGAGCATGCTCACGATGCTGTCACAGCGCATGCTCACTATGCTGTCACAGAGCATGCTACTATATTGTCACAGAACATGCCGTCTCTACACTTTGCCAAGAGTGAGAACACTTTTCTGGGCTGGAGACGGGCCGACGTATTGGCCCCAGTTGTGATATCTCCATTTATAGGAGTAAAAATCAGCAATTTCCAAAATTTTGGGGAAAAAAAGGCTAAAAAGCCAATTTTCCTACACAGCACTTTATAGGTTTAGTGGCTTAGTTTCTACGATTTTATCTTTCCTGGAATATCGTAACTTTTGTCCTGATGTCGATGTCTTGGTATTTTATGAGTTGTGAGTTTTACAGGGGATATAGGAAAATGAATGGCAGATGTCAGTGCAGCTCAGATAATACTTTCATAAAAAATATCCTCAGCGTTTTGTGTACACAGCTCCAATACAGACCAATGTGTCTCCCTAAAATGAAAAATCCCTTACCGTTTGGTGTATACAGCTCCAAGACAGAACAATGTGTTTTTCACTAAAATGAAAAATCCCCTACTGTTTTGTGTATACAGCTCCAATGCAGACCAATGTGTTTGAGCAAATTGAAAATTTCCCTACCGTTTCATGTATACAGCTCCAATACAGACTAATATGTCTTCACAAAATGAAAAGTCCCCCACCGTTTTGTGTATACAGCTCCAATGCAGACCTATGTGTCTCTGTACAATGAAAAATCCCCTACCGATTTCCATACACAGCTCCCACGCAGACCAATGTGTTATCAGTTACCCCCCAAAGGGCAGGACAGGCATAATAAAAACCCTATATATAAGTTATATGTGACCAGAAGGGGCAGGGCATGGAACAGGTGGGCAGAGAACACCAATGAGAGTGTCCCTGTGATGAGCTCCGCCCCCTCAGGTCCTGCACTAAATAACAGGACCAAGCGGTTTTATTCGGAGTGTTCCTTTAATAAACCTTAGCAGAAAGAGTTAAAACAAAGTCTGTTTATGTCTTAACCGGATAAAAGATATTTACTTACCAGCCGAGTGACCCAGTTTCCGACAGAAAAAATCTGTCTGTGATCCCGGTCGGCATGTAAAAGGATCAAAGCTGTCTTAGTAGAAGTCTGACGTCGGCTGACGAGACCCCGCTGATATCTGGCCGCAGACCCGGAGATGACTTATAACAAGTCAGTGGGATCCTGATGAGAAAACGCAATCCGAAACCACAAAAACAACCCGAGTCGTCTCCAAATCATAAAATGGGGGTGTCAGACCGGGAAGGGGGTTATGAAAGACAGATTTTTATATTATTTATCATACAATATATATTTTTACATATTTTATACTTTTATTAATGTATTACAGACTGAACAAAAAAAAAAAAGGATTCGATTTCCCTACAGCACTCCCGCAGGAAACTTAAAGTATTGCATGGCTGCTGAAATCAGCGGCTATTACACTGACATGCAAGGCATCTTCGGGGCATTAGACTCACAATAAATGAGAGTCCCAAGTAAGGACCCATTGTCAGGGGAGGAGGGTGTGCTCCTTACTGACTGCCCGAAATGCGTGAGCTCCAACGCTGCAAGCAAGGGAGGAGAAGCTGGCACCTCCCGCTCTAGTCAATTGGAAAGTAGAGTGCAGAAGTGCAAATGATCGACCACAAACCCCCCCCCCCACCATGTTCTCGGGATCGGTAGAGACCCCAGCGGCGAGACCTCTATCCTATGGGTATGGGATGGTTTCCAAATTTGGTACTTCCCCTTTAAGGAAGAAAGACAGGGAGTGTGGCTGCTAGTTGTTGTTGCATGGGAATGCACAGGAGCTGCATACACAAAACGACAGGTGATTTTTTTCCATTTCGATTACTTACAAAGTTGCGCAGATGCATTGGAACAATGAGAAAGGAAAAAAATATCTGTAATAGAAGGATGAGGAAAGCTATTATTTTTGCAGGAGAGCTGCAGTACGCAATCCTCGTAAGGAAGGGGTAGCATCAATGTGAAGAGAGATCTGTCACGCAGCTTTCAATCTCTATTTTCATCGGCTGGTGGTGTTGAATTGATCAAAATAGTCATCTGTTGGAGTGTTGGAAAAAACTTCTTGGTCGAGGTAGTTCTTCCTGGAAATGAGAGAGATGAAGGTCATAAGAGATCGTGATCAAAATATCATTTTTAAAGGGGTTGACCTAGAGTAATAGCAGTAGGAGAGGTGCTGACGAAGAGCGACCCATCCATCTCATCCACCTGATTATGTAATGCCACCTTTGCCCTGTAGTGGCCGCTGCAGTAAATTCCAGAGCTTTTCGCTACTTCCAATAGGTGGCGCTATAGAGTACAAGTCCTCTTTGTTTGAAGAGGCAATTTGCATATTAGAGCTTTTCTGGTGATTGCAGCCGATCACTTGGAGTTTTTCCAAGCTGGACCCGCAGTGATTTCATCATTATCGGGCCGCCTACTGAATCAATATTTTAACCCCCTTTGATAATTTATAATATTTGATCATTTGGTACTAGATCGAGGACTTTTCTAGAACTTTGGGACCTAATTGAATTTTTTGCCATTTATATCAACCTTATGATATACCATCAATATAACAGCGGTGGGATCCTAATGATCTATCTGATCACAGCGATCCAAAGAGCGTCAAGTTCACTTCGCAGTTCACCACACAGCGCCGTACAGCTTATAGTGGCCATAGCTGGTATTGCAGCTTACTTGAACAGGGAGGAGCTGCAGTACTAGGCACAGCCACTACAAAATGTACGGCGCTGTGCCTGGAGAACAATGAAATACAAACTGATGATCGGGGATGATCACTGATGATCGGGGATGATCACTGATCTGATATTTTAAAGTCAAAGAAATCCCTTTGTTCAATTTACCCTTTTGTGCAGATTTATGTTTCCCCCCAAGACTCCTAAGACTAATCAACCCCTTTGTAGTCATTCCTGGCAAAGGAAACATCTTTCCATCCCCCCAACGTTTTGTTAACAGGCTTGAAATGTGTCACCATGGAAACACATAGGTCTGTATAAGGGCTGTATACACTGTATTTTTTTTAATTCATCATATATGTCAAATTGCTTCATCTAGGCCAAATAGGACTATGTTTGGTTATAACAGCTGGCCTGGGTTATCCTCCCCTTTAAATTTAAAGGGGTTGTTAATAATTTAAAAAAAAAAAAAAAAAAAGCATTTCTGCCATGTCCCCTCTATAGGCTGGAACTGGTACTGCAGCTCATCTGTATTCACCTGTGACGCTATTTCTGGGGACAAATGCAGCCCCTTTGTGTTGTGGCGCTACTCACTGGGCTTTATGTGCCTGGACCAGCTGCAGGTTGATGTGATCCTGTTCCTTGCGAAGTTCCCGCTCTTGCCGTTTCTGCTGCCGTTCCAGGAGGACCATGGCCCGGGCCTCCTGCACCCTCCTCCTGTCCCACTCCGCTTCTCTCTGCCGCTCTTCCCCCTTTAGTCTCTGTGGAGGGATTACATTATTAGGACCCCCTGATTGCCCCCAGCGTACCCCCGATTGCCCCCCGCACACCTCCGTACCATCTTCTCCTGGACCTGCAGCTGCTGGACACTGATCACTTCCTTCAGCTGCTCGGGGCTCATTCCCTTCCAGCGATCGGTAGCCACACGGTGAGGGCCAAAGGCGCTGGTTGCCTGTGCGGGGTTCTCCGAGAGAAGATCCCCATCAGTATTGTTGGAGATCTCCACCGAGTTCTCTTCTTCTTCTAACTGTTTCTGTAACTTTTTTCTTTCTAAAGACTCTTCAGCCTGAATAATGTAAGGGAATCTATGAATAATGACGTATGTACAACGCAACATTGCCTATATTATAATATATACATATATTATATATTCACATTATATATATATATATATATATATATATATATATATACACTGCTCAAAAAATAAAGGGAACAGTTAAACAACAGAATATAACTCCAAGTAAATGAAACTTCTGTGAAATCAAACCGTCCACTTAGGAAGCAACACTGATTGACAATCAATTTCACATGCTGTTGTGCAAATGGAATAGACAACAGATGGAAATTATTGGCAATTATCCAGACCCCCTCAATAAAGGAGTGGTTCTGCAGGTGGGGACCACAGACCACATCTCAGTACCAATGCTTTCTGGCTGATGTTTTGGTCACTTTTGAATGTTGGTTGTGCTTTCACACTCGTGGTAGCATGAGACAGACTCTACAACCCACACAAGTGGCTCAGGTAGTGCAGCTCATCCAGGATGGCACATCAATGCGAGCTGTGGCAAGAAGGTTTGCTGTGTCTGTCAGCGTAGTGTCCAGAGGCGCTACCAGGAGACAGGCCAGTGCACCAGGAGACGTGGAGGGGGCCGTAGGAGGGCAACAACCCAGCAGCAGGACCGCTACCACCGCCTTTGTGCAAGGAGGAACAGGAGGAGCACTGCCAGAGCCCTGCAAAATGACCTCCAGCAGGCCACAAATGTGCATGTGTCTGCACAAATGGTTAGAAAACGACTCCATGAGGATGGTCTGAGTGCCCGACGTCCACAGATGGGGGTTCTGCTCACAACCCATCACCGTGCAGGATGCTTGGTATATATGCAAGAGAACACCAGGATTGGCAAATTCGCCACTGGCGCCCTGTGCTCTTCACAGATGAAAGCAGGTTCACACTGAGCACATGTGACAGACGTAACAGAGTCTGGAGACGCCATGGAGAGCGATCTGCTGCCTGCAGCATCCTTCAGCATGACCGGTTTGGCAGTGGGTCAGTAATGGTGTGGTGTGGCATTTCTTTGGAGGGCTGCACAGCCCTCCATGTGCTGGCCAGAGGTAGCATGACTGCCATTAGGTACAGAGATGAGATCCTCAGACCCCTTGTGAGACCATATGCTGGTGCGGTTGGCCCTGGGTTCCTCCTAATGCAGGACAATGTCAGACCTCATGTGGCTGGAGTGTGTCAGCAGTTCCTGCAAGATGAAGGCATCGAAGCTATGGACTGGCCCGCCCGTTCCCCAGACCTGAATCCGATTGAGCACATCTGGGACTTCATGTCTCACTTCATCCACCAATGTCACGTTGCACCACAGTCTGTCCAGGAGTTGGCGGATGCTTTAGTCCAGGTCTGGGAGGAGATCCTTCAGGAGACCATCCGCCTCCTCATCAGGAGCATGCCCAGGCGTTGTAGGGAGGCCATACAGGCATGTGGGGGCCACACACACTACTGAGCATCATTTTGACTTGTTTTAAGGACATTAAATTCCACTTTAATTTTGTGTGTGACTCCAAATCCAGGCCTCCATTGGTAAATAAATTTGATTTCCATTGATGATTTTTGCGTGATTATGTTGGCAGCACATTCAACTTTGTACAGAACAAAGTATTCAATGAGAATATTTCATTCATTCAGATCTAGGAGGTGTTATTTGAGTGTTCCCTTTATTTTTTTGAACAGTGTATGTATATATATATATATATATATATATATAGATATACGCCCTTTGAAATAAATAACTGCAATCAATCGCTTCCTATAACCATCCACAAGCTTCTTGCACCTCTCAGCTGGAATTTTGGAGCACTCTTCTTTTGTAAACTGCTCCAGGTCTCTCATATGTGAAGGCGCCTTCTCCAAACAGCAATTTTAAGATCTCTCCACAGGTGATCAATGGGATTTAGATCCGAACTCATGGCTGCCACTTCAGAACTCTCCAGCGCTTTGTTTCCATCCATTTCTTGAACTATGTTTGGGGTCATTGTCCTGCTGGGAGACTCATGACCTAGAACACAAATCATCTTTCTGACACCGGGCACTACATTGCCTCCAAAAATCCTTTGGTAATCTTCAGATTTCATGATGCCTTGCACACAGTCAAGGCAACCAGTGCAAAAGGCAGCGAAACCCCAAACATCTTTGAACCTCCACCTTATTTGACTGTAGGTAATGTGTTATTTACTTTTTAGGCTTCATTCCGTTTTCAGTAAACAGTAGAATGATGTGCTTTACCAAAAAGCTCTATATTGGTCTCATCTGTCCAGAAGACGCTTTCCCACAAGGATCTTGCCTTACTCAGATACATTTTGGCAAACTGTAATCTAGCTTTTCTATTTCTCTGTGTCAGCAGTGGGGTCCTCCTGGGTCTCCTGCTATACTGTTTCATTTCATTCACATGTAGACGGATAGTTCGCGCTGACACTGATGCACATGAGCCTGCAGGACAGCTTGAATTTCTTTGGAACTTGATTGGAAATGCTTATCCACCATCCAGACCTATCCTGGGTTGCAACATTTCATCAATTTTTCTCTGCCGTTCACTTCCAGGGAGATTATCTACAGTATCTCAGGTTGTAAACTTCTTGATTATGTTGCACACCATGGACAAAGGAACATCAAGATCTCTGGAGATGGACTTGTAACCTTGAGATCGTTGATATTGTTCAACAGTTTTGGTTGTCAAGTCCTCAGACAGTTCTCCATGCTTAGTGTGGCACACAAAGATACATAATGCAAAGATTGAGTCAACTTCTCCCCTTTTTATCTAGTTTCTGGTGTGATTTTCATATTGCCCACACCTGTTACTTGCCACAGGTGAGTTTGAGCGAGCATCACACGCTTGAAACAAAGTTGTTTACCCACAAATTTAGAAAGGTGCCAGGTCATTTTTGTCAAATTATATCCAATTTGTCTTTTTAATCTCTGTTTTTTGTGTTGTTCCAATACACACGAAGGAAATAAACATGTGTGTAACAAAACCTGTGAATCGATCCCTACCTCCCGGCATCCATGGTGCCTTTTCTGATTACTAGGTTTGTTGTTTTTGCACCAGACCTGCCAATCAAAAAAGTTGGAGATACCAGCAAGATGGACGAGGCCTTCAGGGCTTCCGTCCATTGGCCACGGACTACTGACCCGGCAGCTGGACAAGCGTGCTGCTATCTAATCTATCATGTATCGATCTAAGGACTAGAAACACCAAACTCTGCATAGTAGCTGTATACACAAAATGGTAAGAGATTTAGGATGCCCGGGATGGAGGGAACAGGTAACGACAGCGCGATCAGATGACTCAGGCATTATTTGTAGTCTGATCATGGCTCTGCAGAGAGACTGTGTACACAATACGGGGTGATGAATGGAATTGTGCGACTTGTGAAGTATTTTTGAAGATTCTTTCTACATAAACGCCGACTCCAAAGTCATCAGATGATTAGCTGGTGTCTACGACATGTCGATTTATTGACACAACGATGGAGTAAACTCTCCGGAGCGACCCTAAGAGGAGATCTCGATCGTTAGCGGGGAGGATGAAGGGCCGGAAATTAGATGGGAATGTTTCCATGAAAGTCTCGGCTCTTCGGTTCCAGGTCTGCGAGTCGGTAATGAGCATGCGGAAACACTTAAGGTTTATGATGAGCTGGAGGCAGATTATAGGGGGTGACTGCACTGCATGCTGGGAAACATTAACCAATGTGGACCCAGGAGAAGACGCTTCATGGGGGGCATGCATCAATACATCCCTATACCAATGATCGTCCCCTGCCCCCACAGTGTCAGTCACAGTCTCCGTCCATAATCAGTAGCCCCTGTATGCCCACATGGCAGCAGATCAATATTAGCTGCACAGCCCCCCGTCGGGGCGTTACCTGAGCTCTGTTGAACTCTTTGGTGAAGATGCACATCTCTCGCTTCACTTGTTCTTCCATCTTCTGCAACTCCATCGCCTTCTTGTCAAGTTTTATTCTCGTTTTGTCATAGAGGCTTTCTATGGGGAGAGGTGAGAATTAGAGATGTGCAATAGACCTTATAGAAGGGGTACAGTGCGGAGGGGGGCATCCAACCACATCCCACCCATGAGAACTGTGTACCTTATGTGAATAGGCAATGTTCACCCTCAACCCCGAATCTGCAGACCCCCAGCCAGTCCTCTTCTCACCTGCAATCCTCTGGTCCTCCAAGGCCTTGGCCCACACGTGCTGCTGCTGGAGGGACCATTCTCGGAGCTGCTTTTGCTGTTCTTTTTTCCGGTTCTTCTCCGTCAGATCCTCTCCCATCAGACGCTGGACCCCGGATACACTGCAGCGGGGGTCGTCATCAGACACTCGCGGGGGCAGATCTTTCTTTAAGGCCAGTGGGTCGTACAGGTCGTATTCTCGCCGGTCCTCCTTCTTCTGGTACAGGAGTCTGAACTCGCTGATGGCCGCGTTCAGGTTCCTGATGTCATCCTTTTGCCGCTGATCCAGTAAGCGGAGAGTTTGGTCGTTTTGCACCATTTGAGCATCTGGAAATGAAGGGGACAGGACGTGAATAACGAATGCTTCCATCATGCACCGACACTGGGCCGCGGGGGGTCAGAGCCGACCATGGTGGGTCTTGTCACTGCACCCCATAATCAAAGTCCATCCCCCCCATACTTATGGCTGTTTCCCCCCTCACTTCCCTCACCCAACCCCAGATCACAAAAAATGGAGACGCTACTGGCCATTTTTTTTTTTTTTTTTTAAAGCAAACTTTGGATTTTTTCTTCACCACTTAAATAAAAAAACAACCTAGACATGTTTGGTCTCTATGAACTCGTAATGACCTGAAGAATCATAATGGCAGCTCAGTTTTAGCATTTGGTGAACATGGTAAAAAAAATCATCCAAAAAACAGTTGTGGTACTGCACTTTTTTTGCAATTTCCCAGAACTTGGAATTTTTTTTCCTGTTTTTGAGCACCTGATATGGTAAAACCAATGGTGTCGTTCAAAAGGACAACTCGTCCCGCAAAAAACAAGCTCTCACACGGCCATACTGATGGAAAAAGGATCTCCTTAAGAGCCCTGAAGCAGTGAATGTCCGCTGATGGCATCCGCAGCTCTTCTTAGCTGTTCTGGCCATGACGTCACATGGGCATCCCACCGCACCGATGATGACGCGCCAGGCCGGCTGATCAAAAGAAGAGCCACAGATGCCGTCAGGTAGGAGGTGGATTCTCAGGGATCTGGTCCAGCTGATGCACCGGGTACGGGGAATCGTCAGTGTGTAGATCAGGTGGTAAGACGCTTCACGTACCGAACGCCTCCTGCCGCTTATTTTCAATCTCTTTCTGGATCTTTTTGTCGTGCACTTGAGAGTCCAAGGCCTCCGTATCTACCTGGTAAAATAAAACCAATTTCAAGACTATGACACCTTACATGAGGATTTCTATGACGGTAGCACGGACGCGGGCGACTTCTAGCCCAAAAAGTTAAAAAACGTGACATCCTGTGGATCCACATTATACAGCAAAGGTACAGAAATCTGGCGCCCTCTACTGCCTATGACAAAATACAGCGACAAGCAACTCTCAAGCTTTTAGGAAACTACAACTCTCAGCATCCCCTTATAGCTGGATTGGAGTTGTAGATTCGCCAACAACTAGAGAGCTGCGGCTTATTAACAACTGTGCTAATGCCGCCGTCTGCAAATTGTGGTCACAGCGTCACGTACACAGAGATATTACTAGATGAGGCTGCTTTGCCACCTTTCGGGGGATCCCAGGGTCTCGGGTGGCAACTATGTGTCTATGACAATACGGCTGCAGCCGCCAACGTATTTAGCAACTCCTCCAGAAAGAGCGGAGATCTGACAGACTCCCCGAAAATCTCCAGAGCGGTGCCAGGAAGCGGTCTGTGCCAACGTCTGGGAAGGAGGAGAGAGGTGCACGGATGGGGAGAGGGTAGTAATTAGAGATGAGTGAACTTGATCGGGTCAAGGCTTATCTGGAAAGCTATTGCGCTTGGCGAATAAGCTGCAGAGGGAACCCGACTTTCTGGATCGCGGCTGATCAGCTGTTCGGCTCCGCAGCTGCATGTGTCGCGGCTGTGTGACAGTCACAGCACATGCATGGAGAGCCCAACAAACAGGATCTCCATGCATGTGCTGTGACAGTTCAATCCGCAGCTAATCCAGATGTAATCCGGCCCGTGGAAACATACCCTAAGGCCGGGGTCAGACTTGCGAGAAACTCGCACGAGTCTCTTGCATCAACACCCGGCACTGCCGCCGGCACTCGGACCAGAGCATGCGGCTGCATGTATTTCTATGCAGCCGCACTCTCCGGTTCGAAGGCCGGCAGCAGTTCCGGGTGTTGATGCAAGAGACTTGTGAGAGTTTCTCGCAAGTCTGACCCCGGCCTAAAGGAGAGGGTCTAGTATGGCATCTGTATGAAGGAAGGGGCTGGTATGGAGTTTAAGTGAAAGAGGGGGCTGGTATGGGGTCTATATCAAGTAGGTGGTCTGTAGAAAGGCGGGGGTCTGGTATCGGGTCTGTTTAAAGGAAGGGGTTGGTATGGGGTCTGTATGAAGGGGGGAATAGCATGGGGTGTGTATGAAGGAGGGGGCTAGTATGGGGTATGTATGAAGGAGGGGGCTAGTATGGGGTCTGTATAAAGGAGGGGGGCTAGTATGGGGTCTGTATGAAGTAGGGGCTAGTATGGGGTATGTATGAAGGAGGGGGCTAGCGTGGAGGTATGTATGAAGGAGGGAGCTAGTATGGGGTCTGTATAAAGGAGGGGGGCTAGTATGGGGTCTGTATGAAGGAGGGGGCTAGTATGGGGGTATGTATGGAGGGGGCTAGCATGGGGGTATGTATGAAGGAGGGGGCTAGTATGGGGTCTGTATAAAGGGGGGGCTAGTATGGGGTCTGTATGAAGGAGAGGGCTAGTATGAGGTCTGTATGAAGGAGGGGGCTAGTATGAGGTCTGTATGGAGGGGGGCTACTATGGGGTCTGTATGAAGGAGGGGGCTAGTATGGGGTCTGTATGAAGGAGGGGGCTAGTATGGGGTGTGATGAAGGAGGGGGCTAGTATGGGGTGTGTATGAAGGAGGGGGCTAGTATGGGGTCTGTACGAAGGAGGGGGCTAGTATGAGGTCTGTATGAAGGAGGGGGCTAGTATGGGGTGTGTATGAAGGAGGGGGCTAGTATGGGTTCTGTATGAAGGAGGGGGCTAGTATGGGGTGTGTATGAAGGAGGGGGCTAGTATGGGGTCTGTATGAAGGAGGGGGCTAGTATGGGGTCTGTATGAAGGAGGGGGCTAGTATGGGGTGTGTATGAAGGAGGGGGCTAGTATGGGGGTCTGTATGAAGGAGGGGGCTAGTATGGGGTCTGTATGAAGGAGGGGGCTAGTATGGGGTGTGTATGAAGGAGGATGGCTAGTATGGGGTGTGTATGAAGGAGGGGGCTAGTATGGGGTCTGTATGAAGGAGGGGGCAAGTATGGGGTGTGTATGAAGGAGGAGGGCTAGTATGGGGTGTGTATGAAGGAGGAGGGCTAGTATGGGGTCTGTATGAAGAGGGAGCTAGTATGGGGTCTGTATGAAGGAGGGGGCTAGTATGGGGTCTGTATGAAGGAGGGGGCTAGTATGGGGTGTGTATGAAGGAGGGGGCTAGTATGGGTCTGTATGAAGGAGGGGGATAGTATGGGGTCTGTATGAAGGAGGGGGGCTAGTATGGGGTGTGTATGAAGGAGGGGGCTAGTATGGGGTCTGTATGAAGGAGGGGGCTAGTATGGGGTGTGTCTGAAGGAGGGGGCTAGTATGGGGTGTGTATGAAGGAGAGCTAGTATGGGGTCTGTATGAAGGAGGGGGCTAGTATGGGGTCTGTATGAAGGAGGGGCTAGTATGGGATGTGTATGAAGGAGGGGGCTAGTATGGGGTCTGTATGAAGGAGGGGGGCTAGTATGGGGTGTGTCTGAAGGAGGGGGCTAGTATGGGATATGTAAACAGAGGATGTCTATCAACATGAGGGGTCTCTAAATATGGGGGTTCTGTAAACAGGAAGGGTGGTGGTCTGGGCTCCTTATAAGGAGGGGGTCTGGTTATTGGATCCGTAAAAAGGGGGAGTCTATAAATATGGGGGGTCTGTTAACATAGAAGGTCTGTAAATATTGGGGAGGAGGGCGACTTGGGGTATATATTAATGGAACGGGTCTGGTGTGCAGGGGGTGGTGTCCTGGGGTCTGCATACAGGAGCATTTCTAGTCTGGGGACTGTATAACGTAGGGGGTCTGGTCCACTCTGTGGCACTCTGGGGTCTGTAAACATGGGGGGGTCTGGTCCACAGCGGCTGCGGCGTGTCATCAGTTGGGGGGACGTAGAGATACGACCTCGGCTGCTGAATTCTAGGGACATGTAACCGCAGCCATCCAGCTTTTCCAGGATCCTGACTCATTTTGCAGCACTGCTGTAAATAAATCTTTGCAGCTTAGGGGGATTCTTCCTCACCCCAATGGTCCTGACTCTGGCGTCAAACACCCGGCTCTGCCTCTGCTGCTCGGCATGCCTCCTCCTCTGCAGCACGGCGGCCTCTGCCCGGTCCTGCTCGTACATGTCGCCTTTTCCCTTCTCACTCGGCAGCATCACGTTTCCTTGGAAACCAGAACTCGGTTGCTAGGAGTCGGAGACTTCCGGTAGCTGTGGCGACGCATGCGCGCTGTGGCTGAAGAAGACGCGTGACGTCACCGTTGTCAGCGGCGCTTTGGCGGGAAGGTCTGTCACCAGCCATGGGCTTCCTCCACCTCCTCGTCCTGGAGGACTTTAAGTCATGGCGGGGCCGGCAGATCATAGGGCCCTTCAAAAGGTTCAATTGTATAATCGGTCCTAACGGTTCAGGTAACGGTCTCCCCTTCTAGCGCCCTCTAGTGGCGGCGCCTCAGCCTCACCTTCTGTCTCTGGGCGCCATCTTGTATTCCAGTCAGTGACCTGTTTCCATAGTGTCATTTATGATGGAGCTCCCCTGTAATGAGGAGAGTCCTGCACTGCACACAGGCGGCCATTGATCACTTTTCGAGGTTTTTCCCCCCACCCCGTTAAGCTTTACTTTTTTGTTTTTCAACCCAGGAGGTTGTTTTTTTTTAAGGAAATTTACAAAATTAATTTTTTTGAGGGACCTATCCATGTTTGAAGTGACTTTGAGGGTCCTATAAATATTTTTATTTTTGTTTATTTTTTTCCAAACTTTTTTCATACTTTTCTTTTTACTTTTTTTAAAGGGAATCTGTCACCCCAAAATAGCCATATCAGATAAAGATATGGCTGAATAGTGCGTCCCATAACGAAGCTAACGGTGGGTATCATATATCATGATACCCCCGTTTTCATATCAAAATACCTTTGTAAAGTTGGTGATTGTAGGTGTCAATCACTGCAGTCTGGTCAGGAGGGCTGCGGTTTTCATGTCCTCCCCCGCCCCCGCTCCTTGTCATCTGTTGCGTTACGCCGTCTGTGAATACCACAGACGGCGTTAGGTTCCCGCAATTGCGCAATTCAAAATCCGGCGCATGCGCAGTGTGCTTTGCCCAACAGTGGGCAAAGCATAAAATGACTACAGCGCATGCGCTAGTCTTTCCTTGCCCGGAAATTACTGCTTGCCTTGGACGACTTCCGGGGCAAGGAAAGACTAGCGCTTGCGCTGTACTCATTTTATGCTTTGTGGGCAAAGCGCATGCGCCGGGCCGGATTTTGAATTGCGCAATTGCGGGAACCTAACGCCGTCTGTGGTATTCACAGACGGTGATACGCAACAGATGACGAGGAGCGGGGGCGGGGGAGGACATGAAAACCGCTGCCTTCCTGACCTGACTGCAGTGATTGACACGTTCAATCACCAACTTTACAAAGGTATTTTGATATGAAAACGGGGTATCAGGATATATGATACCCACCGTTAGCTTAGTTATGGGACGCACTATTCAGCCATATCTTTATCTGATATGGCTATTTTGGAGTGACAGATTCCCTTTAACATATTTTTTCAAACTTAATTTTTTCATAATTATGTAATTTAAAAAAAACTATTTAACTTTCTTATATACATTTTTTAAAACTATATATATCAAAAATATCAAAAAAATAGGCAGCACTCCATAGAAAATGCAGATAGTGGATATTTATTTCACCCACATATGGGTGAAATAAATATCCACTATCTGCATTTTCTATGGAGTGCTGCCTATTTTTTTGATATTGATGTGGGCAAATATTGGAATTTTTGCCAAACAGGATTGCACCCAACAGTTATTTTTCTATGCTGCTCCAATTTTATATATATATATATATTATATATATATATATATATATATATATATATAATTGGAATATAAGGAAAAATTTGAGACGCTTAGTATAAACATTTGGCCAAACATTTTAAAGCCCACCAACCATCGTCAAGGTGGTCTCAATACTGGTGAGTCCCTGACCTAATGTGAACATACCTCTATTAGGCCGATATCTGAATTTCTGGGTGAATATGCACCTCTGTCAGCAATGCCTGCATTTATGGGTAAAGTAGGGACCTGGTGTAATTAAAATTTTTCCTTATATTCCAAAGCCATATTGCTATTCTAAATTTCATGCATACCATATTGTCATGCTTTAGTATGATAGAGTGCAGCCTTTTTTTGTATGTTTTACATGGGGGTAGCTTCCCTTGGTTTGCACCTAGTTCACATTAGTCTGGATGTGCCAGTCAGGTTTTTTTGTCTCTTGTGTATATATATATATATATATATATATATATATATATATATATATCCTAATTATTTTTCCTTACTATATACCAGTATTATCGGTGGTGTTCTGTAGAACAGCGGGGGTAAGGTCGGGGGATGACGTGTATAATTGTGTGTCATCAGCATAAAGATGGTACTGAAAGCCAAATCTGCTGATGGTCTGTCCAATTGGGGCCATGTAGAGAGAGAAGGAAGGGGGCCAAGGACTGAGCCCTGGGGTACACCGACAGTGAGAGGAAGAGGAGATGACGTGGAGCCAGAGAGCGAAACACTGAAGGAGCGGTCAGAAAGATAGGAGGAGAACCAGGAGAGAACAGTGTCCTTAATACCTAGTGACTGGAGCCTAGACAGTAGGAGACGGTGGTCAACCGTGTCGAATATATATATATATATATATATATCCTAATTATTTTTCCATACTATATACCAGTATTTTATATATATATCCTAATTATTTTTCCATACTATATACCAGTATTTTTTTTATATATATATATCTCCTAATTATTTTTCCATACTATATACCAGTATTTTTTATATATATAATAATAATAATCTTTATATAGCGCCATCATATTCCGCAGCGCTTTACAGTTTAACAGTTTCAAAACACAAGTCATAAGTAACAACGTTAACAATACAATAATTAAAGCAAAATAAGCCGCCCCTGCTCGTGAGAGCTTACAATCTACAATGAGGTGGGGGAGATACAAAGTACAGGGGTGTATATACAATGGTGCATTTACAATGATGGTCCAGCCATCTTGATGGAGTGAGGGATGGATGGAGATAGTGAAGGGCTACACACATACACACTTACACAGAGAATGACTTTGATTAGTGAATGTGATAGGCCGCTCTGAACAGATGTGTTTTGAGGGAGCTCCTGAAACCATGCAAATTGTGGATAGTCCTAATTTCTTGGGGTAGAGCATTCCAGAGGATTGGCGCAGCGCGGGAGAAGTCTTGGAGTCGGGAGTGGGAGGTACGGATTAGTGCAGAGGTTAGTCGAAAGTCGTTTGCAGAGCGCAGCAGTCAGTTAGGCCGATAGATAGAAATGAGGGAGGAGATGTAGGGGGGTGCTGCACTGTGGATAGCTTTGTGGGTGAGAACCAGTACTTTGAATTGGATCCTATAATGAATGGGCAGCCAGTGTAAGGACTGGCGAAGAGCGGACGCGTCCGAGTACCGATTAGCCAGATGGATGACCCTGGCTGCTGCATTAAGGATGGACTGGAGAGGGGATAGTCGAGTAATGGGGAGGCCAAGTAATAGAGCGTTGCAGTAGTCCAGGCGGGAGTGGATCAATGCTACAGTGAGGGTTTTTGTTGTTTCCATGGTGAGAAAAGGGCGGATTCTAGAGATGTTCTTTAGGTGTAGACGGCAAGAGATTGTATATGGGAGGTGAAGGAGAGATTGGTGTCAAACATAACACCCAGACAGCGAGCCGGCTGCCGGGGTGTTATTATGGTGCTGCCCACGGAGAGGGAAATGTCAGATTTAGGGAGGTTAGTAGACGGCGGGAGCAGAAGAAGTTCAGTTTTGGAGAGGTTAAGTTTCAGATAGAGAGCGGACATGATGTTGGAGACTGCGGACAGACAATCGGTGGTGTTCTGTAGAACAGCGGGGGTAAGGTCGGGGGATGACGTGTATAATTGTGTGTCATCAGCATAAAGATGGTACTGAAAGCCAAATCTGCTGATGGTCTGTCCAATTGGGGCCATGTAGAGAGAGAAGAGAAGGGGGCCAAGGACTGAGCCCTGGGGTACACCGACAGTGAGAGGAAGAGGAGATGACGTGGAGCCAGAGAGCGAAACACTGAAGGAGCGGTCAGAAAGATAGGAGGAGAACCAGGAGAGAACAGTGTCCTTAATACCTAGTGACTGGAGCCTAGACAGTAGGAGACGGTGGTCAACCGTGTCGAATATATATATATATATATATATATATATATATATATATATATCCTAATTATTTTTCCATACTATATACCAGTATTTTATATATATATCCTAATTATTTTTCCATACTATATACCAGTATTTTTTTTATATATATATACATCCTAATTATTTTTCCATACTATATACCAGTATTTTTCTATATATATATATATATATATATATATATAATATATGTACATCCTAATTATTTTTCCATACTATATACCAGTATTTTATATATATATATATATATATATATATCATAATTATTTTTTCCATACTATATACCAGTATTTTTTATATATATATATATATATATATATATATATATACATCCTAATTATTTTTCCATACTATATATCAGTATTTTTATATATATATATATATATATATATATATATATATATATATATATATATATATATACATCCTAATTATTTTTCCATACTATATACCAGTATTATATATATATATCCTAATTATTTTTCCATACTATACCAGTATTTTATATATATATATATATATATATATCCTAATTAATTTTCCATACTATAACCAGTGTTTTTTTATATATATATATATATATATATTATATATACATATATATATCTCCTAATTATTTTTCCATACTATATACCAGTTTTATATATATATATATATATCCTAATTATTTTTCCATACTATATACCAGTATTTTTATATATATATATATATATCCTAATTATTTTTCCATACTATATACCAGTATTTTTTTTATATATATATTATATATATCCTAATTATTTTTTCATACTATATACCAGTATGTTTTTGTTACTTATATTTTTCATACATTCAGATGGTATGCAAAAATAAAAAAAGGTCTGAAAAATATATATATCTAAAAAAAAAGTTGAAAAATATATAGGAAGAGTTTTTAAAAAAAATTCTGTCTAAAAAAATAAATATATATATTCTATATAATGAAAATGTAAGTTTGAAAATATATATATATATATAAAAGTTAGAAAAAAAAGGTTTTCTTAAATGACATATATTATGAACAAATAAAAGAAAAAGGTTTGAAATAAATAAAGTTTGAAATTTAAATATTAAAAAACTTTGAAAGAAACAAGGTTTGAATAAATAAAATTAAAAAAAAAATTACATATATAGTATGAAAAATAATATTTGGGGAAAATAGGAGGACTAAGATGGCGTGCACAAAGTCCTTCATTAAGCCCCTGTCTGTCATGGCGAGCCGTCAGAGTCGCGGGGAGGTACTGAAACAATCACGCCATGCAGTAGCACTATTCGTATTCCGCTGTCGGAGATGGTGCGGTTTTATGGGCTGTCCACTGTGTATATTAAAGACGAGCTCATGGGTGTCTTAAATGTAAGAACAAATACCTGCCGGACCCTCCACCACCTCGTACTACTGCCGGTGTCTTCCACCGGTCTCCTCGCATCCTCTTTCGGCAGGAGATAACACTTGACGGCGGAGAGGTAGTGAGGAGACCGGGGATGCAAAGAAGCAGCAGAAGTCCGGTAGGCGGTATTTCTTTTTAGTGTCGGTTTTAGCTAAAGTAATATGTATTTGGTCAATTCAGGAAAATCCAACTTAATGGACGCCATCAGTTTTGTGATTGGGGAAAGAACGGCCAACTTGAGGGTGAAGAGCGCCCGAGATCTCATCCACGGAGCCAACATGGGGCATCCTGTGTCCTCCACTGCCGGCGTGCACCTGGTGTACTGCGAGGACAATGGCAAGGAGAAGACCTTCTCCAGGATCATTGCGGGTATGAAGGACACACATGGGTGGAAGCAAAAACAACCTCTTAGGGCAAAACTGACCATCCGCTGATCTAATGTTGATGACTATTCTGAGGACAGCACATTTATTTTAACCCCTGACCAGGCTATTTTCTGTTTTTTTCCTCCCCTTCTTCCAAGAACCATAACTTTTTTTTATTTTCTGTCAATATGGCCGTATGAGGGCTTGTTTTTTTGTGGTACAACTTGTAAACCTTTGAATGACACCATTGATTTTATCATGTGATGCCCTGGAAAGCAGAAAAAAATCTAACTTTCTCCTTCGCCTCATTGGGGGACACACAGACCGTGGGTGTTATGCTGCTGCCACTAGGAGGACACTAAGCAATACAAGCACAAAAGATTAACTCCTCCTCCTGCAGTATACACCCTCTGTTGGCTCAATCCTGAACCAGTTCTTGCTAAGTGTCTGTAGGAGGCACTAGGGTCTGCTCTCAGACCCCACTTTTTTTCTGATTTTTTTTTCTGATTTTTAAACTTTTTATTATTTTTACTTTCTTCACGCACGGATGGGCGACGGGACTTGTACGAAAAGTCACGATCTCCCAAAAACCAACAACAGGCGGCATCGTGCGAGTGTCTCCTCCACGTACCCCTCCTGCCACGCTACCATGGGGCGACAGATCCTTATAACAGGCCGCTCTCCCCATGAGATACCCTTACTTGAGGATGATGATGATTTGCGTGGCACCTTGGATGGTTACCCCCTCCACCTCTCCTGGAAGCGGTGGCGGTCTGGAGGCATGTAAAAGCCCTCTCCACCCCCCTATTGAAAGGGGTTGGTGGATAGAGGATGTACAGCCATAGTCGCTGTAGTGCTGTGGAGTTCTCCCTCCTCCATCTTTGGGCTCTCCCCGCAGTGAGTATACGAGGGGCAAATACCGGTCACCGACCGCTTTTATGCGCACTGCGCCCGCATGGTGTTGCGCTGCCGCAGCACACAATCGCGCCGCTGGCGTTCCGATTGCGCCACGGCCTCAAATTTAGTCCCCGGCTTCGGCCCAGGGTAGGCCGCAACTTTAAAATTTACTCCCCGGCTTCAGGCCGGGATAGGCCTCGAGTGGAGAGGGCGGTCCATGTGGCTTCGCCCACACCGCATGCTATTGGCTGTCACCAGTTAACGGGATTTCCCCTGTTCCTCCCCCCTCTCCTCCCACTGCTTCTGGCGCCTCTCGTCTCACACGAGAGGCGCTTCTAAGATCTCGGGCGCCATATTCTCCTGGGACAGCGCTGCATCGCCATCCTCTCACTTCCCTGGTGCACACACAGAGGCCCTGGGTAAGTGCACGCTGCGACTAGGTCTACACAGCGCTTAACCCTTCTTCTGCAGAAGGTTCTCTGGGAGAAAATATGTCACAATCAAAGGGAATTAAAAAGGCTGACAAGAGCTACTCCGTAGTATATGCCACTTGCACTTCATGCAACGCTCCCCTGCCATCAGTGCATAGTTCCCAATTCTGTGCATCATGTGCCCAGGAGCCCATGGCTTCCTCTGCTCAGGAGCCCCCTATTACCGAGCAGGAGTCACTACCTATTCCTGATCCCATTGAGGCAGGTTCTTCAGGGTGGCCCGAATATCTGGCACACTCCATAAACTCTCTGACTAGAGCCTTGGATACCTTTCGTGGATCTGCTCCTAGCCAGAGCGCCCCTTTTCCAGAAAAGGGTCCGTTAGCCTTCAGAGATGTCTCATCTGACAGGGGCCGTCTCACGGCGCCCGCTAAGCGGTCGTCCAAAAAAACGCCGCCATAATACATCTCCCAATCCATCTAGTGGTTCAGCATCTGCGAGTTCAGGTTCTCGTTCACCTTCTCCCAGAAACATCAGTGACCATGATTCGGAATACGAGTCGGACATTGGTGATGATCCCAACTCGCCAAATTTCAGGAGTCGTTAGATTCTTTAATTGAGGCAATTAATACAATCCTCAAACTAGAAGAAGAACCTGGGTCTCAGCCGAATCATCCTATCTCCTTCAAAAGGGCAAAACGTGTTCACAAGATGTTTAGTAACCACCCTGAATTTACTGATATTGTTCAGGGACACAGGGAGCGTCCGGACAGACGTTTTTCAGGACTGAAGTCTCTGAAAGCTCGATACCCTTTTTCAGCAACCGTGGCGAAAGAGTGGACGGAATCTCCTGTTGTAGATCCTCCAGTATCTCGTCTATCTTCAAAAACCCTACTCTCTGTTTCTGATAGTTCATCCATTAGGAACCCTTCAGATAAACAGATTGACAACCTCGCCAAATCAATTTTTGAGGCGGCTGGAGCATCTCTATCTCCCTCCTTTGCAGCCACCTGGGTGGCAAGAGCTATGGTGGCTTGGGTTGAGGGCCTAGTCAAAATGACTAGTGATATCCCTCTTTCCCCCGAGGCACGTAATCTGGCCTATCAGATTACTCGGGCAGGTGACTACATGGTTCATGCGTCTCTGGATGCAGCTAATTGCGCTGCTATCACGGCCGCCAATGCTATCGCCATTCAGAGGTCCCTTTGGCTCCGTGAGTGGCGTGCAGACGCTGCTTCAAAGAAGACTTTAACTTCATTGCCTTATCATTCAGGGCGTCTTTTTGGAGATCGCCTTGATCAGATTATTTCTGACGCTACTGGTGGCAAAAGCAAATTTCTTCCACAGCGCAGAATCAATAGACCCTTTCGGCCTCAATATCAAGGTCGTTTCCGGCCATTTCATAGCTCCTTTAATTGGTCCCCTGCTTCGTCCTCTGCTCGAGCATCCCGGTCATCTCGTAGAGATAGGGACTCGCAACCATCGTCCAGATCCTCTCAGCCCTGGAGAAACAGATCTTCTCAGGCAGGAAATAGGAGCTCCTCCTCTCGCAAGTTGTCATCACAATGACTCCTTGCTGGGGATGGGAGACCCAAACAAGGTAGGCGGCCGCCTACTCTTGTTTCACAAAGTCTGGGGGTCAGTAGTTCAAGACCAGTGGGTTCTCGATCTAGTACACTCACGTTACAAAATCGAATTCTTGTCCCTTCCTCCAAGACGTTTCTTTCAGTCTCGCTTCCCCAAGTCCAAGGATCTTGCAATTCCAATTTTCAGCGGACATCAAAAGTTTCTGCGTTTTGCTGTCGGAAAGGATCATTTTCAGTTTGCCGCTCTGCCCTTCGGTCTCGCAACTGCCCCCAGAGTGTTCACAAAGGTCATGGCGGCCGCCATGTCAATTTTACACTCTCGGGGTGTGGTAGTCCTCCCGTACCTGGACGACCTACTCATAAAAGGTCCGACTTTTCGAGCCTGCGAAGAGAGCGTCGAAATCACTATCGACACCCTCTCCCGCCTCGGTTGGCTTGTCATTTTAGACAAGTCTCTTTCCATTCCCTCTCAGAAGATTCTTTTTCTGGGAATGATTTTGGATTCCTCCCAAGGATTGGTATCTCTCCCTCCAGAGAAGATTATCTCTCTGAAGCGGGGAGTGCTCCTGCTGTCGCTAAACCGCCCTCATTCTCTGAGGAGCGCCATGCAGGTCCTCGGAAAAATGGTAGCTTCCATCGAAGCAATACCTTTCGCCCAGTTTCATCTCCGCCCTCTTCAACAGGAGTTGATATCAGTCTGGGACAGGAACCCAGCGTCTCTAGGTCGCCGCTTACGTCTGTCTCCCACAGTCAGAAGCTCCTTAAGATGGTGGATGAATGCCTCATCACTGAATCACGGAAAATCTTTCCTGACTGTCCATTGGCTGGTGGTGACCACCGATGCCAGTCTCCTCGGGGAGCTGTGTTTCTTCATCACACGACTCAGGGCCGCTGGCCTCTACCAGAGTCCCGTCTCCCAATCAACATCTTATAGATCAGAGCTATCAAGTTAGCTCTCGTGCACTTCCATCATCTCCTGGCCGGTCGTCCCATCAGGATTCGGTCAGACAACGCCACGGCCGTGGCGTACATCAACCGTCAGGGGGGCACTCGGAGCAGAACAGCGATGCTCGAGGTATCGCACATTCTCCGCTGGGCCGAGAAAAACCGCTCTCTCATCTCCGCGGTTCACATTCCAGGTGTGGACAATTGGGAAGCCGACTTCCTAAGTCGCCAGGGCCTAGACTCAGGGGAATGGTCCCTGCACCCGGATGTGTTCCATCTTATTTGCCAGCGATGGGGCATGCCGGACGTAGACCTCATGGCATCCAGACTGAATGCCAAGGTTCAGACCTTCATAAGTCGCTCTCGCGATCCACTATCCGTCTGTTGTGAATGGGTTTGAGATGAGTTCTGAGCAGAGGCTCCCTCTGGTGGTTACAAGCGGTGCTAGTCTGTCCAGTGAAGATTGTGAGGACTGGGAATCAGGTGTTACTGACTGGTCTTATATAAGGGAGTCACCTTCCCATCAGGGTTGCCGTTGATCAGTTGTTCTGGTCTGAATCCTTTATTCCAGTTTCCCTTGTAGCCTGCTGTGTCGTGTCTGCATCTCCTGCTAACAGATAAGACATTTTCTTCTTTTGTGTTTGTGCTATATTTTTGCATTTTGTCCTGCACTTCTGTGGGGGCCTTCAGGGTCCCCTCCGGGGGCTTCTGCCCTCTCAGTTTTGTTCAGCCTCTGATGTTTGTACTTTTGCTTTTTCCAGTTTTTTCAGTGGCTGCTGTTTTGATTTTGTTACACCAGAGAACTAATTTAGGTGGAAGAGGTCGTGTGATCTCAGGTGTTTTTGAAATTAGTAGAGTTGGTGCCTTTCAGGGTTTTCTGGGATTGCAGTAAGTACCCTTCCTATCCTTTTCTATTTAGTTAGTTTGGGCCCCAGCGTTTGCTCATACTATTTTCTTTCTGTGTCAGTATTTCATCTTGTCTAACCGCCATTACATGTTTGGGGGCTTTCTATTATCTTTGGGGTTCTGCTCCGGGGCAGATAGCTTTCCTATTTCTATCTTTAGGTGTAGTTAGTTTCTCAGGCTGTGACGAGGCGTCTAGGACCAACGTAGGAACGCTCCACGGCTGCCTCTAGTTGTGGTGGTTAGTCAGGGTACTGCAATCTCATAGATTCCAACTGCTCTGGTGTATTGCCTTTTTTACCTGCACTCCTCAGCTACCGAAACATAACAGAATCACCGGCCTAAAAATTTAAAATTGTATGGTACTCACAGAAGGGAAAAAATATTGTGAAAGAAAAAAGGTTGTCAGAGTTGTCAGAAATATTTTTCTGTTTGTTGCATTTTTTTTTTTTCCCTCTGTATCTCTGGGTGCTGGGGAGGATCTTTTCTCTCAATGGAGTTTGCACAGTTGTCTGGCCGTGTGGATCAGCTTGCCACTGAGGTTCGGAGTATTGCTATCTATCTTGCTGGGTTGCCTGTTGTGGAACCTAGGATTCCCATGCCAGATTTGTTTTTAGGGGATCGAGCTAAGTTTCAGAATTTCAAAAATAATTATAAATTGTTTTTTGCCTTAAAATCTAAGTCCTCAGGGAACGCAGCGCAGCAGGTTCAAATTATCATCTCTCTCCTGCGCGGCGATCCTCAGGATTGGGCTTTTTCCCTGATACCTGGGGATCCTGGTTTGAGTGATGTTGATGCATTTTTTCAGGCTTTGGGGTTATTGTACGATGAGCCTAATGTCACTGATCAAGCTGAAAAAGCCTTGTTGGCATTAAATCAGGGGCTTGATGACGCTGAGTTATACTGTCAGAGATTCCGTAGGTGGGCAGTCCTGACCAAATGGAATGACGACGCTTTGGCAGCCCTTTTCCGGACGGGTCTGTCAGATAATGTAAAGGATGTTATGGTGGGATTCCCTGTCCCCTCTGGTCTCAATGATTCTATGTCATTAGCGATTCAAATTGACAGACGTTTGCGTGAGCGGAGAAGTATGCGTGGAATGGTGTTGCCTTGTGAACCAGCTTCTGAACCCATGCAGTGTGATAGAGTGGTGTCTGGGGCACAGCGTCATGAGTTTCGAAAGTGCAATGGGTTATGTTTCTACTGTGGTGATGCCTCTCATGCTATTTCAGTCTGCCCTAAGCGGGGAAGACGTTTTGCACGCTCAGTTGTCTTGGGTAGTGTTCAGACTAAGTTTTTATTAACTGTCACTCTGATATGCTCTCTGTCCTCATTTTCTGCTCAGGCTTTCGTTGATTCTGGAGCAGCTATTAATCTGATGGATTATGATTTTGCTAAACGTTGTGGATTTCCCTTGATACCCCTACAGAAGTCTATTCCCCTACTGGGGATCGATTCTACCCCTTTGGCTGAGAATAAACCCCAGTTTTCTACTCAGGTGATAATGAGGGTTGAACCTGATCACCAGGAGTGCTGCAAATTTTTGGTTCTGTATAATCTGCATGACATTATCGTGCTGGGTTTTCCTTGGTTACAGTCTCATAATCCTGTTTTGGATTGGAAATCTGTGTCTGTAACCAGTTGGGGCTGCCAATGTGTTAATACTAACACTCCTGTTTTTTCTGCCTCCCCCCAGGCTCAGGATGTTCCTGACTTTTTGATTGATTTTTCTGATGTGTTTAGCGAAAGTAAATCTGCATCCTTGCCTCCCCATAGGAGCTATGACTGCGCTATTGAATTAGTGCCGGGTAGTAAATTCCCTAAAGGTCGCCTTTTTAACTTGTCTGTACCTGAACATGACGCTATGCGGTCTTATATCAAGGAATCATTGGAGAAGGGTCATATCAGACCATCCTCTTCACCCTTAGGTGCCGGTTTTTTCTTTGTGGCCAAGAAGGATGGTTCTTTAAGGCCGTGTATTGATTATCGTCTCTTGAACAATATTACTGTGAAATATCAATACCCGTTACCCTTGATTTCTGACCTGTTTTCCAGGGTGAAAAACGCTACTTGGTTTACCAAGCTTGACCTCAGGGGGGCGTATAACCTTATTCGCATTAAGCACGGGGATGAATGGAAGACGGCATTCAATACCCCTGAAGGGCATTTTGAGTACCTGGTGATGCCCTTTGGGCTCACTAATGCTCCTTCCGTCTTCCAGTCCTTCATGAATGACATTTTCAGGGATTTTGTGGACAAATTTCTGATTGTTTATTTGGATGATATCTTGATTTTTTCTAGTGACTGGGACTCTCATGTGAAACATGTTCGAACTGTATTCCAGATTTTGAGAGAGAATGCTCTGTATGTGAAGGGATCAAAGTGTCTTTTTGGCGTACAGAGGATCTCATTTCTGGGATTCATTTTGTCCCCATCTGTTATTGAAATGGACCCGGTCAAGGTTCAGGCCATCTGTGATTGGGTCCAGCTACTTCATTAAAGGCTCTTCAGAGATTTTTGGGTTTTGCCAATTTTTATCGTAAATTTATTGGTAATTTCTCGGTTATTGTTAAACCATTAACTGATTTGACCAGAAAGGGTTCTGATGTGGTGAATTGGCCTCCTGAGGCAGTCTCTGCATTTCAGGAACTTAAGCAGAGATTCACTTCTGCTCCTGTTCTACGGCAGCCTGATGTTTCTCTGCCATTTCAGGTGGAGGTTGATGCCTCTGAAATTGGGGCAGGTGCCGTTTTGTCCCAAAAAGATCCAGAGACCTCTAAAAGTAACCCTTGTGCCTTTTTCTCTCGAAAATTTTCTCCTACTGAACGTAATTATGACGTGGGTAATCGGGAGTTATTGGCCATGAAGTGGGCTTTTGAAGAGTGGAGACATTGGCTGGAGGGAGCCAAACATCAGGTGGTGGTCCTTACGGACCATAAGAATCTGGTCTATCTGGAATCTGCCAAGCGACTCAATCCTAGACAGGCCAGGTGGGCCTTGTTTTTCACACGTTTTAATTTTGTGGTTTCCTTTCTTCCTGGCACTAAGAATGTTAAGGCGGATGCCCTCTCGAGGAGTTTCCTTGCGGACTCTCCTGAGTTATCTGATCCTTCTGTTATTTTGAAAGAGGGTGTAGTTCTTTCCGCCATCTCGCCCAATTTGAGACTTGCTCTGGAGGGGTGTCAGGAGGATAGGCCCGAGTGCTGCCCTGTTGGAAAATTGTTTGTCCCGGACCAGTGGAAAAAGAGTGTGATGTCTGAGATTCATTGTTCCGCGTTGGCTGGGCATCCCGGAATTTTTGGTACCAGAGACTTGGTTAGTCGGTCCTTTTGGTGGCCTACCTTGTCTCGTGATGTCAGGGAATTTGTGCAGTCCTGCGGGACTTGCTCTCGCTCCAAGCCTTGCTCTCGCTCTAGTGGTTTGTTGATGCCATTGCCTGTGCCCAAGAGACCATGGACCCATATCTCTATGGATTTCATTTCTGACCTTCCTGTTTCTCAGAGAATGACCACCATCTGGGTAATTTGTGATAGGTTTTCCAAGATGATACATCTTGTGCCATTACCTAAGTTGCCTTCCTCCTCTGAATTGGTGCCGTTGTTCCTTCAGCACGTGGTTCGTTTACACGGCATTCCTGAGAACATTGTGTCTGACAGAGGAGTCCAGTTTGTTTCCAGATTTTGGAGGACTTTTTGTTCTAAACTGGGTGTTCAATTGTCTTTCTCCTCGGCATTTCATCCTTAGACCAATGGTCAAACTGAGAGAACAAACCAGACATTGGAGACTTATCTAAGATGCTTTGTGTCTGCTGATCAGGATGACTGGGTCTCTTTTTTGCCTTTGGCTGAGTTTGCTCTTAATAATAGGGCTAGCTCTGCTACTTTGATGTCTCCGTTTTTTCTGTAATTCTGGGTTTCACCCTCGATTTTCTTCAGGACAGACGGAGGCTTCTGTCTGTCCAGGTGTTGACTCTGTTGTGGAGCGTATGCAACTGATTTGGGACCAGGTAGTGGAGAAGTTGTCCCTCTCTCAGGAGAAGGCCCAGCGTCTCTAGGTCGCCGCTTACGTCTGTCTCCCACAGTCAGAAGCTCCTTAAGATGGTGGATGAATGCCTCATCACTGAATCACGGAAAATCTTTCCTGACTGTCCATTGGCTGGTGGTGACCACCGATGCCAGTCTCCTCGGGGAGCTGTGTTTCTTCATCACACGACTCAGGGCCGCTGGCCTCTACCAGAGTCCCGTCTCCCAATCAACATCTTATAGATCAGAGCTATCAAGTTAGCTCTCGTGCACTTCCATCATCTCCTGGCCGGTCGTCCCATCAGGATTCGGTCAGACAACGCCACGGCCGTGGCGTACATCAACCGTCAGGGGGGCACTCGGAGCAGAACAGCGATGCTCGAGGTATCGCACATTCTCCGCTGGGCCGAGAAAAAACCGCTCTCTCATCTCCGCGGTTCACATTCCAGGTGTGGACAATTGGGAAGCCGACTTCCTAAGTCGCCAGGGCCTAGACTCAGGGGAATGGTCCCTGCACCCGGATGTGTTCCATCTTATTTGCCAGCGATGGGGCATGCCGGACGTAGACCTCATGGCATCCAGACTGAATGCCAAGGTTCAGATCTTCATAAGTCGCTCTCGCGATCCACTAGCCGTCTGTTGTGAATGGGTTTGAGATGAGTTCTGAGCAGAGGCTCCCTCTGGTGGTTACAAGCGGTGCTAGTCTGTCCAGTGAAGATTGTGAGGACTGGGAATCAGGTGTTACTGACTGGTCTTATATAAGGGAGTCACCTTCCCATCAGGGTTGCCGGTGATCAATTGTTCTGGTCTGAATCCTTTATTCCAGTTTCCCTTGTAGACTGCTGTGTCGTGTCTGCATCTCCTGCTAACAGATAAGACATTTTCTTCTTTTGTGTTTGTGCTATATTTTTGCATTTTGTCTTGCACTTCTGTGGGGGCCTTCAGGGTCCCCTCCGGGGGCTTCTGCCCTCTCAGTTTTGTTCAGCCTCTGATGTTTGTACTTTTGCTTTTTCCAGTTTTTTCAGTGGCTGCTGTTTTGATTTTGTTACACCAGAGAACTAATTTAGGTGGAAGAGGTCGTGTGATCTCAGGTGTTTTTGAAATTAGTAGAGTTGGTGCCTTTCAGGGTTTTCTGGGATTGCAGTAAGTACCCTTCCTATCCTTTTCTATTTAGTTAGTTTGGGCCCCAGCGTTTGCTCATACTATTTTCTTTCTGTGTCAGTATTTCATCTTGTCTAACCGCCATTACATGTTTGGGGGCTTTCTATTATCTTTGGGGTTCTGCTCCGGGGCAGATAGCTTTCCTAGTTCTATCTTTAGGTGTAGTTAGTTTCTCAGGCTGTGACGAGGCGTCTAGGACCAACGTAGGAACGCTCCACGGCTGCCTCTAGTTGTGGTGGTTAGTCAGGGTACTGCAATCTCATAGATTCCAACTGCTCTGGTGTATTGCCTTTTTTACCTGCACTCCTCAGCTACCGAAACATAACAGCCATCGGCTCGGATGCGCTAGTCCTCCCTTGGAGTCAATTTCGCCTTCCTTACATTTTTCCTCCTCTTCCGTTAATCCCCAGGGTGATTCGGAAGATCAAGGCAGAAGGCGTTCCTCTCATTCTGGTCGCTCCGGAATGGCCTCGCCGTCCGTGGTATGCGGAACTAGTGCGTCTGCTTGCAGACGTTCCCTGGAGATTGCCAGATCGGCCGGACCTCCTCTCACAGGGTCCGATTTACCATCACAATTCAAAAGCGCTGAATTTGACGGTATGGCCTTTGAAGCCTGGATCTTAACTCAGGCTGGGTTTTCTCACAAAGTCATCTCTACAATGGTCAATGCCAGGAAGCCAGCTTCCGCCCGCATTTATCATCGTGTCTGGAAGACATTCTTTTCCTGGTGTGAGAACAAAGGTCGTTCCCCTTTGGTTTTCTCTATCCCTTCCATTCTGGAATTTCTTCAAGAAGGAATGGATTCGGGGTTAGCCCTTTCTTCCCTCAAGGGCCAGATTTCTGCCTTGTCCGTCCTTTTCCAAAGACGGATCGTATCTAAGTCTCAGGTCAAGACTTTTATTCAGGGAGTGTCTCATCTTGTTCCACCTTACAAGAGGCCTTTGGAGCCTTGGGATCTTAATTTGGTCCTCAGTGCCTTACAGGACTCCCCCTTCGAACCTTTGCCGGAAGTGTCTTTATCGCTTCTTTCCTGGAAGGTGGTCTTCCTAGTGGCGATTACCTCTGTCAGACGAGTATCGGAATTGGCAGCCTTATCTTGTAAACCTCCTTTCCTCATTTTTCACCAGGACAAGGTAGTCCTTAGGACTACTCCGTCTTTCACGCCAAAAGTCGTTTCGGCTTTTCATATCAATGAGGAGATAGTTTTGCCTTCATTCTGTCCGGCGCCAATTCACCGTACTGAAAAAGCCCTTCACACTTTAGACTTGGTGAGGGCTCTCCGAAGGTACATTTCGAGAACGGCACCTTTCCGGAAATCGGACGCTCTTGTTTGTGCTTCCGGAAGGACGCAGACAGGGTCTTCCTGCTTCCAAGGCCACGTTAGCCAGATGGATTCGCTCGGCGATCCAAGAGGCGTACCGTGTTAAAGGTCAGCCTATCCCGGCTGGTATTAAGGCACACTCCACTCGTTCTGTGGGGGCCTCCTGGGCCATTCGGCACCAGGCTTCAGCACAGCAAGTGTGCAAGGCTGCGACTTGGTCCAGTCTTCATACTTTTGTCAAGCATTACCAAATTCATGCTCAAGTTTCTTCAGATGCGGCTCTTGGCAGACAGATTCTGCAATCAGCTGTTGCGCATCTGTAAGTTGTCTGTTGATTGGTTAAGCGTTATATGCATGACGTTCACGAGGCTTCATCTGTTGATGAGTTCCCACCCAGGGACTGCTTTGGGACGTCCCACGGTCTGTGCGTCCCCCAATGAGCCGAAGGAGAAAAGGAGATTTTTGTGTACTCACCGTAAAATCCTTTTCTCCGAGACGCTCATTGGGTGACACAGCTCCCACCCTGGTTTAACTTGGAGCCTCGTTGTTCATTTGAATTGTTGGCATATTGCACTCTGTTATGATCTCCTACTGCTTTGGCACCGAACTGGTTCAGGATTGAGCCAACAGAGGGTGTATACTGCAGGAGGAGGAGTTAATCTTTTGTGCTTGTATTGCTTAGTGTCCTCCTAGTGGCAGCAGCATAACACCCACGGTCTGTGTGTCCCCCAATGAGCGTCTCGGAGAAAAGGATTTTACGGTGAGTACACAAAAATCTTCTTTTTCTGAACGTGGCGATACCAAATATGTGCGCGTATTTCTTTAATTGCTTTATTTTTAATAGGGCAAAAGGGGATGATTTGACCTTGTGTATTTTTTTTTATTTTTTTCATATGTTTAATAGCCTTATTTATATATTTAATAGTCCCCTTAGGAGACTTGAAGCTGCAATTATCCGACCTCTTGTACTGCATCAACACTTGTACACTTACGTCATATATGTTGAGAAGGGGTTAAACAGGTCAAGATTGGACTTCTTCCACTTATCCACCTTTTAGTAATTTATTATTTGTTTGTAGGGAACTCGTCAGACTATTGCCTGAATAGTCGGCCGGTGGGACGTGCCGCGTATGTCTTGGAGCTGGAAAAAATTGGGATAATTGTAAAGGCCAGAAATTGTCTAGTGTTTCAGGTAAGGATATATATGATGAGCTGAGTTTAAAGGGGTACCTTTTAGGCTTTGCTCATATATTATTTTAACACAATGTCAGGGAGAAGTGGAGTCTATCGCAATGAAGAAGCCTAAAGAGAGGACGCACCTCTTTGAACAAATAAGCAATTCCTTAGAGTTTGCCGATCAGTACGAGCAGAAGAAAAAGCTGATGTTACAGGCGGAAGAAGACGCACAGTTCAGCTACAACAAGAAGAAGAACGCAGCCGTAGAGAGAAAGCAAGCCAAGCTAGAAAAGGAGGAGGTGGTCTCCGAAGACTACGTCGTATAGTCTGGAGAGTGATGGCCATAGATGGAAAAAAGATGATCATCCTTAGTGCCCTGTATTGGAGGTGGCTACTTTATAAATCAGTTTTTGACCCCTTTATAATAAGCTTGAGAGCTGCAGATAGGTGTCTGGCTTCATTTATGTCCCCAGTCTTGTGAAAAGGTCAGACATTGTGTTTTAGGACGGTGAGAGAGTTTTTATTACTGTGTCCCATTTTCCAGCCCGGACAGTGAAGAAGACCCAATGCTGACCCCTTAGATTGGGACACTGCAGCTTTGGGCACAACACACATCACAAGGTTCAAAGGTGTAACTTTGCATGAGAATGTACATGAACTGAGGTCTCTTAATGTTGTGGTTGCAGCCATTCCAGAGAGACCCCATGCCCTTACATTACCCTGTGTGATCTTTGATCATGCGATGTGTCTCTTTTCCAAAGTTGTTGTCTATTCCCAGCCTTATTCTTCTGGTCGATGGTCAAAAGGGTCGTCATATCTTAGCCATAAATCATCACCTTGTAATACCTCTTTAAGGGAAGGTTCACTTTTAGCTGCCTAAATGTGTTATACAATATTATGGGCCATCTGCAGGCAGACCTGTACAAGGACCTACAGAAGCAAGTCCGTGTCGGCAAAGCGAAGCTGCAGCTCTTCCAGCTTTTCTACAACGAGAATAAACTGGACTCATTATCAAGGACCTTGGAAGAAAAACAGGTTGAGACGAACGTTCAGAAAGAGCAGGTCGCAAATTGTGAGATGGAGCTGAAAACAGCCAAGAGGGACTCTGGGAGGATGAGCAGAGAACTGCAACAAATCGAGAAAGAAATTAAGTAAGTCTCAATGAGCCGAAATTTCACCCTGGTAATATGATGTAAGGGACTTTAATTGATCCCTTTGAATTTAAATGAGATTGGATAAAAAGGGTGATAGCCTTAGGTAGGTCACAACAATGAATAATTTCTGCTGGGACCCCCCATAGATTTTTAAACTTCCAGGTGGTCCACATTGTACTCTGCATTGATGCTCTAAAGGTACTGCCACACTAAACAATCCCGCTAGCGATCACGATAACGACGCATACTAATGCGATCGCTAGCGGGATTGTTTCTATATCGCTAAGTGCGGCCACATTTAGCGATATAGTTAACGACGCTATCGCCGTTAGCGATCTTCTTAACGACTTTAGCGGTACAAAAGTACCGCTAAATCGCTAAGAAAAGGTGCCACACTAGCGATATATACTTACCCAGCGGGAGCGCCGACGAGAAAATAGGGTCCGGAACGATTCCAGCGACGAGCGAGATCACAGCAGGAAGCTCGTCGCTGGCAGATGCCGCACTGAACAACATCGCTAACGGGATCGCTAAATAGTGACGTTTTTTAGCGATCCCGTTAGCGATATTGTTTAGTGTGGCATACCCTTAAGACTTCACTGCATAGTAGAGCAGCTGCACAAGATGTGTGACAGCCGCACTCTCCTTAGATAAGGCAGAAATGTTTTGTTACTGTCTCTGCCTTCTCAATTGCTTTATACAATATGGGAAGGGCAGCTTTTCCTCCATGTAATCACTGAGTGTAGGAAGGGAGCAGGAGCAGCTGGGTCATAACAGACCCAGATTAGCTCTGCTGTGCAGCCAAGAGGCTGAATTCCCCCTGTAACTGGGGCTTTATATACCAGCCCTAGTTACAGAGGAAATCTGCAAAAAAGAAAAAAGGATGTAAATTTTGAAATGCCCTTCCCCACTTTGGAAAAAAAAAACATCTGATATATAAAAAAATAATTTAATAGTGCTCTCTGTTCATAAAAAATATATATAATTTGTGAGAAACAGAAACGACTGTCTTTTATTTTCCTAATGATATTGATTAAAAAACAAGAGTGTGAAAATAACACTTAAATTAGATCCCACATATCATGAAAAAAGTAAAATTATTCGATTGTGAAAATATTATTTTATAGCTCTTTGAACCGTATGTACAAAAACAGCTGTAAATGTGCACAATCAGGAATGGGGGGAAAATGGTCTTGGTCTTGAACTGTTTACAGAGAATCTATCAGGTGGGATAACATTGTTTTTCTGCTCGCCTGCTGTACTGAAAGCATGGCTCCCGGGAGAAAATGATCTTCTCCTGGGAGCTGCCGGCTTTCAGTCACGTAAGTGGTGGCTGTAAGAATGCCCCAGCACGATGACTTATCCAATATGTACACAACCCACCAACGTGTGCGAGAATGGCCGACCACGTAATGTGTATCTCCAGAGGCCCCCTGTCTGTTAGGTGATGTGAGGAGTGAGAGAGATCCATTTGTTCGGGGTGGAGATAGAGTTTGGCAGCAGAAAACATAGACTCTCTTTGAGCCTCGTGACGGTATCTTTCCTTTTGAAGAAGATGACGTTTCTTGTGGTCATAATTTTCAGCTCACTGCCCTTTCTTGGAGGGCTCCATTCCTTGTCCTCCAACAAGACAAGATGGTGTTCTTACATCCCGTGCCTTCCTTTCTTGGCTCTTCACATCAATAATGACATCGTCATTCCCTCCTTTTACTTGTCTCCTGTTCATCCCCAGAAGCGTTCTTTCCACCTTTTTTGAACTCTGTGCTACTCTTGCTACTTTTCGGCAATGAGAGCCTTTTTTGAGATTTGTTGGACCACGCAAGGTGCGGTCAGCCTGCAAGGCAACCATTTCCAAATGGATCTCGCCGGTTGTTTGTGGAAGTCTATTAGAGCAAGGGCAAACCTCCACCTTTTGTGGGGCGGTCAGGGCCTCTTGGGGGGAGCTTTGCAGAAGGTGGCGGGACCTTACAAAGCTTGACACAGGCCTCCTCGGTGGAGCTTTGCAGATGGTAGCAGGGCCTTACAAAGCCTGACACACGTATCATGATTTACTATCAGTTGTACAAATTTATACCAAACTGCAGCTTGCGTTGATATTTTTTCGTGCGACTCTGGTGCATTTTATGCCAGTGTGCTTTTCTTCTTTTTAGAAGTCGAGAAATATTATTAAATAACTTAAGACCCCAGTACATCAAAGCAAAAGAAAATACTGCCCACCGGCTGAAGAAATCTGAGTCCACTAAATCTGCCGTGAAGAATAACGAGAAACGCTGCCACAAACTGGAACAGGAGATTGCGGAACTGGAGACAGAAATCAGCGCCATCCAGGAGGCGCGAAGGGAATTTGAGAGGAAGGTGGAAGAGGATCAGTCGAGACGACAGGTGGATGTGGAGCTGGAGCAGAGTCAGGTAATATAAGACCGCAGAGTCGGTGTCAGAGCTGATGTTTGCAATGTGTTTTTGACTACATAAATGAATCGCAGCCTCGTTCTACCTTTTTTATTGTGTGAGGTGATTGCTCGGTTTTATATTTTTATAGGTAGAAGAGTACAAGTCATTGAAAGACACTGCAAGGAAGAAAAGCACCGTTTTGCAACAGCATTTGGAAAAACTGCATTGGGAACAAAAAGCGAATCAAGAGAAGCTGACGATAGGCGAGAGGAGGCAGAAGGAAATAGAAGTAAATACGTTGAAGTTGAGTCCAAGTGGTGATCTGACATTCACTGCCATGATAAGAGGGTGATCATTCCTTGTTTTTCAGGGGAATTTGAAGTGTGTGGAGGATCAGGTAGAAGAATACCACAGGCGCAGAGGGAAATTATCAGATTACATTAACACGTGCATGTACGTATTACATTATTAAGCATCGTATCATACCTTGATCAGAGCAATAAAGCAGTCAAAAGCTGCAGTCATTGTCCTCTCGATCCTTTTTCTTACTGTTATTGATCCTGGTAGTAAAACGAACGGAATATATTTTACAGCAAAGCTCTGGACGAGCACAAGAAGCAAGAGGAGAAACTTGTGCATGAAATCGAATCCGGAAAGCAGAGAATGTCTGAAGTGAACGAAGAACTGAACAGCACGGTCATCGAGCTGCAGAACGCCCGTATCGATTACCACGAAGGAAGCCGTCAGAAGAGGAAAACCGAAATCCTGGAGAGCATGAAAAGAATGTATCCTGATGCTGTGGTAAAACATGACTGCCTTCTTTGCTAAAAACAAAACCCGCTATCCCGGTTGTATATACAGTAGGTGTCTCAGTGTTAATTGTAACTTTTTATTTTGCAGTACGGGAGATTATTCGAGCTGTGTCACCCAATCCACAAAAAATATCAGCTCTCCGTTACCAAAGTGTTTGGCAAATACATGTACGCCATCGTCGTGTCTGCCGAGAAGGTGGCAAGAGACTGCATCAAGTTCCTTAAAGAGGAGAGGGCAGAGCCAGAGACCTTCCTTTCTTTAGACTACCTGGAAGTAAGTTTGAATTTTCCATAAAATTACCCGGCAACAGGTATTATAATAGCAGCGATAGAACCAATGTCCGTTTGTCTTCTATCTACAGATAAAGCCGATAAATGAAAAGCTAAGAGAAATAAAAGGTGCAAAAATGATGATCGATGTGGTGCAGTGCTCCAGCGCCTCATTAAAAAAAGTGATTCAGTTTGTATGCGGCAACGGACTGGTATGCGAGACGATAAAAGAAGCGAAACACATTGCGTTTGATGGACCTCAAAGGCACAAAGTAAGTTATCGATTCATTGCTTTAAAAAAATGTATATATTTAAAGGGATATCCAGCCATCTTGTCTGACCTCATCTGGGCTTGGAGAGGAAGAAAATAGAAAAGAAAAAATGGAAGCAAAAATTGTGGTCAATTGTGTACTAATATCCCCCATCCGAGTATATATGTCCTCTAACCAGGTATATATGACCTCATCACCGTCCTTGTATACATGGGCCCCCTCATCCCCATCCTGGTCTCTATCGTATATATACTTAGTTATAGAAAAAAAACGGGCTAAATAGCATTTTGTCTCCTTCACTCCCATGCTCTAAAAAATAAAGATTTAATACAAACTTTTCAGTACATTGTATGTATCCCAATCATCTTCATTTGTTGAACTATTGTATGTATCCCAATCATCTTCATTTGTTTTACTAGTGACCCCCAGGGATCCCTGTTTCCTCAATTTCCTGTTTTTCCCTCTTTGTCATGTATTGATATGAAATAATCCCAAAAATCACAAGAGAAGAGAAAGCTTTAACTGCACTATCATGTATATGGTGTTTATCTTTCCAGACCGTTTCACTGGATGGAACTTTATTCATGAAATCCGGGGTTATTTCCGGAGGTTCAAGCGATTTGCGATTTAAAGCAAAGCGCTGGGACGAAAAAGAGATAAATGAGTTAAAAGAGAAGAAAGATTCCCTGATGAGTGAGCTGAAGGTAAGTGCATAATGGTAGGAAGTTTAGTTGGTCTCCCATGACCGCACCATGAGAGAGGGATCCGCCTTTCAGTGACAGGAAACCTGCAGACATAAAAGGGCGGCACCTCTCTCCTGCATCAGTTGGCTTCTTGTCCTTGATGGGTGAACCTTTTTAGACTTTCCTGTGAAGAAGGTAGAAGATAAAAGTCAGGCCTAGCCGGTCGGCAAAGGCAGCGGGGGTCCCCTATCTCGGCCGATCCGATGCCCTGGAAGCGCCACAGTAGGTCCAGGGGGACTGCACGTTAGTGAGCGGTAGCAGGCAAGCGGTGTCCGGGTAGGATGACCAGCTTGGTCCGACGTTCAGGTACAGGTAAGTATGCCCGGGGCTAGCGGCAGTGTGTGTGCTGCGGGGCTGCGGTCCTGGCTCACGGCGGTGGTACCTCCGGCGGCCGGGCGCACCCCTTGTGACACGGCCGAGGCGCTGTCCGGTGACGCGGCTGGGGTACGCCCCTTGTGGCGCAGCCGAGGTGCACCCCCTATGACGCGTCCGGGGTTCCCGAGGATGCAGCGGGCTGTGAGTCCGGGGGGGGGGGGGGGCAACGCGGTTCCTGGGGCTAAGGGCAGGCGTGTCTGGGAAAACGACTGGGGGCGCCTGTCGGGGTCATGCGGGTCTGGAGCATCGGACCGGAAGGGGATGTCACTGGCGGTGGGAGTGCCGGGGGGCGGGGGCACGGCCGGCAGACCCCAGGGGAGGGAACGTCTGCCAGGCCATGTGGAGGACCTGCTGACCCGGTGGTCCGGGGTTACCGGATTGGGAGAGTGGCCTAGGATATTTAAGGCAGGCCAGAACGAGACCAGGTGCTTCCAGACTCATTATCCCGGCAAGATATCAAGGAGTCGCCAGAGCAGCGGGAACAGGTGCAGCATTCACCTGTACAGCAGGAGCTTACTGAGGAGCCCCACTTGAGAGTGACCCAGCGACAACCGTGTAGCAGCGCAGGAGGTGGACGTATGGGTGAAAAGAGATCCAGTCAGAGAAGTTCCAGCAGACTGGATGAGTCTCCAGCCCCTAAGGAGGATCCTTCAGTTAAGAGATGTCCCGTGGTACCATTCAGTTACGCTTCACTGGTAAGTTATCATCGTGAAAGTTCGATCGGTGATGTAGTCTTCCCCTTTTCTCTTCCAAATTTCTGCTAGGGGAAGAAGTGTACTACTAAGGCCAAGCATAAGGAGTGCGTAATTTGCAGGCCTTGCTGCCAGATTCCTATGGGAAGAGACTGTGCCAGCCATGCATTCAACAGACAGCAGCGGAAGAGACACCAGACTTTGCATCTAGCCTGAGGGAGATCAATAGGGCAGAGGTTAAGGAATCAGTGAGATCCCTTTCCCAGGAATGTGTTTGTAAGTTAAAAATAAGGAAGCCTAGATCCCCGGTGTGACAGTGATAGTTACTCGGGTGAGATTGTCTCGGCCTCGTTTGCTTCGACTTCATCCTTTTCGGATGCCCGGTCAAGCCGTTCCTGCTTCCCTGTTGACTGGGTGAATAAGCTGGTAAAAGCGGTTAATAATACCATGAGGATTGTTGAGCCCCGGCCAGAGAAATCCATGCAGATGTAATGTTCGGAGGTCTGGATCAGAGAACACGCAGGTTCTTTCCGCTGAACGATAAAATCTGCTCTCATATTCTACGGGAATGGAAGAGACCAGAAAGGGAAGGCTCCTTACCTCCGGCCTTCAAAAGAAGGTATCCTTTCGAGGATTCTGCCTCGTCCTCATGGGATAAAGCCATGAAGCTGGATGCGGCGGTCGCTAAGGCATCTAAGAAAGCCTCGCTACCATTTGAGGACATGGGAAATCTAAAGTACCCACTAGATAAGAAGGCAGATACCTTTCTAAAAGGCGCCTGGGAAATGTCGGCGGGGTCCCTTAGGCCAGCGGTGGCAGCCTCCTGTACAGCCAGGTCTTTAATGGTCTGGCTGGACCAGCTAGTCATTATTAAAGGACAAGACATCCAGAGAAAGCATCCTGACTATACTTCCCATGATGCAGGGAGCTGCAGCTTTTCTATCGGACGTATCGGCGCACTCAGGTTAGCCGCAAAAGTCGCGGCCCTTTCTAATGCAGCCCGAAGGGCTTTGAAGCTAAAGTATTGGCTGGGAGACATCCAGGCCAGATCGAAGCTTTGCACCATCCCTTGTGAAGGGGAATACTTGTTCGGACCAGTGTTGAACGAACTCCTGGAAAAGGTGGGGGACAATTAAAAGAAGTTTCCTAACCTGTCGGGCCCTTCTTACGGATTCCTTCAACAGGAGAAGATTCAGCCGTAGAAAGTCTTCCAGGGATAAAAGCAGATGGGACGACAGGAAAAGGAACAGTAGATGATACATGTTTGGCTCCTCCCGGGATCACCGGAAACCACCCCAATGACTGCTGGCCAGGTAAAGGAAAGGCTGTCGGCCTTCTACCCGGCCTTGTCAAAAATATCAAATAGCAGATGGATCCATAATCTGATCAGATCAGGACTAAGGTTGGAGTTCCGTTCAATACCTCAGGACAAATTTATGATAACTCCCACTCGTTCCTCAGCGGCGGAACAGCAGGACCTGGAGTCAGAAGTATTGGAACTATGGCATAAGGCGGTCTTGGTGGAGGATCCTTTGTCAGAAAGAGGTAGGGGGTTCTAATTCTCCCTTTCAGCTGCAGATGGAAGGAAGAGAGCCACAGGATTCATTACTGATGGGTAGGCGAAGCCCAGACGGGATAGTCACCTCAGATTAAAAAAAGCGTGCTGACCGGCCCCTCCAGCTCGGGCTCCTCCTACTCAGCTTTCTCCAGTTTACAATTTGAGGTCTCAGAGGATGGTCGCTGCTGGAAGCAGCTCCTCAGAAGATTTTATTATTTTATATCGACAAGAGACTTGGATCACCAAATGTGGTCTAGAGGTCTCAGGGGTCTCAGCGCTGCTGGACTCCCACCTCTCCCTTGGCGGATCTGTATTACCCTAAGGGTGGTCCCTGCAGAAACCTGCCGGCCCGGGGGATGAGGATGGCTTCCCTGGCGGGGACGCACACCGCGCTCAGGGGTCACTGCGATCCCCGCCCTGGGGGGAAGCATGGGCACGCGCCAGAAACCCCTGGGGGTCCCTGTGGCGCATGACGGGGTGAGTACTCCACATTTTTATTAGTGTGTTGAGTGGTTCACCGGCTGCTGCGGCAGCCGCTGGTACAGTTCATGTGGTGATTTTTGTATTTTTGTCCGCAGGTGGATGCCTGCAGGACGGGGATCGCGGGACCATAGAAGGGGAGTCCCGCGCTTTTTTTGAAGGCGGGGGGCGTGGCTTCGCGTCTCCCGGGCAGGAAGCGCTCTCTGAGCGCGCTTTCCTGCTGCTTTCTCTTCCGGCTGCCTCCTCAGTGCGGCGGCCATTACAGCGCTCCGGGCTCCTCTTCCTCTCCGTCTCTCCTGCACAAGCCTGGAAACAGCACCGCAAAACTGTGAGTCGCTTCTGCCCAATCGGGGCAGAAGCTTAGAGAATTTTTTTTTTTCTCCCCCGTAGCGCAGGTTGCCACACGCTAAGTTAGCGACGCTATTTGAGTCGCTGGAGGTTTTTTGCGATGCAGAGTTGATCGCAATGATTTAGCGATTTAAGTGTGTTATTTTTGAGACGTTTTTTCTGTCTCTACCTGCTGCCTCATAGAGGCTCCTGGAACTCGCACATCTGTCACTTTAATACAGGTTGTGAAGAGTTTTGTGATTTTAACCCCTTATCAAGCGGTTAAATCTTAATGGTGGGCTGGGGTAACCCTTTTTTCTTTAAGAGTTAACCCTTCAGCGTCTGGTTAAAACGTTTTTTTCCTAAAACCACACTGTTTCGTGTTACTATCAGGTGTAACCTGTCATTGTACTGGGTAAGACATGTCAGATCAGGGTTCAGGTGCAGATCATCATCCAGCTCCGTTACGAGATCAGTCTCGCATATCTGACACACAGACCTCGACATCGAGTGCAGCGGTCGGAGGACCCAGTGACGCAAAAATGGAGGCTCTCACTCGTTCGATTGATAGCCTGTCTAACCTTATAGGTTGTTGGGTGTCAGCCAAACCCCCTCATGGCAGGAAGCGACATAGGCCGGTGTCTTTTCGCTCGTATAGCGACTCAGAGAGTTCTGACGTGGAGGGTTCCCCTTTAAGTTCAGAGGGGATATCCGAATCGGATAGAGAGGATCGGCAAACGCACTCTGCTTTTTGCTCGGGTCGTGTAGAAGCTTTAATTGAGGCAATGAGGGAGGCGTTGCAGTTACAGGAGGATGTAACTACTCGCCCTGGTAAGTCGGCCAGGATGTTCCAGGAGTCGCATAAGTCAGTCGCGACTTTGCCATCTCTGATTGAGTTCAACCAGGCAGTGGAGAAGGAGCGTCTGTGTCCAGACAAGCGTTTTCAGGGGACTCGTCTTTTGGAGTCACTGTATCCGTGTGCTACGGAATCTAATGATTTTTGGATTCAGTCTCCTGAGGTGGATGTCTCTTTATCTCAGCTTAGCAAATCTTCTTTGCTACCTATTAAAGGGAAGGCGAGTTTGCAGGACCCGCTAGACAGAAGAGCGGAGTCAGCGGCAAAGTCCATTTATGAAGCCGCGGGTTATGGCTTCAGAGCGATGCTAGGCTCCATGTGTGTTTATAAAGCTGCCCTGGTCTGGTTGGACCGTTTGCGGAGGAAATGTGAACCTCAAGTGCCTGAGGTGGATGGACTGTTTGAATTGTTAGAAAGTGCCTTACAATATGGCCATGATGCAAACCTGGACACTGTGTCTCTGCTGTCCAGGGCTCAATCCTCGGCGGTCTCAGTCAGGAGGGCACTGTGGCTTAGACAGTGGACCGGTGATGCGGTTTCTAAACATGGTTTGCTAGCCTTAGCTTACAAGGGCGGTCAGTTATTTGGATCTGACCTTACGGAACTGATTGCCAAAGCAAAGGCAAAGGAGACAGCTTTACCACAGCGAAGAACTGTGGCTTCTACGTCTGGCAGGCCTGGTACCAGTAGTGGTCGACGATCCTTTCGTTCCAGGGGACGATTCGGTCAGCCCTCATGGGGGTCGGGTCGTCCCTCTTTTTCGGGGAAAAAGACAAATCAGAAATCCCGCTTTCCCTGGAAACAGAGTTTCCGTCAAGATAAAAGGGAATCTGACAAAAAGCCCGCTAAGGCGGATTGACGCCAGGGTCCCGCTCGAGGGCTCTCGAGTGGGGGGTCACCTGCTCCAATTCAAATTGACTTGGGTTTCCCGTGTCCCAGACTCCTGGGTGACGCGGGTTGTTTCGGCAGGCTATTTCATAGAGTTCTCTTCCCGACCCCCGAACAGTTATTACCAGTCTCGCATTCCATCAGAGCCCGAGCTATGTGCCGCTTTACTGCAGGAAGTCGACTTTCTTCTGCAGAAGGGTGTGGTGGTTCCGGTTCCACCAGAGGACAGGGGAAGAGGTTTTTATTCCAACCTCTTTGTAGTTCCCAAAAAAGAGGGAAAGTTTCGCCCCGTCCTGGATCTCAAAAGATTGAACCGGCATGTCCACACCCGAAAGTTTCGCATGGAGTCGCTTCGCTCCGTAGTGGCAGCATTGTCGCAGAACGATTTTTTGGTGTCAATCGACATACGCGACGCCTATTTGCATGTTGCAATCGGAAGGGCTCACCAGCGTTATCTTCGCTTTGCCATAGGACAGGATCATTACCAATTTGTGGCTCTACCATTCGGTTTGGCCTCGGCACCCAGAGTCTTTACAAAGATTCTGGCACCTCTCATGGCTATACTTCGAAGACAGGGAGTCACGATCCTTCCCTATCTGGACGACCTCTTGATTGTGGCATCCTCAAGGGAGGAGGCTGTGACGGCTCGCAATCTATCCCTTCAGCTCCTGGAGGACTTCGGGTGGCTGGTCAATTGGGAGAAGTCGTCTCTGGAACCGTCACAATCAATCCTGTTTCTGGGGATGCATTTCGACACAATACGAGCAGTGGTGTCTCTTCCTCCAGACAAGCAAGCATGTCTCATCCGACATACGCAGGTGATGAAGTCTTCAGTGACAATGTCTCTTCGACGATGTATGCGTCTTCTGGGGTTGATGGTGGCTTCAATGGAGGCACTTCCATTTGCCCAGTTTCATTCCAGGACGCTCCAAAGGTTCATTCTAAACCGCTGGGATCGGTCGCAGTCCTCACTGGATTGCAGTGTGGTTATCTCCCGCAAGGTACGAGAGTCTCTGGGATGGTGGATCCGTTCGACAGAATTGTCTCGGGGGAAGTCCTTTCTTCCTCTGAAGTGGTCAGTCATAACCACCGATGCCAGCCTGACGGGCTGGGGGGGCGTTTGGAACGATCTCTGGATTCAGGGAGTATGGTCACCAGAGGAGTCTGTCTTGCCGATCAACATCCTCGAATTGAGGGCAATTTTCCTTTGCCTCCAACACTGGACGGTCCCTTTACACGGTCTACCTGTCCGAGTGCAGACAGACAATGCGACGGCGGTCGCTTATATCAATCACCAAGGCGGGACGAGGAGTTCCAGGCTCATGGTGGAGGTATCTCGGATCCTGATATGGGCAGAGACCACAGTCCCAGCCATCTCTGCGATCCACATTCCAGGAGTTCAGAATATCACGGCGGACTTTCTAAGTCGCGAGAAGATGGATCCCGGGGAATGGAGTCTCCATCCGGACATTTTTGCACTGCGTGTCTCCCGTTGGGGTACTCCTCAGGTGGATCTGATGGCATCCAGGGCCAATGCCAAGTTACCGACATTCGTGTCCAGGTACAGGGATCCGAAGGCTGTAGCGGTGGATGCTCTAGTGACCCCGTTGGACCAATTCAACCTAATCTATGTGTTTCCGCCGATTTCTATGCTACCTCTGGTACTCCGTCGGATCAGGCTGGAGAGAATCTCAGCTATATTGATAGCTCCAGATTGGCCAAGGAGGACGTGGTTCTCGACACTGGTGTCGCTTCTAGCGGCACCGCCATTTTTACTTCCTCTTCGTCCGGACCTGTTAACCCAAGGGCCCGTTCGTCATCCAGACATGAAGTCTCTGCGTTTGACGGCGTGGCTCTTGAGACCGAAATTTTGACCCGTAGAGGTTTCTCAGCCGAAGTCATTGCTACTCTGCGTGCTGCTAGAGGTCCGGCTACTACTAGGATTTACCACAGGACTTGGGAAGCCTTCTTTTTGTGGTGTTCGAGTTCTTCAAAGAACCCGAGAAAATTTTCTATTCCCAATTTGTTGGCTTTTATGCAACATGGGTTGGACAAAGGTTTGGCCGTTAGTACCCTGAGGGGTCAGGTTTCTGCTCTGTCTTTACTTTTTCGGAGGGCTATCGCCTCGCGTAGGGACGTGCGTTCATTTTTTCGTGGAATAACCCGTCAGTTTCCGCCGCGGAGGACACCTGTATCTCCTTGGCGGCTCAATCTTGTTTTGGAGGCTCTTCAATGTCAGCCTTTTGAGCCTATGGATTCTGTTAGCCTTTATTTACTTTCTTGGAAGGTGGCCTTCCTAGTGGCAGTCACCTCTTTGAGGAGGGTTTCTGAGTTGGCGGCTCTTTCTTGCTCGCCTCCCTTCTTGGAGTTTCACCCGGATCGTGTGGTGCTTCGCACTCGGGGCGACTTCCTACCTAAGGTGGTGTCGCGTTTCCATGTTAACCAGGATATTGTGTTGCCTTCTCTTTGTCTGAGGCCAAGGACCGTGAAGGAACGGGCCTTGCACACTTTGGATTTGGTGCGGGCTTTGAAATTCTACTTGAATGTTACTCAAGGTTTTCGGAAATCAGACTCTCTGTTTGTGATTCCAGCAGGTCGTCGACGTGGTCAGCGAGCTTCCAAGGATTCTATAGCTCGCTGGATTCGGTCGGCCATTTTGGAGGCTTACCGACTTAAGGGCGAACCTTGCCCGATTAAACTTCGAGCTCACTCCACGAGGGCTGTGGGCTCATCGTGGGCCTTCCATCAAGGGGCCTCGGCAGCTCAGCTCTGCCGGGCGGCGACCTGGCGCTCCGTCCACACTTTTACAAGATTTTATAAGGTGGACGTTAGTGCTTCCGCTGATGCAGCCTTGGGACGTAGGGTCCTGCAGGCAGCGGTAGTTTAAGAGTTTAGTTAACTTGTTTTTGGCGCCTGTTGCGCTTTTATTTAGGTTGTTGGGTTTCTGCCTATTTTGGTTTTCGTTTCCCACCCTAATTTTTGAACTGCTTTGGGACGTCCCATCAGTAATGAATCCTGTGGCTCTCTTCCTTCCATCTGCAGCTGAAAGACGGATTTTGGTAAGAACTTACCTGTAAAATCCTTTTCAGCGAAGGAAGGAAGAGAGACACAGATCCCTCCCATGGCAGAAGTGTGTTGTTGATTTACAGAAGCAGCGTGGCCCTTCTCTGATAGCGATTTCTGGGCTGAGGTCGACGAGCTACGGCTCTATTCCAGCATTGCCAGCTCATCGCAGTGGTCAGGTTCCGTGAGTAGTACCTGGAACTGTGTGGTTTTTTGCCTATCTGCATGCATAACCTGTATTCTTGTGTTTTTGTCTCTGAAGTTTTTCAGAAGGGGTTATGTTGCTCCGCTGGTGATATTGCTCTTCCTTAAGCTTGTGTACAACTGGAGAAAGCTGAGTAGGAGGAGCCCGAGCTGGAGGGGCTGGTCAGCACGCTTTTTTTAATCTGAGGTGACTATCCCGTCTGGGCTCCGCCTACCCATCAGTAATGAATCCTGTGTCTCTCTTCCTTCCTTCGCTGAAAAGGATTTTACAGGTAAGTTCTTACCAAAATCCGTCTTTCAGCAGCAGATGGAAGGAAGGGAGACACAGTCATTACTAGTGGTAGGCGGAGCCCACACAGGATAGAACACCTCAGATTAAAAAGAGTGTTGACCGGCCCCTCCAGCTTGGGCTCCTCCTACTCCAGTTCTCCAGTCTAAAATTTGAGGTCATAGAGCAGGGGTGGGCAATTAATTTTGCCAGGGGGCCGCATGAGAAATTGGGATGGTTTTAGAGGGCCGGACTAATATAATTAACTCCGTTCTACCCAATACTGTACATATATATATATATATATACACTGTATACTGTATATATACATACCTGCCCATTATCATCATCTTCTCCCCATCATCATCAATGCCTCCCCATTATCAGCAATGCCTGCACATCATCATCTTCTCCCCATCATCAATGCCTGCCCATTATCATCAATGCCTGCCCATTATCATCATCTTCTCCCCATCATTATCAATGCCTCCCCATTATCAGCAATGCCTGCCCATCATCATCTTCTCCCCATTATCAATGCCTGCCCATTATCATCAATACCTGCCCATTATCATCATCTTCTCCCCATCATCATCAATGCCTGCCTATCATCATCATCATCTTCTCCCCATCATCAATGCCTGCCCATTATCATCAATACCTGCCCATTATCATCATCTTCTCCCCATCATCATCAATGCCTGCCCATCATCATCATCATCTTCTCCCCATCATCAATGCCTGCCCATTATCATCAATACCTGCCCATTATCATCATCTTCTCCCCATCATCATCAATGCCTCCCCATTATCAGCAATGCTTGCCCATCATCATCTTCTCCCCATCATCAATGCCTGCCCATTATCATCAATGCCTGCCCATTATCATCATCTTCTCCATCATCATCAATGCCTCCCCATTATCAGCAATGCCTGCCCATCATCACACACAGACAGCACATAAGCACTCTCTCACATACATACACACACACACACACACACACACACACACACACACACACACAAAGCACCGCACTACATAGACACAGACACACACAGAGACACGTCTTACCTGTCCAGCGTCCCCGCTCTCTGACACAGCCGGCCGCTGAATGATGACGTCATTCAGCGGCCGGCTGTGAGAGGAAGCGCCGGTGGAGCCCGGAGCTGCAGCAGCGGAGGCACGGGAGAGGTAAGTATTGTGCCAGCTGATGCCGGGGCCCTGAGACTGCCGGAGCGCCTCCGTGGGCCGGTCACTGACAGCCGGCGGGCCGGATGCGGCCCGCGGGCCGCCCCTTGCCCGGGTCTGTCATAGAGGATAGTCGCTGCTGGAGCAGCTCCTCAGAAATTTTTTTTATTTTTATCGGACAGAGACTTGGACCCCCGTGGTCTTGAGGTCTCAGGGGTCTCAGCGCTGCTGTACCCCCACCCCTCCCTTGGCGGATCTGTATTACCCTTTAAGGTGGTCCCTGCAGAACCCTGCCGGCCCCGGGGGATGAGGGTTGCTTTCCTGGCGGGGACGCAAACCGCGCTTCTGGGGTCACTGCGTTCTCCGCCCTGGGGGGAAGCTATGGGCACAGCGCCACAAATCCCTGGGGGTCCCTGTGGCGCTCAGCTGGGTGAGTACTCAGCATGTTAAATGTGTTTTGAGTGCTGTAGCGGCTGCTGCGGCAGCCGCTACTACATGTTGGTGACTTGTGTTTTTTGTCCGCAGGTAAATGTCTGCAGGACATGGGAGCGGGGCAGGAGCGGAGAGCGGAGGAGTCGCGCTTTCCCGGTCTTTCGCGGGCAGGAAGCGCTCTGAGCGCGCGCTTTCTCCTACCCCTCCTCTTCCAGCTTCCCTCTTTCTCATAGCGTGGCGGCCATTACTGAACGGCTTCCTCGGGCTCCTCACTCTCCTCCCGACAGACCGAAGGAACACTGCACCGCGGCCAGCTGGGTGAGTCGCTTCTGCCTGTCAGGGCAGAAGCTTAACCCCCTCACCCACACAGCGCAGGGCACCTTTCTGAGGCACAATTAGGTGGCAGACTGCGCTGTCCTGCAGCTGTTACCTCATATGGAGGTCCTTTTTTTTGTCTGGGGCTCGCACACCTTTTTCATTTAACAGCGGTTGTGGGGAGTCTGCGACATTAACCCTTTGATAGGCGGTTAACCCTTAATTGGGGGACAGCTGGGGTAGCTCTCTCTTTAAGAGCTTTAACCCTTCAGCGTTCGTTTTTTCTTTCCCTTAAGAAACCACACTGTTCTAGTTACTGACAGGTTTAACCTGCCATATACTGTGTGAGGGCATGTCAGATCAGGGTCCAGGAGGTGCGGACCGTCTCCCAGGTCCGCTACAGGATCAGTCTCGCGTATCTGACACGCAGGAGTCCTCGAAGGCGTCAAGCGCAGCGGTCGGAGGTTTCAGTGATGTCAAAATGGAGGCTGTCACTCGTTCCATTGATGGCCTGTCTGACCTTCTAGGTTATTGGGTGTCAGCTAGATCCTCTCATGGCAGGAAGCGCCACAGGCCGGTACTGTCATTCCCGCGTAGCGACTCGGAGATCTCTGGTATGGAGGGTTCCCCTTCAAGCTCGGATGGGGAGATGTCCGATTCGGATAAGGAGGATCGGCAGGGACACTCTGCCTCTCTTTTGGGCCGTACAGAGGCTTTTATTGGAGCCATGAGGGAGGCGTTACAGTTACCGGAGGAGGTAACTACACGTCCTGGTAAGTCGGCCCGGATGTTTCAGGAGTCGCATAGGTCGCGATCGGCATTACCATCTCTGGATGAGCTTAATGGGGCAGTGGAGAAGGAACACCTGTGTCCAGATAAACGTTTTCAGGGGACACGGTTTTTTGAGACACTGTATCCGTGTTCGACGGAGTTGATTGATAATTGGATTCCTTCTCCTGAAGTGGATGTCCCTTTATCCCAGCTTAGCAAATCCTCATTCCTGTTAAAGGGAAGGCGAGTCTGCAGGATCCGCTGGACAGAAAAACGGAGATGGCGGCGAAATCCATCTACGAGGCCGCGGGTCATGGATTCAGAGCGGTGCTAGGATCCATGTGTGCTTGTAAAGCTTCCCTGAGCTGGTTGGACCGTCTACGGACGGCGTGGCAAGATGGATCCCCGCTATCCGAGGTAGATGGGCTTCTCAAGTTGTTGGAGGATGCAGCCCGATATGGCAGTGCTGCAGGTTTGGATACTGCGTCACTGCTGTCCAGGGCGCAATCCTCGGCGGTCACAGTCAGAAGAGCACTGTGGCTTAAACAGTGGACCGGGGACGTGGTTTCCAAGCAAGGTTTGCTATCTTTAGCTTACAAGGGTGGTCAGCTATTTGGATCTGACCTCACGGAGCTGATTGTCAAGGCAAAGGCAAAAGAAACGGCCTTACCGCAGCGAAGAGCTGTGGCTTCTGCGTCTGGCAGGCCTAGTGCCGGTAGTAGTCGGCGGCCTTTTCGGTCCAGGGGACGGTTCGGTCAGCCCTCTTGGGGATCAGGTCGTCCCTCTTTTTCGGGAAAAAAGATCTCTCAGAAATCCCGCACTCCCTGGAAACAGAGCTTCCGTCAAGACAAGCGGGAAGCTGACAAAAAGCCCGCTAAGGCGGACTGACGCCAGGGTCTCACTCGAGGGCTCTCGAGTGGGGGGTCGCCTGCTCCAATTCGAATCGACTTGGGCGTCCCGCGTTTCGGACGCCTGTGTGACGCGGGTTGTGTCGGCAGGCTACTTCATAGAGTTTCTTTCTCGACCCCCGGACAGGTTTTGCCAATCTCGCATTCCGTCAGAGCCCGAGCTATTTGCCGCTCTACTGCGGGAGGTCGATTCCCTTCTGCAGAAGGGTGTGGTGGTACCGGTTCCGCCGGAGGACTGGGGAAGAGGGTTTTATTCCAACCTCTTTGTGGTCCCCAAAAAGGAGGACAAATTTCGCCCCATTCTGGATCTCAAAAGATTGAATCGGCATGTCCGCACCCGGAAATTCCGCATGGAGTCGCTTCGCTCAGTTGTGGCGGCCCTGTCGCAGAACGACTTTTTGGTGTCAATCGACATTCGCGACGCCTATTTGCATGTTCCCGTCGGAAGGGCCCACCAACGCTTCCTTCGTTTTGCTATAGGTCAGGACCATTACCAGTTTGTGGCCCTGCCATTCGGGTTGGCCTCAGCGCCCAGAGTTTTTACGAAAATTCTGGCACCTCTCATGGCGATCCTTCGAAGACGGGGTTACGATTCTTCCCTACCTGGACGACCTTTTGATTGTGGCGTCCTCAAAGGAGGAGGCGGTGACGGCTCGCAATCTATCCCTTCAGCTCCTGGAGGACTTCGGGTGGCTGGTCAATTGGGAGAAGTCGTCTCTGGAACCGTCGCAGTCAATCCGTTTTTTGGGGATGCATTTCGACACGGTACGAGCAGTGGTGTCCCTGCCTCCAGACAAGCAAGCAAGTCTTCTTCGACATGTACAGGTTATGAAGTCTTCGACAGCAATGTCCCTTCGAAGGTGTATGCGCCTTCTGGGTTTGATGGTGGCGTCGATGGAGGCACTTCCGTTTGCCCAATTTCATACCAGGGCTCTCCAAATTCTCATTCTGAACCGTTGGGATCGATCGCAGGCTTCGCTGGATTGCAGTGTCATCATCTCCCACAGGGTGCGTCTCTAGGATGGTGGTTACGTCCGGAAGCGTTATCCCTGGGGAAGTCTTTCCTCCTTCCGAGGTGGTCGGTCATAACCACCGATGCCAGCCTGACGGGCTGGGGAGGTGTCTGGAACAATCTCTGGATTCAGGGAGTATGGTCGTCGGAAGAGTCTGTCCTGCCGATCAACATCCTGGAAATGAGGGCAATTTTCCTTTGCCTCCAACACTGGACGGTCCCTTTAAGCGGTCTGCCAGTCCGAGTGCAGACAGACAACGCGACGGCGGTCGCGTATATCAACCATCAAGGTGGGACGAGGAGCTCCAGGCTCATGATGGAGGTGTCTCGGATCCTGGTATGGGCCGAGGCCAGGGTGCCAGCCATCTCTGCGATTCACATTCCAGGAGTTCAGAATATCACGGCGGACTTCCTCAGTCGCGAGAAGATGGATCCCGGAGAATGGAGTCTTCATCCGGAAATTTTTGCACTGCTGTGCTCCCGTTGGGGAACTCCCCAAGTGGATTTGATGGCATCCAGGTTCAATGCCAAGTTACTGACGTTCATGTCCAGGTACAAGGACCCGAAGGCTGTGGCGGTGGATGCTTTGGTGGCTCCGTGGGACCAATTCGAGTTAATCTATGTGTTCCCGCCGATATCCTTACTTCCTCTTGTGTTGCGTCGGATCAGACTGGAGAGAGTCCCGGCTATGTTGGTAGCCCCAGATTGGCCAAGGAGGACGTGGTTCTCGACGCTGGTGTCGCTTCTGGCAGCGCCTCCACTTCCACTCCCTCTTCGCCCGGACCTGTTAACCCAAGGGCCCGTTCGTCATCCGGACCTGAAGTCTCTGCGTTTGACGGCGTGGCTCTTGAGACCGAAATCTTGACCCGTCAAGGTTTTTCAGCCGAAGTCATTGCCACTCTGCGAGCTGCCAGAGGTCCGGCTACTACTAGGATTTATCACAAGACTTGGGAAGCCTTCTTTTCGTGGTGTTCGGGTTCTTCAAGGAACCCGAGGATTTTTTCCATTCCCAATTTGTTGGCCTTTTGCAGTACGGGCTGGACAAGGGTTTGGCAGTTAGCACTATGAAGGGTCAGGTTTCTGCTCTGTCCTTGCTGTTTCGGAAGGCTATCGCCTCGCGTAGGGACGTACGTTCCTTTTTTCGCGGAGTAACCCGTCAGTTTCCGCCGCGGAAGGCGCTTGTCCTTGGCGGCTCAATCTTGTCTTGGAGGCTCTTCAACAGGGGCCTTTTGAGCCTATGGACTCTGTTAGCCTTTCTTTGCTCTCCTGGAAGGTTGCCTTCCTAGTGGCGGTCACCTCTTTGGGAAGGGTTTCTGCGTTGGCGGCTCTTTCTTACTCGCCTCCTTTTCTGGAGTTTCACCCGGATCGCTTAGTGCTTCGCACACGGGGCGACTTTCTACCTAAGGTGGTGTCACAATTTCATGTTAACCAGGATATTGTGTTGCCCTCGCTCTGTCCGGAACCGAGGAATGCGAAGGAACGGGCCTTGCACACATTGGATTTAGTGTGGGCTTTGAAGTTCTATTTGTCTATTACTCAAGGTTTTCGGAAGTCGGACTCTCTGTTTGTGATTCCAGCAGGTCGTCGGCGTGGTCAACGAGCTTCCAAGGACTCTATAGCTCGTTGGATTCGGTCGGCCATTTTAGAGGCTTACCGACTTAAGGGCGAACCTTGCCCGATTAAGATTCGAGCTCACTCCACGAGAGCTGTGGGTTCATCGTGGGCCTTTCATCAAGGGGCCTCGGCAGCTCAGCTCTGCCGGGCGGCGACCTGGCGCTCCGTCCACACGTTTACAAAGTTTTATAAGGTGGACGTCAGTACTTCCGCTGATGCGGCCTTAGGACGTAGGGTCCTACAGGCGGCTGTAGTTTAAAGTTCTTGTGAATTTGTATTTAGCGCTAGTTGCGCATTTATCTAAGTTGTTGGGAATCTGCCTCTGTTGGTTTTTTCCCACCCTTAATTTCTGGACTGCTTTGGGACGTCCCACTAGTAATGACTGTGTCTCCCTTGCTTCCATCTGCTGCTGAAAGACGGATTTTGGTAAGACCTTACCTGTAAAATCCTTTTCAGCGAAGGAAGGAAGGGAGACACAGCTCCCTCCCATGGCAGAAGTGTGTTGTTGTGTTTTCAGATGCGGCGTGACCCTTCTCTGATAGCGATTATCTGGGCTGAGGTCGGCGCGCTAAGGCTCTGTTCCAGCATTGCCAGCTCATCGCAGTGGTCAGGTTCAGTGAGTAGTACCTGGGACTGTGTGGTTTTTTCTGTTATATGCATAATGTTGCTCCGCTGGTGATATTTGCTCTTCCTTAGCTTGTGTACGGACTGGAGAACTGGAGTAGGAGGAGCCCAAGCTGGAGGGGCCGGTCAACACTCTTTTTAATCTGAGGTGTTCTATCCTGTGTGGGCTCCGCCTACCACTAGTAATGACTGTGTCTCCCTTCCTTCCTTCGCTGAAAAGGATTTTACAGGTAAGGTCTTACCAAAATCCGTCTTTTCCTGATTAAAAAAAGGACGGTTCCTTTCGGACCATTATTAATCTAAAAGGTCTGAACAAATTCCTGGTAGTGCGTCCCTTTAAGATGGAGTCTGTTATAGGTTGGCAATAAAGTTGCTCTTCAAAGATTGCTTTATGGAAGTGTTGGATCTTAAGGGCGCATACTACCATGTACCTATACATGCAGATCACCAGCAGTTCCTTAGGGTGGCGGTATCACTGGGGAGTACGATTAAACATTTCCAGTTTAGAGCCCTCCCGTTTGGTCTCGCCATTGCTCCACGGGTCTTCACCAAGGTGGTTGCAGAGGTCATGGCACATCTCTATGAACAGGAAGTTTGGTCCTGCACTGTACTACTCAGTTGAAAGGGGTAATGTCCACACTAGAAGGCTTGGGGTGGCTTTTTAATATCAAAAAGTCACGTTTACAGCCCTGAAGGTGCAGGAATTCCTGGGTCTTGTGCTGGACTCTGAGAATCAGGAGTGTCGGCTACCGGTGCCCAAATTTGTTGGTATTCAGCATCAAGTTCTGAAGGCAGTGGACAATCTATCTATGTCCCTTAGTAGAGCAATGTCCCTTTTACGTTTATTCGCTTCCTGTATTCCGGCTGTTCGGTGGACCCAATTCCATACTAGGGCATTACAGTGGGAAGTATTATGTAACGACTGCCAGCTTGGAAGGTGTCTGGAAAGGAAAATCTCTCTGTCCCTCTCTATACTATACAGTCCCTTCTTTGGTGGTTAAATTTATCAAACTTGTCTAGAGGGGTTCCCTGGGTAAACCATATCTTTCGTATTGTCACTACAGATGCCAGCCCCATGGGTTGGGGGCTCATTTGGGGGAGGTGTGGGTCCAAGGGAGGTGGACAAGAAGTGAGCAGGCTGGTTTGTCTTACCTGAAAGAGTTGTTGGCAGTGGAGCTGGCAATAAGACGGCTCCTTACGTCCTTACAGGGTCAACATGTCAGAATACTTTCCGACAGTCAGGTGACTGTAGCCTGCATCAACCGCCAGGGGTGGACCCGGTCCAGGTCTTGGATGGAAGTGGTGGATTGTATATTTCAGGTGGCCGAAGCTCATCTGCTGTCGTTAACCTCCCTGCACATAAGAGAAAAGGAGAACATCAAGGACGACTTCTTAAGCCGCAACCTGCTCAGGCAGTGAGAATGGGTGTTAAACCAAACTGTCTTCATACGAATTGTGCGTATGTGGGGATGTCCGGACAAAGACCTCTTTGCCAACAGAGGAAACAGCAATGTGCATCGGTTCTGTTCTCTAAACCCCAGAGAAGGTCCGCAGGCGGTAGATGCTCTGTTGATTCCATGGGACTTCAGTCTGGCATATGCCTTTCCCCCTATAGCCCTAATTCAGTTGGTGTTGAGGAAGATCCGAGAGGACAGGGCACGTGTTATCCTAATTGCCACCTTTTGGCCCAAGGGGCCATGGTTTTCCTGGCTGAGGAGGATGTCCCATCACCAACCCATGGGTTCTTCCGGAACTCCCAGACCTCCTGTTCCAGGGACCAATCTTCCATCCACGAGTGTCCAGTTTACATCTGATGGCGTGTAATTTGCGAGGGCGCTATTGATAGGGAAAGGGTTTTCTCATAACTTAGTGACCATTTCACTTTAGAGTAGGAAAGCATCCACAACAAGGATATACACCAGAACCTGGAATAAGTTTCTATCAGCCTGAGGCTCAGAGGTTGGAGGAAAGGTTCAGATAGACCAAGTTTTGGAATTCCTACAAAAGGGCCTAGCAATAGGACTATCCATAAACACCCTCAAAGTCCAGGTATCAGCTCTGGGGGCCCTATCTAATTGTGATCTGGTGGACAATTATTGGGTGACTAGGTTTATTAGGGCATCGGCTAGGTGTAGGCCCATCCTTAGAGGTTAATGCCTTGGGATTTGAACCTAGTTCTAACGGCGTCGACAAAGTCTCCCTTTGATCCCATTGAAGTAGCCCCAATAAAAATTCTTTCCCTTAAAATGGCCCTTCCCGTTGCATTAACATCAGCCCGTAGGGTTAGTGACATTCAGGCCCTGTCCAGAGTTCCACCATATACTCAGTTTCGGGAGGATAGGGTCGTTTTGAAACCGGATCCCTCATATATACCAAAAGTAGCCTCAGAGACTGCAGGAGATAGTTCTTCCTTCCTTCTGTGCCAACCCTGAGAATCAAAGGGATGAGAGGCTCCATTCACTAGATGTTGGGAGATGCCTTCTTAGATTTTTTTTTATATCTGACCCTTGGAAAAAGAGTTATTTGTCTCCTTTCAGGGAGCTAGGAAGGGGCTTAAAGTCTCTAAAAGCACTTTAGCTAGGTGGATCAGGGAAGCAGTTTCTTTGACCTATACAGCAAGTGGTAAGGCAGTTCCAGAGGGTCTGAAGGCTCACTCCACACGAGCCGTGGCAACTTCCCGGGCAGAGAGACATCGATTGAGATATGTAAGGTGGCTACATGGTCTTCTCCCTCCACATTTTTTAAACATTATAGGTTTGATATGGGTGTCTCCTCCGATCTCACATTTGGGAGAAGGGTGTGGTCCTTCCCTAATTTCCTTACCTCTCTGTAATTCTCTTGTGATGCTGTCATGGGAGACCGAATAAATGCTTAGTTACTTACCGGTAACGTGTGTTTCGGAGCCCATGACAGCACCCTTTTATTCCCTCCCTTTACGTGTGGGTGAGCACTTCTTTTGCCTTGGCATAATCACGTGTGAAAAGTTATTTTGCGTACAGAATATATAGACCCCCGCTGCCTTTGCTGACCGGCCGGCCGGCCCTGGGAATGACTTCTCGTATATCTAAAGAGGTTCACCTGTCAAGGACAGGAGTCCAACTGATGCGGAAGAGCGGTGCCGCCCTTTTATGTCTGTAGGTTTCCTGTCCCTGAAGGGTGGATCCCCTCTCTCGTGGTGCTGTCATGGGCTCCGAAAAACACCATTACCGTTAGTAACTAAGCATTTTTCCTCCTATTGTTTCTGTATTTATTGCTTTGTTTTCCTTTTTTTTTTAACTTAGGAACTAATGAAGATAAAGAGGAAAGACAGCGACCTAAAACAGCTTCAGGCTCAGTTACAGGGAACGCAGACTCGTCTTAAGTATTCCCAAAGCGAGCTCGAAGTCATTACGAAGAAACAACTCGGGAGCTGCTTTGCTGTAATAAAACAATATTACATGTTTCATCTTCTTTTTTGTATAATAGATAAAGTATTTTTTCTTGCTGTGTTTATTGGGGGGGACAGAAGACCACGGGTGACTATTGCTACCATGCAGCTGCGGACAAGTGTTAGCTCCTTCTCTACAAGCTATATCCCTCCTACAGCCCCTGAACTAATGTATGTTCACAAGAAATAAGGAGAAGCCAAGAGATGGTAACCAGTAAACTAAAAATAATTGTTGATGGTTGGAACTGAAAAAAAAAAAAAAAGAAGCCATGCAGATTAAGAAATTCTATTTTCTCTTTTGTATAGTTGGCAGACTAAAGGTTTTCCTAAAGCAGTGTCTGGGGACAGATAAGCCAACCAGCTCTTTGCTGCGTGAGAAAATTGTGACTAGGAGAAGCAACCAAAGATCAACGTGTGCCCTGAAAAGAAGATGCCCCCCCTTTCCCAAAGCGGCTCCTACCTGAGGAGCAGAGACGTGTGTTGCACCATCCTCCATAGAAAATGTGCAAGGACTTGCTTTTGCAAAATAGCCTTACAAATCCTGATCTGTTAATTAGACGCCGTCTATGTGACGAAAAGAGAGCCTAAGCGGTGAAACAAGGATGTTTCAGGCATCCAGATTAAGCAAAAAGCATTTCCTTAGATAGGGAAAAACATTGCTTATTCTAAAGGACTGAAGACATAGGGGAAAGGATGAAAGATCTACATGGAATGTGGCATGAAAAAAATTGCGACTGCAAACCTGGATGTTGTAAAATAGCCATCCAAAACGGGAAGCGATAGCCACTAAAACGACAGCCTTTCAGTAAGAAGCCATAAAGAGGCAAATGCATGGCACCTTGTAGAGTGACTCCGCATGGGAGAAAACTCACATTTGATTGATAAAGGTTAATAAAAGAAGACTGGAGAAGGTCATTCCTTACTCCACGAGGAAATTAAGGATCCCAATGTGGAGAGAGACATTTTTGTGCTTGAAAATGGGCAATTCTAAATATTAGTGGAAGACTAAGACAATTCTAGCCAACAACATCCATTTGCAGAGCCAAAAGATCCCATATCTGGGCCTCAAACTGGGAAAGTTGAGATTGAAATGCAATCGAAACCTAAATCTAGGTTCTCCGACAGATGCAAGACTGGTAAATAAAGGAATCCCTCACTTGAATCCTGACTGTTTCTCCTGAGGGAGTCTGATATCAATTTGTTTACTACCAAGATGTGGACACGGGAAGAGCCCCACTATGGAAAGCAACTTACTGGTTGACTCATATTTAGACTTGAGAGTCCTCAGTGGTTGATACCTTTTAATGGCTAACTGAAAAGATGGTAACAAATTGCAAGCTTTCGAGACTACTCCGGTCTCTTCATCAGGCAAAGACTAAAACAAAAACTGAAGAATCACATATATATATATATATATACACAAGAGGTCCTCTTGTGTATATATATATATATATATGTGATTCTTCAGTTTTTGTTTTAGTCTTTGCCTGATGAAGAGACCGGAGTAGTCTCGAAAGCTTGCAATTTGTTACCATCTTTTCAGTTAGCCATTAAAAGGTATCAACCACTGAGGACTCTCAAGTCTAAATATTTTTCTATCTACTGGCTAACACGGTACGAAGATATACATCTTTCCTATATCAAAATGGTTGACTCATAAATGCTAAGCTGTGGGTCTCAACTTTGATGGTTCACGACTCCCTTGGCCGACTGGCTCCAGATATGATGTTCCTCTCAAAGTGGAGACAAAGAATTCATCCATGGATCCAGAATATTGTTTGATAGTACAGTCTCCTCCCTTGTAAAAGACAGCAGAGTGGAACAAAGATTCAAAGTCTTCATTGGAGTGCATGATGGATAGCCAAAAGGATAGGATGATACTATGAGGCTGGAGATAGATCTCTGTGAGCTATAATTACCTGTAGAAGGGGGCGGGTGTGAAAAACTGAGAGCAAGGGACGTGCTATGCTTGGGAAGAAAGACCTGGTCTGACATAGCAGAGGATATCATGCCTAAGAAGGTTATTTGGGTTGAAAAGAAGAAAAAGACTTCAGATGATTAGAAGGTTGAAAAGACTTTTCGAATGAGAAAGAACCATCAAATTGGCCAAGTATAGTAACCTCAATGGGGCGAACTTCCCTTTGGCAATATGTCATGTCCTAGAGGACATGAGGAGCATTCTCCAGGCTAAAGGAAAGGGCCATGAAGTGATAATGGCAGTATTGAACTGCAAAGAGGCTGATGGATCTGGCTTATTGGGATGTGGCATGTTCTCCACAGAGGAAGAAAGCCACTATGCTTTCCAGAAGTGATCACTATACCACAAGAACTTAAAAATGATCAACTCATATTAGTATCCTGATGGGGAAGGTTTAATCCCAAAGGTGAAAAAGGCTGCAAAATACTGTCGAAAAGAGGTTTCAGGAAGGCCAGAATCCAGGGACTGGATCTAAAACTGTGACCACGCCACAAGGAATAGGCCGAGCCAGGAAAATAAGGATATTTTCCGGTTGATCAATCGAAGGAGGGAATTTGAGCTCCACAATGGAGGACCTGAACCACCTATGAGGGCGGTTTGGCAAGAGAAGAGAACTTGTTGAAGGCCTCCATACTGTTGGAAGAGAAACAACTCTCCAGAAGAATTCCCAAGGAATGAAGATGATGGCAGCGGACCCATGGGATTGGCATGGTGCTACACTCACCATATCTATTATACGCAATCTTCAGATTCTTTTCTTTGGTGTCCTTGGAGCCCTAGGCTAAAAACCATTGGTGAGCAGTTGATCTGACACTAGAGATGCAAAACTTCTTTTTGTTTACGAGGGTTGTCATACCTTTTGTGGTTCCAGGTTAAAAAAAAAAAAGAACTATTTTAATTTTTCCTCACGTTCTAACATTCTTCCTATGCAGGAAAAATCCAGGCTAGAAAGTGAATTGTCCAACATGGCATCTCAGATCACAATGGAAAAGGAAGAGCTTGAAAGGAGAAGAATCGAAATAGAGGAACTTCAAGAACAAATGAATAAGGTAGTCTATATGCTGTGCCACGTAATGTTTATATGAGTATTTGTGTGAGGACATGCTTGGCTTTACCTTGTTTGCGGAGGGTCATCGGGAAGGACAACAAGGGCCCTCTCTATACAGAGGAGAGCGCTGGAGGGAACATTTTGGATCAAGTGTGACAAGCTAAAGTGAGAAATCCATATACATTTTCATAATGTGAATGTTGTACTTTCTTTTTAACTTATTTTTTATTAAGGTGGAGGATAAAGTGTTCAGAACTTTCTGTGAAGAGATTGGTGTGTCTAACATTCGGGATTATGAGGAGGAATATTTGAAGCAGCATCAAGAAGCTGATAAGAAGAGGTATTTTCTTTCTTCTAAAATTATATATTCATACCTTTTTAAAGGGTTCATGTAGGAGTTGGACATCGATCACCTAGCCTTAGGACAGATCTCCAATGTCAGATTGACACCTGGTACACCCAACAAAAAGCTGTTTTATGTCTCCCCGCAGCTGCGGGATGTATATTGTGTAGGTGCCGGTCATAGAATGGTAGAGTTGGAAGGGACCTCCTGGGCCATCTGGTTCAACCCCCTGCTCAAAGCAGGATTCTCTAAATCATCCCAGACAGATGTCTGTCCAGCCTCTGTTTGAAGACTTCCATTGAAGGAGAACTCACCACCTCGTGGCAGCCTGTTCCACTCATTGATCACCCTAACTGTCAAAAAGTTTTTTCTAATATCTAATCTGTGTCTCCTCCCATTCAGTTTCATCCCATTGCTTCTAGTCTTTCCTTGTGCAAATGAAAATAAAGATGATCCTTCTACAATGTGACAGCCCTTGAGATATTTGTAGACAGCTATTAAGTCTCCTCTCAGTCTTCTTTTTTGCAAGCTAAACATTCCCAAATCCTGCAACCGTTCCTCATAGGACATGGTTTGCAGACCGGTCACCATTCTGGTGGCTCTTCTCTGAACTTGCTCCAGTTTGTTGATGTCTTTTTTAAAATGTGGTGCCCAAAACTGGACACAGTATTCCAGATGAGGTCTGACCAAAGAGGAGTAGAGGGCAATAATGACCTCACGTGATCTAGACTGTATGCTTCTGTTGATACATCCTAGAATTGCATTTGCCTTTTTTGCTGCTGCATCACACTGTTGACTCATGTTCAGTCTGTGATCAATTAGTATACCCAAGTCTTTTTCACATGTGCTGTTACTTAGCCCTATTCCTCCCATTTTGTATATGCTTTTTTGATTTTTATTGCCCAGATGTAGTACTTTGCATTTTTCCCTGTTAAAAACCATTCTGTTAGTTGCTGCCCACTGCTCCAGTTTATTTATATCTTTTTGAATCCTCTCTCCTCTAGTATTAGCTACCCCTCTTAGCTTTGTGTCATCAGCAAATTTGATCAGTTTACCCTCAATTCCTTCATCTAAATCATTGATAAAGATGTTGAACAATACAGGGCCCAAAACAGAGCCTTGTGGTACCCCACTTGAGACATTCTTCCCAACTGGATGTGCAGCCATTTACGACCACTCTTTGGGTCCGATCACTAAGCCAGTTATGAATCCACCTAACAGTTGCCTTGTCCATTCCATACTTAGTCATTTTTTCAATAAGGATTGTGTGAGATACTTTGTCAAATGCTTTGCTGAAGTCAAGATATACTATATCTACAGCATTTCCCTGATCCACCCAGTCAGTGATTCTGTCATAGAAGGAAATTAAGTTAGTCTGACATGACTTATTAGTTACAAACCCATGCTGACTCTGTTTAATCACTTCATTCTTATCCAGGTACTTACATACATGTTCTTTAATAATTTGTTCAAAGATCTTTCCTGGTATAGATGTCAGACTCACCGGCCTGTAGTTCCCTGAGTCCACCTTCTTCCCCTTTTTGAAGATAGGAACAACATTTGCTCTTCTCCAGTCTTCTGGCACTTCTGTTCTCCAAGAATTTTCTCTAGTCTTTGATGCTTGGATCACGTGCAATAGAAGCCGAGCTGCAAGAGCGGCCATTATTCTGCACAAGAGCTGTGATGATGTCCCAGCTCTTTACATTGTGTACTTGCTGCTGTTAACTTTGTTGGGTCCTGAGTGCCCGACCCACACAATGTCAAGGATAAGTGATTAATAACATGGTCACAAATAAGTGGTCATGCACATTAAAAGAAAGTTGTCTTTACCCAACTGATTTTGGCGGTATTAGCTGACCATCTAGTGTATTAAGGTGTCTCTGCGTTTACCTTTTTCTTTATAGGCAGAAAGAAGGATCGGTCATGTTGGATTTTCAGTATGCCTGATCCTTTAACATATAGAGTTCATGCCCAGGCGGAGTATTGGTGTCAGACGAACATTTCACCAACAACTAAGATGCATGGCTTTTCTTAATCACGGTTGATGCAAGGCAAACCAAATCCCCTCCATCTGTATCATGCATTTTATTTTTCTTCAGTCACCCTCCATGACCTCACCTTCTGGGGCTTCACAAATGGGCTTTCAATCTGGCATATGCATTTTGTCCCATTTTCGCTTCTTCAAAAGATACTACACAGGGTAAGAGTTGGAGGATGTCAAGGTGATTCCCATTGCTTCTCTTTGGCCGAAGAAGGAAAAGTTCAGTCTCCTGAACAGCCTAAAGTTAGAGGAACCCTTCATACTTTTGATCTCCAAGACTTTCCTAGTTCCAGGTTCCATTACTCATCATTATCTCTGGCAGCGTAGGCCAACGTCGATATTGGCAGGCTTGATTAACAGTCTAATGTATATGAGGTGCCTCCCGACTCTTCACCGACATCATCTGTCAGATAAGCATCCTTTGTTTTCTCGGCAAGATGATCCGCCAGTCTAGGAGTCGTAACAGGTGCAGTTTTTGTAGAGAACACAGAACTTCTTGGCAGAGTGAGCGTTCTTGTGTATGGAGGAGTAGGGAGAGATAGCTGTAGGATAGGACATCTATTATGTATGGGCCCCTAACCTTTCAGAAAAACAAAAAGGAAGGTACAGACTCCATTATACACTGACTAGTAAAAATAACCTTTTGAAATTTTAACTTTCAGGCTCCATATCTCACCATCCATTACTGCTTCGAACGTGAGACTTCCATCATTTTACAGACAATCATCTTGGCTATCTCATACATAAATGTGACTTGCAGCTATTTAGCTTATTAGTTATGCAGATTCTTGTTATGTGCCTGCATTGTTACTGTTTTGCTCCTAAAAATCAAAATTTTCTTTAGTATTTTATAAATCCACTGTCTAAATCCTTCTGGGCTGCTCTCGATCAGATTCAAACATGTCTGTACCGAAATCTGATCTCAGGTCTCTTCTACACGTTCTCAAAGTCGGTGCATACTGGTCGAATCACTTGGGTATGAATACAGCTATTTCTTCAACTCTTACCCACAAGGGTTCGATTGGGTTGAGGTCTGGGGATTTGCGGGGGCCAATCCAGCCCCTCTACTTCATTGTCATTGAACTATTTATTTGCCAATTTCAACGTATGCTTCGGGTTGTTGTCCTTCTGGAACACTGTCGTCCTTTTCATACCCAGTATTCGAGTGTACGAAGTAACTCATCTTTTTGGATACTTGTATGTAGCTCAGCATTGAGACCACCATCGATCCTGGTCAAGTATCCAACACCTTTTGTCTGTGAAACAACCCCATTTCATCAGGTGTCTTCCACTGAACTTCAATTTCTCGATCCATTAGATCATTTTTTTTCTTTATTTCTTCTAGACCCTTTTGCACCAATCAGTGCCTAGTCTATTGATTTTTGTCTCATCGCTCCAAATCACCTGTTTCCAATCTTCTCCTGTCGACTTTTCATACTTTTTTTACAAACTCAAGTCTAGGCTTCACTTTTTTTCGGGCGACCATTGCAGACTTGTGTAACGTGTGTCGCACGGTGCTTGCATGGTCGTCTGTGATCTCACTATTACAGGGCATAAAAGCCTCCTCCACTTCCGTGTTTGTCACTCCAGAACTGATAGACCTTGGGATGAGCTGACTTGTTGACTCCTATATTTTGCCTGGACGTCCACCTCTTGGCTTCTGAACGGATGGACGGACTTCATTTCTTATTCTTCCATTTGTCATGGCCTCACATGATGCAGTTTGGCAATATTTTTGGCCGAGAGACCGCCATCGATGAGCTGGCTGAGGCTCTTTCTCTTTTCTTGGGAAAATTTCTTCATCATGCTCCTTGATTGGAGCCATTGACCTTTCGTTTGGGAATCGACCTAATAATACACGGAGCTATAAGGGAATGTGAGAACAGGTTGTAATTTGTAGTATTCAGGAATAAAAAGATTTTCCCACCACCAGGAGCAAAACAGTAACAATGCAGTGACCTGACGAGAATCTGCATAACTAATCATATGCTAAATAGCCGCAAGTCACATTTATGTATGAGATAGCCAAGATGATTCTCTATAAAATGTCACATTAGAAGCTGCAGTGGATGGTGAGATATGGAGCCTGAAAGTCAACAGTTCAAAACATTATTCCCCTATTTCTCATCGGTGTAACGAGATTTGGAAGACCTCCGCTTTGTGTGAAGCATACCTCTGGACCCCTTTTGTCCATTCCTAACATCTCGAAGGTCTTGAATTTCCATCAAGAATGCCTTGAAAAAGGATTTTAGCCTAATAAATGAAAAGTTCAGGTTTAGGTTTTAGACTTGTGTTCATACTTCGATCAAGACCTGGCCGTCCTTTGCCAATCATATGTGTCTTAAAACTTTCCCTCTATACGTTGGGATGTAAAGGGTATGCCACACTAAGCGAAATCGCTAGCGAGATCACTAACGAGATCGCTACTGCGTTACCATTTATGACGCAGTAGCGATCTCGTTAGCGACTTAGCTGTGTGTGACATGTAGCAGCGATGTGGCCCCTGCTCTAGATGTCGCTGATCGCTTATGAACGTTCTGAGCCGTTTTTTGGTCGTTGGTGTCCCGCTGGTGAGCCTGAATCGCTGAGTGTGACACCCTTTATGAACGACTTCACCAGCGTCGCAGGCGGGACTAGGTTTTCCCAACGACCGCAGAGGTCGTTAACAGATCGCTGATGAGATGTGTTTGGAATCTAACTAGCGATCGCACTAGCGATCTCGCCAGGTCGTGTCGCTGTCGTGATCGCTAGTGCGATCGCTAAGTGTGGCAGTGCCTTAAGGATAGACCTTCCAGCACTTTTGAATCTCTTTCCGCTACTATCGTCGATTGCCCTAGAAAGCTGCTTATAGCCATAACCACTGGTAGAAGAGTGGTAGAAAATCAGGCGCTCTCATCTGGAGAACATTACCTACGAGGTCAAGACGACAGGGGAAAAAATTTCAAGTTTCTCGAGCCACTTGGATCAAAAAGGCCATGTGTGAAGCATTTCAGAAACAAGGACTATGTTCTTCAGAGAAACTCCAGGCTCATCCCAACAAAGCTGTGTCGTTCTCCGGAACTGAGAAGATGAATTCTTCCTTCAAGGAGAGTTACCACCTGTTCATAACTTCTAAAGATCTGTCTAGGAGGATAGTCCTCCAAGGTATTGTCCTTCTCAAAAGTTTGTCATTATTCGACGTTTCTCCTCTGGTGCGGTCATGGAGGTTGAGTGGAAAAAATAAAATTTGTTTTCCCAGTAATTCAGTTTCTACGAACAGCACTCCTTTTTCTCCTTATCTTTTCTATCCTTGATGTAGATTAAATAAAATAATTAAAAGATAACATCCATGCCGGTCTGGATATTTTGGGTTTGAGGTTGGTTTCCTGCCACTATGAAGACGTGGAGACAACCTCCTGTGGAGCTGTCGTAGAGGGTTCCAAAAAAACAATACATTTCCGGTAAGACTTATGTGTACTTTCTAATATTTCAATTTTTTTTAAGGCTGGAACTTGAAAATCAAAAAACACGATTAGAAGTTCAACTGGGATACATTCGGGGACAAATGAGGAAAGAGACGGAGAAGGTGACGAAGCTGCGGGAAACATTACATAAGGAAGAAGAAGAAATAAAGAAGATGAAGAAGGTACAACAAATGTCTGTGTAATGAAACCTCTCACAATACAATACACTATAGTTCTTTCTTTCAGCTGGGGTTACACGGGCGCCGGCAATTCTCCGAAAAGTCTAGTTTGGAGTAAATAAAAAAAAAAAAAATCACAAAAAAGCCAATGTGTTCGTAAACGTTTGCGACTCTCACAGGTCACAACACCATAGGAAATCATTACATCCAACGTGTCGCTGCCATATCTGTGTCGCCATTTAGCCCTAGCCATAAACGGGGTGTCTGGTTCACCCACTTCCACTTTGGGAAGGCATGAAGCACTGAAAACCAGTTACAAAAATCAATTTTTACATCTGAATAATAAAATACAAATTGTCCCTATGGTTGGACAACACCAATCTTAAGCTATTTTAATTTTCGCTTTTGCCACATTTATAGCATCTGATTTGCTATTCTTGCTCTGGAAATCACATAAAACACCACTGTAAAAGGGAATGGAAATATAAATTCCCGTTTCTGTCAGAGCCTGGAAGTAGCAGGCGCTTCGTCAATATATATATTTTCTGAAAGAAGCCTCTGTTCACTGACGCCTAAGACATCTGCTTGACAGAAATACTGAAAAGTCAGGTCAACGTGCAGTTAAAGGGATATTTCCATTTTCATTCTTAGGGTCAGTATGGGGTCCCATACCGATCATACACTCTTTTCTAACAGTGATCACAACTGTTTAACCACTAAAATGCAGCTGTCAGTCTCTGACATTAATCCCCCCCCCATCAATCCCTAACTCAAAACCCAATTTTGGGGTATCAGTCGGGGTCTATTACAGGTCCGCACAACCACCGTCTTGGTGCAATATATATTACAATTGATCATATGGTCACAGGTTTAAGGCCACTAGGGGAACTAAAAGCAAAAAATATTTTAAAGGGAATCTGTCAGTAGTATAATGTAGAGGCCAAGAGCCTGATTCTAGGGATGTGTCCCTTGCTCAGCGGTTTGCTGTAGTTTTGGTACAATCAGGGTTTTATCAGCAGAAGATTATCTCTGTAAGACTAGGTGTCTTGTGCCAGACAGTCCAGCTAATCTCTGTAACTCCGCCCACACCACAGTGTACTCAGGAAGCAGCCAATCGGGTGTGTGGGAGTGGTTATACATGGCTCAGCATTCTGAGCGCTGCTACTTCTACAGCAGAGAAAACGGATTTTATCAATACTGCACCCCAGTAAGTAATATATGACTGGAATCAGGGTCTCTTCCCCTATATCATGCTGCTCTCCGCACAATAAATGTAAAAATAATAATCTCTTCCTCCCTGCCATAAGGAATAATGGAGGAACTGCATTTTTTTTTCTTTGCCATTTCACCTCTATATTAAATTTCTTCTTCTGATTGTAGGAGGAGCAGAGAATCCGCCTCGTAGTGGAAGACGTCTTATCTGAGCAACAGCAGCTGAAGAACCAGCTGTTAATAAAAAAGTCAGAAGTCGGGGATGCCCAGAAGTCGACTGAAGAAATACGAAAAAAGCTGCTGAAGGAGAACAGGTAGTGATGATGTGTGCCGCACCCCACAGATGTCTGCGTAATTACTGGGGGGTCTCGGAGCTGGCACCCCTCTGACCGCGGTGCTCGTCCGACCTTGGCGTTACGCTGACTTGTAACTTCATAATCGGTGCTGCGTACGTGTGTTTTTCCCCGTAGGGAATTGGGCAAGAAACAGAAAGAAACAATGACAATAGAAAGTAAAATGGAGCAGAAGAAATTAGAAAGACACAACTTACTCCTGGATTGCAAGGTGCAGGATTTGCAGGTTAATCTCTTGGCCGGCTCCTTGGACGATATCACAGAAGTGGAGGTAATAACGGATAATGAACACTTCACCTGTCTGTTTTTTTACACAGTTATATAACTTCTCTTTTAACGTATTGCAATTTTTTTTTATTTGTTTATTCCCTCCCCCCCGTATTGTCATTTTTCAATCTGCTAAAATTAAAATGACGCATCCATGTCTTACAGCTGGAGACAGAGAGTGGCAGCACATCGGCCACCGCTGACATCTATGAAAGAGAGCGGAATATTCACATCGATTATAGCGACCTGTCTGACGAGTTAAAGGTATAGGCATCTTCTTTTATTATTATTTATTGTAATAATTGATATGTTAGACAATGTTACATTATTATAACCGTTTTTTCTCATTTTTTTTAACATATATATTTATTATTTATTTTTACTTTATTGTGTATATTGTTAATGAACAACTTTTATTATTGTATATTTACCTTTTTTTTTTTATTTATTTTTAATAAGTAAATGGTAAAATTCTAGCTGCCTGCAGTCACCACTAGGGGGAGCTTACAGCATACTGTCCATACACTAAGTTCAGTAATTAAAAAAGAGGCTCTTTATCTCCCCTTAGTGATGGATGGAGGTAAGTGGAAATGTAACATTTATATCTAGGGAGGTCTGATCCCTATAAAGATTCTCCTTGAAGAAATTAATCAGCACAAAATGTTTGACTTGCTGTATGTAGACGAATATAAAGGTGAGTCTGATTTTAAAGGGGTTGTCCCTGCTTAAGTAATTCAGGGCCACATAGAAATTAAAACTATATACTCCCCTCCCGCAGCCTTGTCAATACTGCTGTTTTCAGACGTATGACGTAACGTTGTGTCGCATGACCGCTGCAGTCAGTCGGCAGCCGCTGACCGGCTGTAGCTTTCACTGTTTCGTAAGAGCAGAAGTCCACTCAGAGGGAATATTGATGTGCAGTAGCTGATTGGCTGCAGCAGTAGGAATCGCAGCGTCGGCATAGCTGGGACTGCGCTTCTCCAGGAGATGAGTATACGTTTTTTATTTCCTATTTAATTATTATGGATTGTTTAGTAGTGGATAAATCCTGTTAACGCTTCTTTACAACAAGGGGTAAGATATTCGTATGAGGGAATGCAACCAAATGACGTCTATTAACCCTTTCTGACGCTGGGTGTAATAGTACTCTCACGTCTGACACCCCTGTTTGGTGCGGGCTCCGGCGCTGAGCCTGCACCTTTCCGGGCACATGTCAGCTGATGTAAACAACTCGTCCCGCAAAAAACAAGCCCTCACATGGCCATATTGACCAAAAAAAATAAAAAAGTTATGGCTGTGAAAAGAAGGGGAGCACAAAATGAATACTCAAAAACTGAAATACCCCTGGTCGTTAAGGGGTTAAAGAAGGGTTAAAAGATACTTTTTTCACCTGTCTGTTCTGGTAACTTCATGGTTTTTTTTTGTTTTTATTTAAGGAACTAACAACAGAAAACGCAATTTGTGCTGAACTAATGAGGCTGCGTCAGGAATGTATCGACCACGAGAACAACCTCCTGAAAAAATCCCCCCCAAACTTAAAGGCCGTAGAAAGACTTCAGACCATTGTGGACAAGTTTCAAGAAACCGCAGATGGTAAAAACCTGCAGTGCGTCTGCTGCACAAAACAAAAAAAAATTCTTCCCGTTCAGCACCGCTCCTCCAGTCTCCCAGGCAATCACACAACATGGTCACTTGACCACTGACTCCAGTCGGCGGCAGCCAAACCTCTATACTGTCAGAACGGAATAAAGAAGGCTGCAGCCTATCACCGGCCACTGATTGTCTGCAGTGGTCACTTGGCATTTCAGTTGGGAGAGTGATCGCAGGAGTGGTGCCGATCCGAGCGTTTTTATTTTCAGTAGTAGATTGGAGCTATTAAGAAGGGTAGAGGTTATAATGGCCAAAAACCCTTTAATGGTCAGAATTGGAGAAAACTCTGATCCCGGTCATTTAAAGGGATTTTATGTTCTTTATTAAAAGGTTAAGGCAAAAAAAAAAGAAGCAATACTTTGCTCCAGTTGTCTTCACCTGTTTCGACCACCGCCGAGGCCACTGATCGGCTGCAGGTTCAGGCGACTGGTGGTGGTCGGGACGTCATTCCTTCCAGTCGATGCAGCAAATTATGACCTCTCCTATTCTTTTATCAGGATTGTTTCCGATTATTAACTTTTGGGAAAAGGGTTTTTTTTTATTCCTTTTTAGTACTGATTGTTGCACTGACAAAGAAAATGGGGGGAAGGAGGGATAACGTGATGGAGGAGATTTTGACTTCCTGGGTCTAATAAGGACCCCTTATCTCAGCGCTGTCTAGTGATATTCTCTTGTTAAACCCTGTGAATGCCCCAACTGATGCACTGCTCACTGACAGTAATTTAGTCTGTGGATATATGACAAAAAAAAGTTAAAAGTCCCTTATGGGACTAAATAAAAAAACAATAAAAAGGCTTGTCTTTAAAAAAAAAAAAAAAACATCAAATAGTTATGGTGTATTTAAAAGAAATTATATTCAAATACATTGGGTGAAGTAAGTTTTGAACACGTCAGCAAATAATTTCTGAAGGTGCTCTTGACATGAAATTCTCACCAGATGTTAACAACCCATCCAATCCATACAGACAAAGAAATCAAACCACAGATGTCCATAAATTAAGGTATGTGTAATAATGAGAAATGACACAGGGAAAAATTATGAAACACATGAAGAAAGAGGTGCAAAAAGCCATGGAAAGTCATGACACCAGCTGAAGTCAGTAATCAGTAATTAGAAAGCAAGTTATTAATTAGAAAGTTCAACTGATGACCTATAAAGAGGTGTTTTATTGCCAAGGTGCCACATCTCATGATGGGTAGTGGGTGAGTTGTCTCAAGACCTTTGCAACCTCATTGTTGAAAAACATACTGATGGCATTGGTTACAGAAGAATTTCTAAACTGAAGGTTCCAGTGAGCACTGTTGGGGGCACAATCCAGAAGTGGAAAGAACATCATTTCAGTATAAACCCACCATAACCAGGTACTCCCCGCAAGATTTCAGACAGAGGAGTGAAAAGAATTATCAGAAGAGTTGTCAAAGAGCCAAGGACCATCTGTGGAGAGCTACAGAAAGACCTGGAATCGGCAGGTACAATGGTTTCAAAGAAACCATTCAGCAATGCACAGAACCTCCATGGCCCGTATGTACGCTCACCACGCAAGTCTCCATTGCTGGACAAATAACATGTTCAAGAGCGTATACAGTTTGCGCAACAACATTTAGACAAGCCTGTGAAATACTGGGAGAATATAGTCTGGTCAGATGAGACCAAAATTGAACTCTTTGGATGCCATAATACACACCTTGTTTGGAAGCCAAAAAGCACTGCATATCACCCCAGAAACCCCATACCGTCAGTGAAGTTCGGCGGTGGGAACATCATGGTGTGGGGGTGATTTTCAGTATATGTCACTGGCAAACTGCATATGATTGAAGGAAGGATCAATGGATAAATGTACAGAGACATTCTTGATAAAAATCTGTTGGCATCTACCAGGATGTTGAAGATGAAACGAGGGTGGACATTTCAGCAAGACAATGATCCCAAACACACAGCCAAGGAAACTCTCAATTGGTTTGAGAAAAATAAAATAAAGCTGCTAGAATGGCCGAGCTGATCACCAGATCTGAATCCAATGAAAGTGTATGGAAGGAACTAAAGCGCAGAGATCATAGAAGGAGCCCACGGGACCATCAGGATGTGAACATTGTCTGTGTGGAAGAATGGGCCAAAATCACACCTGAGCAATGCCTGCGACTAGTTTCTCCATACAGGAGGCGTCTTGAAGCTTCATCACCAACTAAGGCTTTTGTACGAAGTAATACATTTCAGTAAGTGTGGTCAATACTTTTTCCTTGTGTCATTTCTCATTGTGGCACATAATTTATGGACATCTATGGATGATTTCTTTGCCTGTGTGGATTGGATGGACTGTTACCGACATCGGTGAGAATTTCATGTCAACTTCATGTTCACTAGAACAAGGGTCCCTATTATCTATGGGACAGATGGAGATAGAAAAACCTGAAACGCGGGGCTGGGAAAGGGACTCTTGTTCTAGTGATTGGTGGGGTCCGGTAATTTCTATTATGGGAACCCCGTCCCACACCCTTTAAGCTAAGTTAAATAAATAGCATAAAAGTGTTGATTGTGCGATGTGGGCCTGGTGGCGGTCAGACGCTTCCTCTCCTGTGCTCTGACCGTCCGTCTTCTCTCTCCCGTAGCTTTTGAGGCCAGCAGAAGGAAAGCCATTCTGCGTAGGAAGGAGTATGAGCAGGTGAAGCAGAGGAGATATGAGCTATTTAGCCAGTGTTTTGAGCATGTTTCTGTAGCTATCGATGAGATCTACAAGAAGCTCTGCAGAAATGTCAGCGCTCAGGTTTGCGTCATTTACCGCATTCAGTTTCTCATAGAGTATAATAACTAAGAGTAAAATCGGCCTCACTGAGCGCTCAGATCCCCCCGAGGATCCCGACATCCGGCAGAGTGCAGACTGCTGTACCCCTCAGCCAGGAAGGGGAGAGCGAGGCCTCGGGGGGATGTGAGCGTAACGCGGTCAGCAGGACGCAGGCGCCACGTAATGCAGCCGACGGCGGTGCTATAACAACCCCTTCCGGCACATAGTATATCCGCCTGTGTCCTGCTGTCAGTAAGAACTGTGACCATGTTACATTCTCAGAATAGAATGACAATGTATTCATTGCTAAGAATCCCCCAAAACCTGATCATTTACATGTGTTATACTGTATGTACGTTCCATTAAAGGGGTACTCTTATAAATGTAATGACTGCTGGGGGTCCGACTTTTATGACCCAGAAAATTAGAAGCTGCATCAGTAATGTAGTTTTGGGTACATTAATGGGGTTTAAATATTGTTGATCTATGCTTAGGAAATCAGACTGGCGGGGGTGCGACGCCAAGCATGACCACCACCGATCAGCTGTCTGCAGGTCCGACAGCGCCGTACTGTGTACTGGCCGTTCCTGGTACTGCAGCTACGATCACATTCACTTCAATAGGAGCTGATCTGCAGTACCGAGAGAGGCCACTACACGGTGTATGGAGCTCTGTACATCTGTTAACTGCTAGTCAGTAGGGGTCCTTGATCTGGATGTCAGACCCCCACAGATCCTTTCTTAAGATTCTATCATCAATATCTAACAACCCCTTTAAAGTGAATGGGGCTGACTGCATGTCTTAGGGGAAAACCAAGAAGGGGACCAGCGCTGTGTCCCTTTACATAAAGTGATGACATGTCATGACCAAGGTGACCCCTCTCCCCCGGCATCCATCGCCCATATCTGGTTGGCGTCATGGCTCTTATACACGTGAAGCCATGTTAGTTGTTCAAGGGGCTTTCCAGGAGTTTGCATCCCTACAACAGGCCGTCATTATCAGATCAGTGGGGGACGGGCCCCTGGAGCTGTGTAATACAAGGCACGGCCACTAGTAAATGTATGGCGCTGTATCTGGTAAGATATGATCCATTCAAACAGCTGATCTGTAGGGGTCTCGAGGGTCGGACCCTCCACTGATCTGATATCATTACACCTTTGTATGTGACATAGCTGTGGGTTAATAGTATAGCGCGGAGCTAATTGTGACTTCTCGACAAAACGGGAACCGTACAGCACGTGGGACGGACGCCGCCCCGAGTGCTTCTGATTGCCGAGTGTTAAAGTTCTGCGTTTCGTACATTTAGGCCTTTCTGAGTCCTGAAAATCCAGAAGAACCTTACCTGGACGGCATTGGGTACAACTGCGTGGCCCCAGGAAAGCGCTTCATGCCCATGGACAACTTGTCTGGAGGGGAGAAAGCTGTGGCCGCCCTCGCCCTGGTGTTCGCTATTCACAGGTATAACTGTGCAGATGAACCATCCCAATAACGGGCTGGGAACGTAAGAAACCCATCAGCAAATATCAGGTTTTTTCGCTCCCCTTCTTCCAGAAACATAACCTTTTTATTTTACCATCAATATGGCCATGTGAGGGCTTGTTTTTGCTTGTGTCGCCATTGTCCGAGACCCGTAACGCTTTTATTTTTCAGCTGCAGATGGAAGGAAAGGAGACACACTAGTTCATAACTAGTGGGTAGGCGGAGCCCCAGATAGGATTGACACCTCAGATTAAAAAGAGCGTTGACCGGCCCCTCCAGCTCGGGCTCCTCCTACTCAGCTCTCCAGTTTACAATTTGAGGTCTCAGAGGATAGTCGCTGCTGGAAGCAGCTCCTCAGAAGATTTTATTATTTTTTATCGGACAAGAGACTTGGATCACCAAATGTGGTCTAGAGGTCTCAGGGGTCTCAGCGCTGCTGGACTCCCACCTCTCCCTTGGCGATCTGTAATACCCTGTATGGTGGTCCCTGCAGAACCTGCCGGCCCTGGGGGATGAGGATTGCTTCCCTGGCGGGGGCGCAAACCGCGCTGCAGGGGTCACTGCGTCCCCCGCCCTGGGGGGAAGCATGGGCATAGCGCCAGAAACCCCTGGGGGTCTCTGTGGCGCTTCGGCTGGTGAGTACCACGCATTTTTATTAATGTGTGTGTGAGTGCCCAAGCGACTGCTGCGGCAGCCGCTGTACATTACATGTCGGTGACTGGTGTTTTTTGTCCGCAGGTGGATGCCTGCAGGACATAGGAGAGGAGTGCGCGCCTTTTTATTTGAATTTTCGCGCCGCTCTGAGCGCGCGCTTTACTGCTGTCTCCATTTCCGGCTTCCCTCATGGAGCACACGGAGGCACAGCGCGGCGGCCATTAAAGAAGCAGGCTGAAAGCTTCTTCTGGCTCTTCTCCCTCCTCCCCTCCCGGCAAGATGTTGCACTGTTACCAGCTGGGTGAGTCGCTTCTAGCTCGCGGGCAGAAGCTTAACCCCTTCACCCCCACAGCGCGGGCGCCTTCTGGGGCACTAATGAGTGACAGACTGCGCTGTCCTGCGGCTGTTATCGCATAAGGGGCTCGCACACTCTTTTCAATAATAATAAAGAGGTTGTGGGGAGTCTGCGATTTTAATACTGCCACTATACGTTCCCACTAACGATCCTGATAACGACGCATACTAATGCGATCGTTTGTGTGATCATTTTTTAATGTCGCTAGTAGCTGCCAATCTGGGCGATCTCATTAACATCGCATACGCGGTTAGCGATCTCCTTAACAACTTTGGCGGTCATTACGATATACAAAACAGCGCAATTTTTAGCGATCTTGTGGAACGTTTTTCTGTTAGTGTGGCATAGCTGTCCTGCAGATGCTGCCTTATAAGAGGCACTTGGGGCTCGCACAACTTTTTCATTATCAAGGTTGTGGGGAATCTGCTACTTTAACCCCTTCTTAGGCGGTTAACTATTAATGCTGGGGTAGCTCTCTCTTTAAGAGCTTTAACCCTTCAGCGATTGTTTTTTCTTTAAGAAACACACTGTTCTAGTTACTGACAGGTTTAACCTGCCATATACTGTGCAAGGACATGTCAGAATCTGACACGCAGACCAGACGGCGTCATGCGCAACGGTCGGAGGTTCCAGTGGTGTCATAATGGAGGCCCTCGCTAGTTTCTATGATGGCCTGTCTGACCTTCTAGGTTATGGAGTGTCAGCTAGATCCTCTCAAGGAAGCGACACAAATCGGTGCCTTCCTTCTCGCGTAGCGAAGATGTCCGTTTCGGACAAGGAGGATCGGCAGGGACACTCTGCCTCTTTCATGGACCGTACTATTGGAGCCATGAGGGCGTTACAGTTACCAGAGAGAGGTAACTAGGCGTCCTGGTAAGTCGGCCCGGATGTTTCAGGAGTCGCATAGGTCGCGACGGCTTTACAATCTGTATCCGTTTTCTACGGAGTTGATTGTTAATTGGATCTCCTGAAGTGAATGTCCCTTTATCCTGGTAAAGGAAGGCGAGTCTGCAGGACCTGCTGGAGATGGCAACAATATCCATCTGCGAGGCCGCGGGTCATGGATTCAGTATTAAGGATCTATGTGTACTTGTAAAGTTTCCCTGAGCCTTTTGGACCGTCTACGGACGGCGTGACAAGATGGATCCCTCTATCGAGATAGATGGGCTTTTCAAGTTGAAGGATTCTGCGTCACTGCTATCCAGGGCGCAATCCTCGGCAGTCACAGTCAGAAGAGCACTGTGGCTTAGACAGTGGAACGCGGTTTCCAAGCAGGGTTTGCTATCTTTAGCTTACAAGGTGGTCAGCTATTTGAATCTGACCTCACAGAGCTGATTTCTGAGGCAAAAGAAACGCTTTACCGCAGCGCAGAGCTGTGACTTCTGCGTCTGGCAGGACTAGTGCCGGTATTTGTCGGCGGTCCTTTCGGTCCAGGGGATGATCCGGTCAACCCTCTGGGGGTTTGGGTCGTTCCCCTCTTTTTTTTTTTAAAAAAAAAAAAAAGGGAATTTCTCAGAAATTCCGCATACCCTGGAAACAGAACTTCCATTAAGACAGAAGCTGGCAAAAAACCAGCTAAAGCGGTCTGACGTCTGGGTCTCACTCGAGCGCTCTCGAGTGGAGGGTCGTTTACTCCAATTCAAACCGACTTGGGTTTCCGTGTGTCGGACGCCTGGGTGACACAGGTTGTGTTGGCAGGCTACTTCATAGAGTTTCTTTCTCGACCCCCGGACAGGTTTTGCCAGTCTCGCATTCCGTCAGAGCCGAGCTATTTGCCGCTCTACTACGAGAGGTCGATTCCCTTCTGCAGAAGGGTGTGGTGATACCGGTTCCGCAGAGGACCGGGGAAGAGGATTCTTATTCCAACCTCTTTGTGGTCCCCAAAAAGGAGGACAAATTTCGCCCTATTTTGGATTTCAAAGATTGAATCGGCATGTTTACATCCCGAAAATTCCGCATGGAGTCGCTTCGCTCCGTTGTGGCAGCCCTGTCGCAGAACGTCTTTTTGGTCAATCGACATTCGCGACGTTTATTTGCATGTTCCCGTCGGAAGGGCTCACCGGCGCTTCCTTCGTTTTGCCATAGGTCAGGACCATTACCAGTTTGTGGCTCTGCCATTCGGCTTGGCCTCGGCGCCCAGAGTTTTTTCAAAAATTCTAGCGCCCCTCATGGCAATTCTTCGAAGACAGGGGGTTACGATTTCCCTACCTGGACGACCTTCTGATTGTGGCGTCCTCAAAGGAGGAGGCGGGGACGGCTCGCAATCTATCCCTTCAGCTCCTGGAGGATTTCGGGTGGCTGGTCAATTGGGAGAAGTCGTCTCTGGAAGTCAATCCTGTTTTTGGGAATGCATTTCGACACGGTACGGACGGTGGTGTCCCTTCCTCCAGACAAGCGGGCATGTCTCTTTCGACATGTACAGATTATGAGGTCTACGACAGCAATGTCCTTTCGGAAGTGTATGCGCCCTTCTGGGTTTGACGTCCATGGAGGCACTTCCGTTTGACCAATTTCATCCGAGGGCCCTCCAAAGGCTCATTCTGAGTCGTTGGGATCGATCGCAAGCTTCTCTGGATTGCAGCGTCATCATCTCTCACAGGGTGCGAGAATCCCTAGGATGGTGGTTATGTCCAGGAGCGTTATCCTGGGGAAATCTTTCCTCCCTCCGAGGTGGTCGGTCATAACCACCGATGCCAGCTTGACGGGCTGGGGGGGGGTGTCTGGAACGATCTTTGGATCCAGGGAGTATGGTCATCGGAAGAGTCTGTTCTACCGATCAACATCCTGGAATTGAGGGCAATTTTTTCTTTTGCCTCCAACACTGGACGCACCCTTTGAGCGGTCTGCCAGTCCGAGTGCAGACAGACAACGCGACGGCGGTCGCGTATATCAACCACCAAGGCGGGACAAGGAGCTCCAGGCTCATGATGGAGGTGTCTCGGATTCTGCTATGGGCCGAGACCAGGGTTCCAGCATCTCTGCGATTCACATTCCAGGAGTCCAGAATACCACGGCGGACTTCCTCAGTCGCGAGAAGATGGATCTTGGAGAATGGAGTCTTCATCCGGAAATTTTTGCACTGCTGTGCTCCGTTGGGGAACTCCCCAAGTGGATTTGATGGCATCCAGGTTCAATGCCAAACTACCGACTTGTCCAGGTACAAGGACCCGAAAGGCTGTGGCGGTGGTTGCTCTGGTGGCTCCGTGGGACCATTTCGAGCTAGTCTATGTGTTTCCGCCGATATCTTTACTTCCTCTGGTGCTGCGTCGGATCAGCCTGGAGAGAATTCCGGATATCTTGATAGCCCGGATTGGCCAAGGAGGACGTGGTTCTCGACACTGGTGTCGCTTTTGGCGGCACCGCCATTTCCACTTCCTCCTCGCCCGGACCTGTTAACCCAGGGGCCCGTTCGTCATCCGGACTTGAAGTCTCTGCGTTTGACGGCGTGGCTCTTGAGACCGAAATATTGACTCGTAGAGGTTTTTCAGTCGAAGTCATTGCACTCTGCGAGCTGCCAGAGGTCCGGCTACTACTAAGATTTATCACAAGACTTGGGAAGCCTTCTTTTCGTGGTGTTCGGGTTCTTCAATGAATCCGAGGATTTTTTCCATTCCCAATCTGTTGGCTTTGCTGCAGTACGGGCTGGTCAAAAGGTTTGGCAGTTAACACTCTGAAAGGCCAGGTTTCTGCCCTGTCCTTGCTGTTTCGGAAGGCTATCGCCTCGCTTAGGGACGTACGTTCCTTTTTTCGCAGAGTAACCGTCAGTTTCCACCGCGGAAGGTGTCTGTGTCTCCTTGGCGGCTCAACCTTGTCTTGGAGGCTCTTCAGCATGTACCTTTTGAGCCTATGGGTTCTGCTAGCCTTTCTTTAATTTCTTGGAAGATTGCCTTCTTAGTGGCGGTAACCTCTTTAAGAAGGGTTTCTGAGTTTTCGGCTCTTTCTTGCTCGCTTCCTTTCTGGAGTTTTACCCGGATCAGTAATGCTTTGCACACGGGGCGACTTTCTACTAAGGTGGTGTCGCAATTTCATGTTAACCAGGATATTGTATTGCCCTCGTTTGCCCGGGCCCAAGGAATGCAAAGGAACGGGACTTGCACAAATTGGATTTAGTGCGGACCTTGAAGTTCTATTTGTCTGTTACTCAAGGTTTTAGGAAGTCAGATTCTCTGTTTGTGATTCCAGCAGGTCGCAGGCGTGGTCAACGAGCTTCCAAGGTTTCTATAGCTCGTTGGATTCGGTCAGCCATTTTGGAGGCATACCGTCTTAAAGGCGAACCTTGCCCGATTAAGATTCGAGCTCACTCCACGAGGGCTGTGGCTTCATCGTGGGCCTTTCATCAAGGGGCTTCGGCAGCTCAGCTCTGCCGAGCGGCGACCTGGCGCTCCGTCCACACATTTACAAAGTTTTATAAGGTGGACGTCAGTGCTTCCGCTGATGCGGCCTTAGGACGTAGGGTCCTGCAGGCAGCGGTATTTTAAGTTTTAGTTAACTTGTATTTGGCACCTGTTGCGCATTTATCTAGGTTGATGGGTTTCTGCCTCTTTTGGTTTTTCCCACCCTAATTTCTGGACTGCTTTGGGACGTCCCACTAGTTATGAACTAGTGTGTTCCTTTCCTTCCATCTGCAACTGAAAGACGGATTTTGGTAAGAACTTACCTGTAAAATCCTTTTCAGCGAAGGAAGGAAAGGAGACACAGCTCCCTCCCTTGGCAGAAGTGTGTTGTTGTATTACAGATGCAGCGTGACCCTTCTCTGATAGCGATTTTCTGGGCTGAGGTCGACGCGCTACGGCTCTGTTCCAGCATTGCCAGCTTATCGCAGTAGTCAGGTTCAGTGAGTAGTACCTGGAACTGTGTGATTTTTGCCTACATGCATGCATAACCTGTACTCTTATGTTTTTTCTCTGAAGTCCTTCAGAAGGGGTTATGTTGCTCCGCTGGTGATATTGCTCTTCCTTAAGCTTGTGTACAAAATGGAGAGCTGAGTAGGAGGAGCCCGAGCTGGAGGGGCCGGTCAACACTCTTTTTAATCTGAGGTGTCAATCCTATCTGGGGCTCCGCCTACCCACTAGTTATGAACTAGTGTGTCTCCTTTCCTTCCTTCGCTGAAAAGGATTTTACAGGTAGTTCTTACCAAAATCCGTCTTTCAAGATCTGGTGCTGGGTGAGGACTTATTTTTTGCGCACCGAACTGAGGTTTTTATTAATACCAGTTTGGGGTAAATACGATGTTTTGATCGCCCGTTATTGCATTTTATTCGTGTTGCGGCGACCAAAAAAAGCGTAATTCTGGCGTTTTCTTTTTCTCGTTACGCGTTTATCGATCGGTTAATTTATTTTAGCTATTGATAGATTGAATATTTCTAAATGCAGTGATGCCAAATTTTTTTTAATTGCTTTTATTTTCAATAGAGGAAAAAGTTGGTGATTGAACTTTTTTTTTTTTTTTTTCGTATTTTTTTTTTTTTGGGGGGGGGGTACTTGAAGCTGCGATCATCCGATCCTGTGCTACAAAACAACAATACTACAGCCCTGCTATGTGTAGCAGAAATCACGTCTATGAATGCCGGCTAGGGCGGCGTTCACAGGAGTATCGAAATGACAGGGACGGGGGGGTCTTCCGTAGACCCCCAGCTGTCATTCCAAACCTATCGGCTCCCCGCAATGACTTGACTGGAGCGCCATTGCGCGCGGAAATTATGCGCTTTTGGCTGGAACGTGTTTTAAAAACCTGATTAACAGCAGGATTTAAATGGTTAACAGCCGTATCAAAGTAGGACACGACATATGACGTAAATATATGTTGTGAAAGGGTTAACCTGAAGAAA
>JARQOD010000004.1:10461169-10481169 GCA_033576555.1 Oophaga sylvatica
GATGCTATGGGCACAGTATGGCACTTTGTGGGCACTGTTTGGCTCTGATAGCACTGATGTGGGCACTATATGTCAGTATATCGCCGCTGTATGTTGTTGTGGGCAGAGTATAGCATAATGTTGGCATTGTTCAGCTTTATATGACCATTAATATATAATTTATTTTCTGTTGGGTCGGAGGTCCCTTTAATTCTTAGCGCCCCTGTCATAAATACCAGGATGAGCCCACGCCCCATGATGGAGGGCCGTAATAACCTCCGGGTGGGGTGGGGAGTTTTATAACGGACGGCCGTGCTCCTCCTGACACATGGGGGTCCGGACCCTTCCTAATTCATGTTTATTGGGGATGGAATGGATCCGTCCCGATTAAAGGGGGCCGCATCCTGCCGCTGTGTATGATGGGATGGGGCCGCATCCTGCCGCTGTGTATGGGATGGGGGCCACGTCCTGCCGCTGTGTATGGGATGGGGGCCACGTCCTGCCGCTGTCTATGGGATGGGGGCCCGGCCGCGTCCTGCCGCTGTCTATGGGATGGGGGCCGCGTCCTGCTGCTGTCTATGGGATGGGGGCCGCGTCCTGCCGCTGTCTATGGGATGGGTGCCGCATCCTGCCGCTGTCTATGGGATGGGGGCCGCGTCCTGCCGCTGTCTATGGGATGGGGGCCGCGTCCTGCCCCTGTCTATGGGATGGGAGCCTCGTCCTGCCGCTGTCTATGGGATGGGGGCCGCGTCCTGCCGCTGTCTGTGGGATGGGGGCCGCGTCCTGACGCTGTCTATGGGATGGGGACCGTGTCCTGCCGCTATGGGATGGGGACCGTGTCCTGCCGCTGTCTATGGAATGGGGACTGTGTCCTGCCGCTGTCTATGGGATGGGGGCCGCGTCCTGCCGCTGTCTATGGGATGGGCGCCACGTCCTGCCGCTGTCTATGGGATGGGGCCGCGTCCTGCGGGGGCCGCGTCCTGCCGCTGTCTATGGGATGGGTGCCGCGTCCTGCAACTGTCTATGGGATGGGGGCCGCGTCCTGCAGCTGTCTATGGGATGGGGGTCGCATCCTGCCGCTGTCTATGGGATGGGGGACGCATCCTGCCGCTGTCTATGGGATGGGGGCCGCGTCCTGCAGCTGTCTATGGGATGGGGGTCGCGTCCTGCCGCTGTCTATGGGATGGGGGCCGCGTCCTGCCGCTGTCTATGGGATGGGGGCCGTGTCCTGCAGCTGTCTATGGGATGGGGGCTGCGTCCTGCCGCTGTCTATGGGATGGGGGCCGCTTCCTGCCGCTGTCTATGGAATGGGGGCCGCGTCCTGCAGCTGTCTATGGGATGGGGGCTGCGTCCTGCCGCTGTCTATGGGATGGGGGCCGCGTCCTGCCGCTGTCTATGGGATGGGGGCCTGCCGCTGTCTATGGGATGGGGGCCGCGTCCTGCCGCTGTCTATGGGATGGGGGCCGCGTCCTGCCGCTTTCTATGGGATGGGGGCCTGCCGCTGTCTATGGGATGGGGGCTGTGTGACAAATGGATTTCTCACATCTGACAAAATGTGACCAATCCCACAAATGAAAGGAGACAACGGTCAAATGTGGCCCTCAGGAGGACCTGCGATTGCCAGGAGCCCTCAGTGTACCCCCCACGTTTGTTCACATTGATCATTTTCCTGAAAATTAGCAGAGTATATCCTCACGTCTTCCTCTTCTGTTAAAAGAAAAAGTCTAAAAACTTTCTTTTTTCAAAAAACAGCACCACCCCTTTCCTCAGGATTGTTGTGGTATTACAAGTCAGATCCATTCACTTCAATAGAGCAGAGCTACAATACCAGACACAACCTGAGAACAGGGGTGGCACTGTTTTGGGAAAAAAGGGAAGCCATATTTTCTATTCCTGTGAGAATTTTTCTCAGCCCAGGGCGACAACCAACACGGCCACCATTATAAATCCCACCGAGGTTGTCAGGAAAGCCTGAGCAGATGAATACACATCCGGATAGGGGTGATTTACACTGGGGGAACATTTATGATTACTGATGGTTCGTAGACCCTGTTTTTTCTGGGTTCTAAGTGTTAAAGGGATTTTTAAAGGGAAAGACAGCTCAGCCCATGGATGCCTCAGCCTAAGATTCTCCCATTAGCCTTAGTGCTTATTTTCGGCTCTGATTTTTTTTTCAGCTCCTCGTCTGCAGCAGAATTAGTAAAAACCTCACCCACTATTTATGCTGGACTGATCCGCAGTGTATCCATTCCATGGAAACAGACAAGACTGCGATCACATGTGGCAAGAAAAAAAACTTTATCCCAAACTTTACCAGGACAGAAATGGAAAAAGCTGCAGATTTTCAGAGCTGATTTGCCAAAATTTCATCCACGGGCTGCAGATTTAATTTTTTCATTCCTTTTTTTTTTTTTTTGCAAATTTCACTCTTTTTAATGCAGACGGGAAAAATCAGCAGCAAAATTTACATTTCCCATAAGCAGATTTTTATGTGATTTCTTTTGCAGATTTCACTTGTTAGATGAGAGAAATCAGCAGTAAAATGTTTACATTTCCTATAAACAGTTTTTTGTGATTTCTCTTGTGGATTTCACTCCTTTTAAAGGAGATGGGAAAAATCAGCAGCAAAATTTACATTTTCCACATGCAGATTCTGCAGCTGATTTGCATTGAAGTCCACAAATGTCAGATTTTTACGTGCCATGTGGTCATACCCCCATAGTAAAAGGCAGCCATATTAGGGTCTTCTCTGCATGCTGATGGTCAGGTTTGATTTCTGCATAAGGGCTCATACTTGTGAGAAAAATGGACAATTGCAATCTAAGAAAAAATCGGATTGCACTCGGACCAATGTTATTCAACCATGCGAATAGTGTCCGATTTATACGCACCGGTGTCCTTTGAAAAGCCGTCAATTCATGTGTGGCTACAGAAAAATCACACTGACAGGTTATAATAGAAAAGATAGATATATATACATAGAATACGTATATACATATATATATATATATATATATATATATAGATGTCAGTGACACACACATATATATGTATTTATATTGTATAGTGAGATAGAAGAGTAGCCAGGAATTCGTCGGCTTCTGAAAAATCAGTGCAGGAGCTGACAGGATAGCAGGATAGAAGAGATGAATTACACACAGTAAATCCATGCAGAATAGGTAGATATATAGATGTCAGTGACCAATACAATTAGTAGTGTGTGTGCAAATTAGGGGACATGTATGGAATTAATAAAAGATTATTTAGGGGAAAAAATGGCATGGGGTCCCCCTATAATTTATAGCCAGGAATAGCTATGCAGACAGCTGAGGGCTGATATTATTAGCCTAGGAAGGGGCCACGGATACTGGCCCCCCCTGGCTAATAATATCAGCTCTTAGCCACCCCAGAAAAGGTAGGTGATATATTATTATAAGACTAGCTGAAGAGCCCGGCGCTGCCCGGGCATAGTACCTAACTACGGTTAGTTATAACAAATTGTAATGATTATATCTATATACAAGTATTCAGCTTTCTCACCATTATGTAGATAGGGCCAAAATAGTTTGGCGATTTGGAACGTGCGGGGGTTAAAATTTCCATTCAACACATAGCCTATGATGCTCCTGGGGTTGAGATGTGCGGGCATGCAAAATTTCATGCCCGTAAGTACAACGGTGCAGATTCCTATCCCGGGCCAAAATTATTTGCCGATTTGGAATGCGCGGGGTTAAAATTTCGACTAAAAACCTAGCCTATGACGCTCCCGGGGTCGAGACGTGCGGGTGTGCAAAATTTCATGCCCGTAAATGCAGATTCCTATGCCGGACATACACACAAGCATTCAGCTTTCTCCTCATTATGTAGATAGGGCCAAAATTGTTTGGCGATTTGGAACGCGCGGGGTTAAAATTTCCATTCAAAACATAGCCTAGGACTCTTTCGGGGTCGAGACGTGCGGGCGTGCAAAATTTCATGCCCGTAAGTGCGACGGTGCGGATTCCAATCCCGGACAAACATACCCACGTACATACACACATACATACATTCAGCTTTATATATTAGATGCACCAATTGTGGCAAATAGCCTCTCTCTTCCCACTGCCCTGTAGCGGTGGCATATGGGGTAATAGTTGAGGGGTTAGTAATGGGAGACGTCAATAAGACGCCCCCATTACTAATCCCATAGTCAAATTGTAAAAAAAAAAACACAGGGACCTTGAAAAAATTTATTTTATTGAAATACACAGACTCCTTTATTATTCTAAATTAAACCATACTTACAACCTCTTCTAATTCCCCGAAGCTGTCGATCTCCTGTAGTAAACATAAAATAATAGACCAACAATATACCACACCTGTCCGGGTTCTGTCCCACGCAGTAATCCATGTCTGGGGGATATACAGTTTACAAGCAGGACGGTGCCAAGATGTGACTATCCCAGCTGTGAGAGCTGATATTATTAGCCAGGGGGGGGCCAGTATCCGTGGCCCCTTCCTAGGCTAATAATATCAGCCCTCAGCTGTCTGCATTGCTATTCCTGGCTATAAATTATAGGGGACCCCACGCCATTTTTTCCCATAAATAATCTTTTATTAATTACATACATGTCCCATAATTTACACACACTATACTAATAGTATTAGTCACTGACATCTATATATCTAACTATTCTATATTTTCTGTATGTAATCCATCTATTCTATCCGGTCACACTTGCATTACACTCCCATGACACTTGAATGACACTTGTCCGTTTGTTTGGTCCGGAAATCGGACCTTTTTTTTCTCGCATATGGGTATGAGCCCTAATAGTGGTCCTGGCCCCTGGGATACAGACGTGGGGCCGCACCCAGCAGCCACCATGATGTATTCAGATCACACACACTCCGACCACCCTGAGCTTGTCTGCAGCGCACATGTCACATAAGACATTCAATGTCCCTTTAAACCTCAGTGACAGCTGATTGGCTGTCGAATGCCCTCCCACTCCCCTTTCCGTGCACTGATTGGATAAGCCTCACAATACCACGCCCGCTGTCATTCTTTCCCGGCTCCCTATTGGTTGTTTATTCTCATAGACTCGCCGCTCACTTGTTATTTCTTCGTGAGCTGATTGGATATCTCTCGTTAGGTTCCGCCCCTGTCTAGTCCAAACGGCCGCTGATTGGCTGTGTCTCCATAATGTTGCAGGAAGCGCCCAGCTGATCCGCTATGAGGGAAGGAAGTGTCGCCTGACGGGGGTCTGTATCACCGGGAGCGGGGCGATGAGAGGATCGGCGGCCGCGGAGGATCCCGATGGATGATGGCCGCGGTGAAGAGTCACAGCCGGGTGGGGAAGAGAGAGGAGGAGAACGGGGGTCTGGACCGCTCCCTCCAGCAGATGATCTCAGCCATAGTGGACGAGAGGAACCGCCTCAATATCCGCCAGGAGATCAGCGGCCTGGGTGAGTGAGTGCTCCGGGGGATCGGGGTCAGATGATGGTCGGGGGTTAATGGGGCGATGTGATCGGGTCGATCATCCGCGACATGAGCCATCCAGGCTGCGGCCGATCACCTGGAGGAGAAGCAGCGACCTCCTCTTCAACATATGACACATGTCATGTCTGTGTTCACACGGTGCGGATCACTATGGGATGTGCGTCCGGTCACTGCAGCGGGGAAGTCGCTATATGGGGGTCCGCTGCTGGCACTTGAGGTCCGGTCGCTATATGGGGGTCCGCTGCTGGCACTCTGGGTCTGGTCGCTATATGGGGTCCGCTGCTGGCACTCTGGGTCCGGTTGCTATATGGGGTCCGGTGCTGGCACACGGAGGGGCGAGTCGCTTTATAGGGGTCCGGTGCTGGCACTCTGGGTCTGGTCGCTATATGGGGTCCGCTGCTGGCACTCTGGGTCCGGTTGCTATATGGGGTCCGGTGCTGGCACACGGAGGGGCGAGTCGCTTTATAGGGGTCCGGTGCTGGCACTCAGGGTCGGGTCGCTATATGGGGGTCCGCTGCTGGCACTTGGAGTCCGGTCACTATATGGGAGTCCACTGCTGGCACTCTGGGTCCGGTCGCTATATGGGGGTCCGCTGCTGGCACTTGGAGTCCGGTCACTATATGGGAGTCCACTGCTGGCACTTGGAGTCCGGTCGCTATATGGGGTCCGCTGCTGGCACTCTGGGTCCGGTCGCTATATGGGGTCCGGTGTTGGCACACGGAGGGGCGAGTCGCTTTATGGGGGTCCGGTGCTGGCACTCAGGGTCCGGTCGCTATATGGGGGTCCGCTGCTGGCACTCTGGGTCCGGTTGCTTTACGGGGTCCGGTGCTGGCACACGGAGGGGCCGGTTGCTTTATGGGGGTCCGGTGCTGGCACACGGAGGGGCTGGTTGCTTTATGGGGGTCCGGTGCTGGCACTCTGGGTCCGGTCGCTTTACGGGGGTCCGGTTGCTTTATGGAGATCCAGTGCTGGCGCTCAGGGGGTCCGGTCGATTTGCGGGGGTCCGGTGCTGGCACTTGAGGGGGTCCGGTCGCCTTACAGGGGTCCGGTGCTGGCACTCGGGGTGGGGGCGGGGGGGAGGGGAGGGGGTCCGGTGCTGGCACTCGTGGGGGGGAGGGGAGGAGGGTCCAGTTACTTTACTGGTGTCCGGTACTGGCACTCGGGGGGGGGGGGGGTCCGCGCCTTTACGGAGGTCCGCTGCTGGCACTCTGGGTCTGGTCGCTTTACAGGGGTCCGGTGCTGGTACACGGAGGGGTCCGGTCGCTTTACGGAGGTCCGGAGCTGGGGCCCCGTCTCTGTCCTCTCTCGTGTATAATGTGACGTTGATTTACCCCCATTCCGATTCCTAGATGGCGTCTTCCACTAATAGGAATAGGGGGGTCCTGCGTTACGTTGCAGGGTCCTGATCGCACCCCCCACCTCCGCCCCAAATTGGTCTTTCATGCTTGTTGTGACATCTTTTTAAAGGACCCTAAAACCTCAGGACTCCTGACCCTTCTTGTGCCGCACATGAATATACGGTTATTGTAATCTGTTATCAGCCGGTCCAGGCTATGTATGGTGAACCTAAAAATCCAGAAAAGTCTCCCGACTCCTTACAGCCGTGAGATGTTATTTCCCAGCTCGCTTTATGGCAGTGCTGCGCTATTATAAGGTGATTCCTTTAAATGTATCGACCCTTTAAGAGAGACCCGTCCAGCTGTGGCGTCGGGTGAGATGGAGGTTTTGGAAATGTCAGGTGTGTGTGAGGACGGTCTTTTGTTAATGAGGTGAATACAGTTGTTGTAACATGACGTCATTTAAAGGGCCGGAGGCCTGGAATAGTTCAGGTGAGAAAAGTCTGGAGATTGCTAGAGTTGAATTGTTCTGAAATCCTCCATTGCCTCGTCCTGCGGAGACTGTCTGCTGATCTGTGGCCCCTCCGATCGTCTCTGTATTTTCATCGTCCATACTACTTAAAGGGGAACTCCACCTTAACATGTCACAAGACTATCCGTCATCGATGGTACGATCTAGAAGGATGCTGCTGTTACCAAGTGTAATCAGAAAGATATAAATAATGCGCAGATCGCTCCGTTCTGATCACACTAATAATCCCGGTTCCTCATTTCATATAACCCGAGAAAACTTCCTCCTTCCACCATTGAGGTTTATTTGGGCACAAACATTACACAAAGGATTGTGCGCAGCTCTCAGCCCTGTGCCCCCTCCATGTATCCGTAATGTTAGGTGCTTTTATGTGTTCACGTTATTGCGGAACTGCGATGTTGTAGTCAATGGTATTATGTAACCCTGTATTCACTGCCAGACACCAGTCACTTTCTAAATTCATTACATTACATCCTGTATTATACCCCAGAGCTGCACTCACTATTCTGCTGGTGCAGTCACTGTGTACATACATTACATTACTGATCCTGAGTTACATCCTGTATTATACCCCAGAGCTGCACTCACTATTCTGCTGGTGCAGTCACTGTGTACATACATTACATTACTGATCCTGAGTTACATCCTGTATTATACTCCAGAGCTACACTCACTATTCTGCTGGTGCAGTCACTGTGTACATACATTACTGATCCTGAGTTACATCCTGTATTATACTCGAGCTGCACTCACTATTCTGCTGGTGCAGTCACTGTGTACATACATTACATTACTGATCCTGAGTTACATCCTGTATTATACTCCAGAGCTGCACTCACTATTCTGCTGGTGCAGTCACTGTGTACATACATTACATTACTGATCCTGAGTTACATCCTGTATTATACTCCAGAGCTGCACTCACTATTCTGCTGGTGCAGTCACTGTGACATACATTACATTACTGATCCTGATTACATCCTGTATTATACTCCAGAGCTGCGCTCACTATTCTGCTGGTGCAGTCACTGTGTACATACATTACATTACTGATCCTGAGTTACATCCTGTATTATACTCCAGAGCTGCACTCACTATTCTGCTGGTGCAGTCACTGTGTACATACATTACATTACTGATCCTGAGTTACATCCTGTATTATACTCCAGAGCTGCACTCCCTATTCTGCTGGTGCAGTCACTGTGTTCATACATTACATTACTGATCCTGAGTTACATCCTGCATTATACCCAGAGCTGCACTCACTATTCTGCTGGTGCAGTCACTGTGTATATACATTACATTGCTGATCCTGAGTTACATCCTGTATTATACTCCAGAGCTGCACTCCCTATTCTGCTGGTGCAGTCACTGTGTTCATACATTACATTACTGATCCTGAGTTACATCCTGCATTATACCCCAGAGCTGCACTCACTATTCTGCTGGTGCAGTCACTGTGTACATACATTACATTACTGATCCTGAGTTACATCCTGTATTATCCTCCAGAGCTGCACTCACTATTCTGCTGGTGCAGTCACTGTGTACATACATTACATTACTGATCCTGAGTTACCTCCTGTATTATTCTCCAGAGCTGCACTCACTATTCTGCTGGTGCAGTCACTGTGTACATACATTACATTACTGATCCTGAGTTACATCCTGTATTATACCCAGAGCTGCACTCACTATTCTGCTGGTGCAGTCACTGTGTATATACATTACATTACTGATCCTGAGTTACATCCTGTATTATCCTCCAGAGCTGCACTCACTATTCTGCTGGTGCAGTCACTGTGTACATACATTACATTACTGATCCTGAGTTACTCCTGTATTATACTCCAGAGCAGCACTCACTATTCTGCTGGTGCAGTCACTGTGTACATACATTACATTACTGATCCTGAGTTACATCCTGTATTATACTCCAGAGCTGCACTCACTATTCTGCTGGTGCATCACTGTGTACATACATTACATTACTGATCCTGAGTTACATCCTGTATTATACTCCAGAGCTGCACTCACTATTCTGCTGGTGCAGTCACTGGTACATACATTACATTACTGATCCTGAGTTACATCCTGTATTATACCCAGAGCTGCACTCACTAAAAAAAAAAAAAAAAAAAAAAAAAAAATCCTGAGTTACATCCTGTATTAAAACTCCAGAGCTGCACTCACTATTCTGCTGGTGCAGTCACTGTGTACATTACATTACTGATCCTGAGTTCATCCTGTATTATACTCCAGAGCTGCACTCACTATTCTGCTGGTGCAGTCACTGTGTACATACATTACATTACTGATCCTGAGTTACATCCTGTATTATACTCCAGAGCTGCACTCACTATTCTGCTGGTGCAGTCACTGTGTACATACATTACATTACTGATCCTGAGTTACATCCTGTATTATACTCCAGAGCTGCACTCACTATTCTGCTGGTGCAGTCACTGTGTACATACATTACATTACTGATCCTGAGTTACATCCTGTATTATACTCCAGAGCTGCACTCACTATTCTGCTGGTGCAGTCACTGTGTACATACATTACATTACTGATCCTGAGTTACATCCTGTATTATACTCCAGAGCTGCACTCACTATTCTGCTGGTGCAGTCACTGTGTACATACATTACATTACTGATCCTGAGTTACATCCTGTATTATACTCCAGAGCTGCACTCACTATTCTGCTGGTGCAGTCACTGTGTACATACATTACATTACTGATCCTGAGTTACATCCTGTATTATACTCCAGAGCTGCACTCACTATTCTGCTGGTGCAGTCACTGTGTACATACATTACATTACTGATCCTGAGTTACATCCTGTATTATACTCCAGACTGCACTCACTATTCTGCTGGTGCAGTCACTGTGTACATACATTACATTACTGATCCTGAGTTACATCCTGTATTATACCCAGAGCTGCACTCACTATTCTGCTGGTGCAGTCACTGTGACATACATTACATTACTGATCCTGAGTTACATCCTGTATTATACTCCAGAGCTGCACTCACTATTCTGCTGGTGCAGTCACTGTGTACATACATTACATTACTGATCCTGAGTTACATCCTGTATTATACTCCAGAGCTGCACTCACTATTCTGCTGGTGCAGTCACTGTGTACATACATTACATTACTGATCCTGAGTTACATCCTGTATTATACTCCAGACTGCACTCACTATTCTGCTGGTGCAGTCACTGTGTACATACATTACATTACTGATCCTGAGTTACATCCTGTATTATACTCCAGAGCTGCACTCACTATTCTGCTGGTGCAGTCACTGTGTACATACATTACATTACTGATCCTGAGTTACATCCTGTATTATACCCAGAGCTGCACTCACTATTCTGCTGGTGCAGTCACTGTGATAATACATTACATTACTGATCCTGAGTTACATCCTGTATTATACTCCAGAGCTGCACTCACTATTCTGCTGGTGCAGTCACTGTGTACATACATTACATTACTGATCCTGAGTTACATCCTGTATTATACTCCAGAGCTGCACTCACTATTCTGCTGGTGCAGTCACTGTGTACATACATTACATTACTGATCCTGAGTTACATCCTGTATTATACTCCAGAGCTGCACTCACTATTCTGCTGGTGCAGTCACTGTGTACATACATTACTGATCCTGAGTACTCCTGTATTATACCCAAGCTGCACTCACTATTCTGGTGCAGTCACTGGTACATACATTACTGATCCTGATTAATCCGTTTATACTCCAGCTGCACTCACTTTCTGCTGTCAGTCACTGTTACATACATACATTACTGTCCTGAGTTACTCTGTATTATACTCAGAGCGCACTCACTTTCTTGGTGCAGTCACTGTACATACATCATTACTGATCCGAGTTACATCCTGTATTATACTCCAGCTGCACTCACTATTCGCTGGTGCATCACTGTGTACATACATTACTGATCCTGATTACATCCTTATTAACTCCAGACTCACTCACTATTCTGCTGGTGCAGTCACGTGTACATACATACTTGATCCGAGTTACTCCTGTATTATACCAGCTGCATCACTATTCTGCTGTGCAGTCACTGTGTAATACATATGATCTGATACATCCGTATTATCCCAAGCTGACTCACTATTCTGCTGTGCAGTCACTGTACATACATTACTTACTGATCCTGATTACTCCTGTATTATCCCAGAGCTGCACCACATTCGCTGGTGCAGCACTGTGTACATACATTACTGATCCTGATTACATCCTGATTATACCCAGACGCACTCACTATTCTGCTGGTGCAGTCACTGTGTACATACATTACTGATCCTGATTACATCTGTATATACCCAAGCTCCCACATTCTGCTGGCAGTCACTGTGTACATACATTACATTACTGATCCTGAGTTACACCTGTATATCCAGCTCACTCACTATCTGCGTGCAGTCACTTACATACATTACATTACTGATCCGATTTACATCCTATTATACCCAGAGCTGCACTCACTATTCTGGTGCAGTCACTGTGTACATACATTACTGATCCTGAGTTACATCCTGTATTAACCAGAGCGCACTCACTATCTGCTGGTGCATCACGTTACATTACATTACATTACTGATCCTGATTACATCCGTATTATCTCCAGACTGCACTCACATTCTGCTGGTGCAGTCACTGTGTACATACATTACATTACTGATCCTGAGTTACATCCTGTATTATACTCCAGAGCTGCACTCACTGTTCTGCTGGTGAAGTCACTGTGTACATACATTACATTACTGATCCTGAGTTACCTCCTGTATTATACCCCAGAGCTGCACTCACTATTCTGCTGGTGCAGTCACTGTGTACATACATTACATTACTGATCCTGAGTTACATCCTGTATTATACTCCAGAGCTGCACTCACTATTCTGCTGGTGCAGTCACTGTGTACATACATTACATTACTGATCCTGAGTTATATCCTGTATTATACTCCAGAGCTGCACTCACTATTCTGCTGGTGCAGTCACTGTGTACATACATTACATTACTGATCCTGAGTTACATCCTGTATTATACCCCAGAGCTGCACTCACTATTCTGCTGGTGCAGTCACTGCGTACATACATTACATTACTGATCCTGAATTACATTCTGTATTATACTCCAGAGCTGCACTCACTATTCTGCTGGTGCAGTCACTATGTACATACATTGCATTACTGATCCTGAGTTACATCCTGTATTATACTCCAGAGCTGCACTCACTATTCTGCTGGTGCAGTCACTGTGTACAGACATTACATTACTGATCCTGAGTTACATCCTGTATTATACTCCAGAGCTGCACTCACTATTCTGCTGGTGCAGTCACTGTGTACATACATTACATTACTGATCCTGAGTTACATCCTGTATTATACTCCAGAGCTGCACTCACTATTCTGCTGGTGGAGTCACTGTGTACATACATTACATTACTGATCCTGAGTTACATCCTGTATTATACTCCAGAGCTGCACTCACTATTCTGCTGGTGCAGTCACTGTGTACAGACATTACATTACTGATCCTGAGTTACATCCTGTATTATACTCCATAGCTGCACTCACTATTCTGCTGGTGCAGTCACTGTGTACATACATTACATTACTGATCCTGAGTTATATCCTGTATTATACTCCAGAGCTGCACTCACTATTCTGCTGCTGCGGTCCCTTCTCTGGGTGGTACGTTGCCCTCCGTTGCTCCTCTTCTCACTGTACAGCTGAATTCTTGGATGACGCCTCTCGCACTGCGGTGACACAAGTCACACGGAGCCTCCAGATAGTTACTAAGAGTAAACAGGAATATATTGGTTGTGACTCCTGTGCCCTCATCTGGGGGCCGTGGTGCAGACTGAGGGGGGCTGTCATCCTGTCATCGCTGGTGGTGGCGATTCTGGACCCTTGTTCTCATCGGTGTAATCTCTCGGTGATCGGACGTCCTGCAGGTTGATAAGAAGTTCTAATAACGGAACAAAAACGCCTTTATATTAGAATCCCGTATTCAGTGTCCATATAATGCTGCCATACACTGAACGTTCTCATGCAGTTGTAAATTAATGCTGCCGCGTTGTGCTGCAGCGTTGCCGCTGACGCTGTTCTGTAATGTCGCCTGTGATAGTTTTAATGCCACCGTCATACTGTACCCACTAATATCACCACCATACACTGCACAAATAATGCCGTAATCTGATGCTCAGATAACACAAGCGTCCGGCGCTCGGTGCGCTGTTTTATTGCTGCGTTCCGGATCTCGTCCCCCCGTTTCGCACCTGTTCACTTTCCCGCTCTCGTTTGTTGCTTCTTCGTGGGGCTGAGTTATAACGGAGACGAGATCGTAATAAAACATCTGCAGCAGCGAGAGGAATCTGTAATAAGGCGCGTTGTCCACGAAGATAAAGCCACCGATGGGGGGGGATTGCCGGAGATTTATTACATTACCGTCATATACGGCCTCGTGGCTGCTGCACAGGATTTAGCAGACAAGTCGGTCCCTCTGTTGTTCCTCCTGGAATTTTACGAATGAATTAATGGCTAAGTGTTCTCCATATCCTGTCGTGTGTCCTCCCTGCTCTCTGATTTTGGTTGGACTTTTACAAGAGGAGTGAAAACACAAGTCGCACATTTCCTGGAGGAATTACAGAGAGACGGCATTTAAAAAAAAAAAAATAAATAAAAAATTCGGAAAAGCAAAAGGTGCGGTTTATGAAATTTGTCCCTCTGTCACTGTCCGGTGTTCCTGCTTATAGTGAGTCCTGCTGAGCAGACGGGAATATATTCGGTAATTTGCCGTAGGATGATCCAGAACCTTTCCCGGATGGCTCTGGTAACCCACCTGACCTATAGCAGAGCAGTGCTGCAGTGTAAAGCATGGGGAGAAATGGAGGCCTCACTGCCAGGGTCTAGTTAGATAGTTTTGATGCACAAACTGCACGGCTCTTCTTTTAGTCGCCATTAGATTGACACCCAGTGAACCTTCCCCTGCCACATACTGGGAGCCAACAAGTCCGCCATGACACGTTCTACCTGCGTCCACTCCCTGGCCAGCCATCCAGTCCACCCGTCCCTCATCCTACGCCTGCCACCCATCCTTCATCCTACCCCTGCAAAGACCCTAGACTGCCACCCATCTCTAGTCTTACCCCTCCTGCATCCTAAAGAGCCATCAAGTCCACCCATCTCTTGTCCTACCCCTGCCCACACCTTGGGTGTCTGCCCATCCCGCCTCCATCCTAGGATGCTGCACAGTCCTCCCATCCGTCCTCCTACCCCTGCCACATCCTAGGGAGCCGTCCAGTCCGCCCGTCCCTGGTCCTACCCCTGCCACATCCTAGGGAGCCGTCCAGTCCGCCCGTCCCTGGTCCTACCCCTGTCACATCCTAGGGAGCCGTCCAGTCCGCCCGTCCCTGGTCCTACCCCTGTCACATCCTAGGGAGCCGTCCAGTCCGCCCGTCCCTGGTCCTACCCCTGTCACATCCTAGGGAGCCGTCCAGTCCGCCCGTCCCTGGTCCTACCCCTGTCACATCCTAGGGAGCCGTCCAGTCCACCCGTCCCTGGTCCTACCCCTACCCACACTTTGGGCATCCACTCAGTCCGCCTGTTCCTGATCCTACCCCTGTCACATCCTAGGGAGCTGTACGGTCCGCCCGTCCCTGGTCCTACCCCTGCCACATCCTAGGGAGCCGTCCAGTCCACCCGTCCCTGGTCCTACCCCTACCCACACTTTGGGCATCCACTCAGTCCACCTGTTCCTGATCCTACCCCTTTCACATCCTAGGGAGCCGTCCAGTCCGCCCGTCCCTGGTCCTACCCCTGCCACATCCTAGGGAGCCGTCCAGTCCGCCCGTCCCTGGTCCTACCCCTGCCACATCCTAGGGAGCCGTCCAGTCCACCCGTCCCTGGTCCTACCCCTACCCACACTTTGGGCATCCACCCAGTCCACCCGCCCCTGGTCCTACTCCTGCCACATCCTAGGGAGCCGCCCAGTCCGCACTCCCCTGGTCCTACCCCTACCCACACTTTGGGCATCCGCCCGTCCCTGGTCCTACCTCTGCCACATCCTAGGGAGCCGCCCAGTCCGCACTCCCCTGGTCCTACCCCTACCCACACTTTGGGCATCCGCCCGTCCCTGGTCCTACCTCTGCCACATCCTAGGGAGCCGCCCAGTCCGCCCGTCCCTGGTGCTACCCCTACCCACACTTTGGGCATCCACCCAGTCCGCCCGCCCCTGGTCCTACCCCTGCCGCTCCTTGTGCCCCCTTGGTGTCCCTTTCACTATGACTACACGGCGGTGGGTCTACCAATAACACACGACCATTACTCATGTATCGGCCCTGACCTCAGATCCTCCGTGTTTCCGGGGGAAGTTCTGGGATGACGTCGCCGTCACGTGACACAGATGGCAGAATTTTTTTTTTCATGAAATATTAATCAGACGGAGCGATGATGTCAGCGGTGAGGAGCCGGGACGTCTGGCTAAGGAAACCATTGCAGAAAATGTCGGTACTTTTCCATTAGCCGAATGTTAGTGACGGTGACCCGTGGGAGGTCCGAACCCCCCTATAGGCCAGCAGGCCGATACGTGTCCGTCATCCAGACCCGGACCCACCACTGATGGAGGGCTCTCCGGTACATGGTGTCGTGTAGGCCCAGTACTTGTCCGGTCTTGTTACCGTGGTGACGCGGCTCGGGCACCAAGCAGGAGGCTTCGGACCATTTCCTGACACCCGGGGGGCTCGCGTGGGGTGAGGTTTGGGATAGTGTTAAGAGGAACGCAACATTTTGGCAAAAAAGAAAATTGCGCAAAAATTTAGCAAACTTTTTATAAAAGGTCACAATTAACGAATCGTCCCCCAAAAATTGATGGAAACCCCAAATTCTGTTCACAATGACCTTTAAAAAATGTCAAAGATGAAAAAACACAAAAAAAATGATAAAGGCAATAATCGCCCCCCCCCCCCCCGTTTCTCCGGGGCCCAATGAATTCAGGATCCATTTATTTAAAAAAAAAAAAAAAAACCTAAATTTGTCATTGGTGTAATAGAGCAGTGCTGCAGTGTAAAGCATGTGGAGTACATAGAACGTCCAATCCTTCCATCTGGAAGAACGCTGCCATGTTTTGTTTTTTTTTCCTACTCTCCCGACAACCCCTTTAAGTAAAGGGATCCGCTCTCCAGACGCAGACTTCCTGCTTTTTACCAAGCGGCCAATGGGAGCAGCACGGGGGAGGAGCCTAGACAGGAAGAGCCGGTGACCTCATCATTAGTGAGACAGGAGGCGGAGCTCAGACTACAGACCATTTTCCAGGAGGTGCAGAGCAGCTGCGGCTGCAGATCTCGGATTGAGCAGAGCTAGGACGGCGCGGAGGTTGTAGGAGCGAGCCGGCAGGTAAGTGGCACCCATAGGTGCTGCCGGGTGGGCGATGAGACCCGCGCTGCACCTCGGCTTTAACTGCACATTTTGTGACCCCCCTGGGCTTCTGCTTCATTCCTGCAGCAGCTGCAGCTTTTCTTAGGTTTCTCCCCTTTTTTTTGGGCTTTGTTCACATTGCTCTGCCACATTCAAAGCAGGCACCCAGTGGGCACCCGGCCTGCGACATCCAGGTAGCCAGAGCCTCCTCTTACTCACCCCCCCCCTCAGCTTCGCAGATGGCAGCCCCCTCCCCCGTGCAGTCCCAACTTTCAGCCCTCCTCCTCTTCCTCCGCCCTTCCTGCTGCACACACTGGCCGCTCGCACACAGCAGTCACATGCAGCCGCACAGGCTTCCTCCAAACCGGGGAGACCCCCAGTGATCGGAGGCGTATGGGGGGCAGCCCCTTCCCCCATGTACGTTACTAGGAATAACGAGGCGCTGGATCGATGACACGCCCGAGATAAGCGGCGTCGAGTACTCTGTAGCTGCTTATCACCCAAGCGGTGAGCCTCTGTGTGTGTATACAGCTTTTTTTCCTTTTTTTTTGGTGGGGAGGGGGGGTTTTTATGGTTAAATATATACAGCAGCTGCGCCTTATTTTTTTTTAGGAAGTTATCTTACACATGCGGTCATAGAATACCTGCCCTTTTGAGAAAAGATTAGGAATACACGGATGTTTTTATGTCTTAGTGGCGCCGCCGTTGCCCACAGGTTGTTTGTGTTATTGCAGCTTTTTTCCATTCACTTTACTAATACTGGGTTGCAGTACCAGATATGACCTGGTGTGGCACTGTTTTTGAAAAATGGGGGGGGGAAAGTAAAAAAAAAAAAAATACTAATAATCTTTTGCCCATTATCTCCCAAACTTTGTCTTTAACATCATACATAAGGTGGCACTGAATAGGCGACTAACTCACATTTTGGGCTTTAAAGGGGGGTTGTCCTATCCTTAGAATAGACCATTAATATCAGATCGGTGGGCGATCAGACGTTCTTGGTGCCGGAAGTGATCGTTGAGGAGCAGAACTCCACAGCGCCATCAATTGTAAAGTGGTTGAGACCGGGTACTGCACCTGCCCCTATTTCAATGAATGGAGCCAGATCTGCAGTACCCCACTTTGGCCACTATACAGTTGAGAGAGCTGTGATTTTTTTTTTTTTTTTTGACCCGCAAAACTGCAGATCGGTGGGGATTCTGGGTTTCGCACCCCCCCACATCAATATTTGATCAGTATCGGACAACCCCTTTAAGGGAGGGGTACCATAAACAACACATCGCCTAGCCACATTGTGGGTGGTAACTATGTGATCGCTAGGGCTTCAACCCCTTCCGTTAATCACATGAACAGAAGTCACAAAATTCAATGTATGGAGAGAGTGGTACTGAGCATGTGCGGACATTGCTTAGGAGCGGTGGTCGCACATGCTCAGTAACTCCTCATTCACACAGATGACCCTGAGGAGACCCCTCGCGATTAATATAAATCTTCCCTGTCGTTTCGTTTGAACGTCTTCCTCAAATCTGGTTTTGATGTGTTCCAGGATGCCTTCTTGTATAGTACACGGCTGTACCTCCTCTTCGAAAACCAAAGACCCGGCTCCGGTTCTTCACGCCTTCCCACCAGAAATCGAAAATGTGAGGACGTGGCTGCTGCAGACAAAACAAGATTTCGGAAACCTGAAGGAGTTCAGTAAAAAAGTTTCTGAAGCGCCAAGAGGAAGTTACCGCATGTGTTCTCTTCACTTCGGCAGAGAGTGCTACGAAATTAGAGGACGCTCGTATTTCCTGAAAAGGGGAGCAATCCCTACCATCTTCGACTTTCCAAAAAAAGTCCCCCAAAAAGCCCCGGTAGAAGAGAAAAAAGAGGAACCAAACACATCTGTGAAAAAAATAAAAAGGTCCCATTCGCACCCAACGGACGCAGAAATGGCCGCCATGGACCACTGCTATGCCGGATCGGTACCAGACGTGTCCTCCATCGACCAGACGTGTGGTAGCAGCAGTTTAGCCGAGGAGTCCATAGTGGAAGTAGAAGTCATGCCCGATTCTCCAACGAACAGTCCCTTCGAAGACCTCGTGCCAAAATTTGCTAAAAGAAAAAAAATCAAGTTGCCCCCACCCAAAAGAGTTGCGTCCCGAGTGATAGATTTTAACCCTCGCCCGACGCACCGAGGTACAAACACCGACCCCTATTTTGGAAAAACGCACAAAAAAATTTCCGCAAATCTACGTCCCAAACATTTTTCTGTTGGCGTTCAATGTAGCTTGCCGATTTTACCCCCGCCGTCGGCCGAAGTGAAACAACGCCAGGCGGTGCCCTCGATTGGCACAGGAGGTTTGTCGAGAGAAACATACGGAAGATGGTGCTACATCGGGGAAAGGTTTATGTTATGATTTAGGAAAAGATGATAAAATTTTGGACAATTTGCGTCATTATTGAATGAGACCACCACATTCTGGTTACCAGCTGGTAACAAAGTCCTACGGGGCGTTGTAATGAGTCAGTTCGATGGTGACATCTTCACCCAACTCCAAAAGCCAACATCAGAGATGCTCGTAGTGAAGATGGCTTCTGGAATTGAGTATCGTTAGTACAATTTTCCTCCAAAATTCTTTGGTACTTTGTGTTTCGCCAGGATTTGGTAGCATCTCAGACTTTTGGTGCTCGTTGGCAAATAAGTATTACAAAAATTTAGTCTAGATGGGGAACAAATGGCTTGAGAAGTAGTTTTAAGTAATCGGTTGGGTCAAACAAATTTTGTCCACTTGGGAAAATCACCGGCCAGATGAGGACATCTTCGTCATCTTTTCTTCTCCTATGTTTCTAATACTGTAAAGGTGGGATAGTCTTCTATGACCAACCATAGACCATGGTGACCTTAAATGGTCATCTTCAAGACGTAGATGGTGGATACATGAAATGTCAAAAGCCCGCGATAAACGTGAAGGACACTTCTCAAAGCCTGGTCGAAGGATTGGTAGCTCATAACAATGGCCTAATATGTTCTTCATGGCTTGAAGACCTTCATGGATGGTTCCAGTCATGGTTGGTTGGTAGTAGACCCTAACCAGGAACAGTTGCATTTTGGTTGGTTGTAGACCTTATTCAGGAGTATTGGTAGACTTCTGGTGGAAGTTCTTAATTCTTGTAGTACCAGATATCAGGTTTGACCAGAAGAAAAGCTAACAAGA
>JARQOD010000004.1:10486169-10503860 GCA_033576555.1 Oophaga sylvatica
TGGCGTCGTGGGTTTCCCCCTCGCATGCCGCTGCCGGAGGACCCCGCCCTGGACCCGGAGGACCCCGCCATGGAGCCGTGGAAGCGATCACACGCGATACGGCCGTGCTCCATCTCTCCTCTCCCCGCATGATTCCCTGACGGGGAGCACCACACTCTTTTCTTTGGACATTTAGTGCACATGTGATTCATTCATGCTGAGCGCCGCAGACCAGTTATTACTCTGCTGTACTTCACAAACTACAGGATTATTCATCCCCAGGTGTGATAGAAGGTCCCCACTGGTGCAGTTCGATTTTTTTTTTTTTTTTTTTCTTTCTCCTCTGCTTGAGAATCGTATTACTGCACTGTGTGAAAGCTGCTCATCTTGACTCAGGCAGTATTACACTGTGTGAAAGCTGCTCATCTTAACTCAGGCAGTATTACACTGTGTGAAAGCTGCTCATCTTAACTCAGGCAGTATTACACTGTGTGAAAGCTGCTCATCTTAACTCAGGCAGTATTACACTGTGTGAAAGCTGCTCATCTTAACTCAGGCAGTATTACACTGAGTGAAAGCTGCTCATCTTGACTCAGGCAGTATTACACTGAGTGAAAGCTGCTCATCTTAACTCAGGCAGTATTACACTGAGTGAAAGCTGCTCATCTTGACTCAGGCAGTATTACACTGTGTGAAAGCTGCTCATCTTAACTCAGGCAGTATTACACTGTGTGAAAGCTGCTCATCTTAACTCAGGCAGTATTACACTGTGTGAAAGCTGCTCATCTTAACTCAGGCAGTATTACACTGTGTGAAAGCTGCTCATCTTGACTCAGGCAGTATTACACTGTGTGAAAGCTGCTCATCTTAACTCAGGCAGTATTACACTGTGTGAAAGCTGCTCATCTTGACTCAGGCAGTATTACACTGTGTGAAAGCTGCTCATCTTGACTCAGGCAGTATTACACTGTGTGAAAGCTGCTCATCTTAACTCAGGCAGTATTACACTGTGTGAAAGCTGCTCATCTTAACTCAGGCAGTATTACACTGTGTGAAAGCTGCTCATCTTAACTCAGGCAGTATTACACTGTGTGAAAGCTGCTCATCTTAACTCAGGCAGTATTACACTGTGTGAAAGCTGCTCATCTTAACTCAGGCAGTATTACACTGTGTGAAAGCTGCTCATCTTAACTCAGGCAGTATTACACTGTGTGAAAGCTGCTCATCTTGCCTCATGCAGTACTACACTGTGTGAAAGCTGCTCATCTTGACTCAGGCAGTATTACACTGTGTGAATGCTGCTTATCTTGCCTCATGCAGTACTACACTGTGTGAAAGCTGCTTATCTTGGGCAGTACTACACTGTCTGTGAATTTGGATGCGTTTACTGGAGAGGAAAGTAACAGATTGTGTTGCCGATGTAATAACGCTGATATTTCATAACTGATTAACAGGATTAGACCCCCAAACTGTCATCTGACCTCCCTGCCATTTCCCTAGGAGTTACCACTCAGCTGTTCTGGACTCCAGAAAGGCAGAATTGCCAGAATATACAGTGATGGCGGACGGATCTATCATCATTTCTGTGTATTTTTCTTTTCCCCACAGCTGGATTACATGGTGACCTGTGCAGTGTGCACACGCTCTGAGGCTGGAGACATCCACATCCATAAGAAGAAATCCCAGGTGGGTGAGCGGTCTACCGAGACGCTGCCTAAACGTCGATTACTTTGTGTTCATACAGTTGTAGCGGAGCAGTTTGTCATTTGATATCATGATGTGGTTTACATGGGACTGCCGGTTAAAGGGGGGTGGTTATTCCAGTAACATGTATTATCTATCCATGGGGTAGGTGATAAATGGCATCACTGGGTGGCTGTGTGGACCTTCACGGTAGTGCGCATGCGCGACCACCCCCACATTCACTTTGATGGGAGTGGTCATGCGCCGCTTCCATGCACGGTGAGTGGCGCCATGGGCACTACCTGCGCATTGGCACTACCCGCGCATGGGCACTACCTCTACTCACTGGGCTGCGGCTATTTCTTTGTGTGCTATATGTACATGTGTGTAAAATATGTTTTGTTTTTTTTCTAAAATGTTTGTTCTTTCAGCAAGTATTCGCTTCTCCAAGCAAACACCCCATGGACAGTAAGGGAGAAGAGTCGAAGATCAGTTATCCCAATATCTTCTACATGATCGACAACTTTGAGGAGGTAGGGTGTGCGTGTGTGTATGTAGGGTGTGCGTGTGTGTGTATGTAGGGTGCGTGTGTGTATGTAGGGTGCGTGTGTGTGTATATATGTAGGGTGCATGTGTATGTAGAGCGTGTGTGTATGTATGTAGTGTGTGTATGTTGGCTATGTATGTATGTAGTGTGTATATGTAGGGTGTGTGTGTGTATATGGGGTGTGTGTGTATGTAATATGTACATATGTTACCGCATGGTCACTATGGAGCGTACTTGTCTTCTAGGTGTTCAGTGACATGACCGTAGGGGAAGGGGAGATGGTTTGTGTGGAGCTTGTGGCCAGCGACAAGACGAACACTTTTCAGGGAGTCATATTCCAGGGATCCATCCGATACGAGGCTCTAAAGAAAGTGTACGACAACCGGGTAAATATGTGATTTGGATAAAGTCTGCAGGGTGGTCTCTCCTCGCTCCACAGACCCCCGTATGTGCTATGCTGTAAGGATGCAGATATGTGGAAAACCCCCTTAATAAACGTGACTGTCCTGGAATGTAATGGGTAATGAATGGATTTCTCCTATTTCGGGCCCAGGTCAGCGTGGCGGCAAAGATGGCCCAGAAGATGTCGTTCGGCTTCTACAAATACAACAACATGGAGTTTGTGCGAATGAAGGGCCACAGGGTAAAGGCCACGCGGAGATGGCTGTGAGCAGAGTGTCCACCGGGGACACGTCTCCATACGGCACCGAGGAGGATTCCAACCCCGGGTCACCCCTACATGAGCGGGTGAGTTACGTTCTGCACGTCATAACTTTCCAAAACCAGAGTACTCCTTTATAGATCTAATTTTTGACTATAAAATGAAAAATGGCGCGCACACACACGCACGATTCTTCTATAACCAATGCCATAGGTTTGTTTCGCAACAATAAGGTTGTTAAGGCCTTGAGATAGCTCACAAATATTTTTTTTTTGTTTACATTTTCTGTTTGTTTCTTTACATTTACCATTTTTTTCTATCTCACCTCCCCACCAGGTCACATCGTTCAGCACTCCCCCCACTCCCGAACGTAACAACCGTCCTTCCTTTTTCTCGCCGTCCCTGAAAAGGAAAGTGCCGAGGAACCGAATTGCTGAGATGAAGAAATCTCACTCCGCCAATGACAGCGAGGAATTTTTTCGGGACAGCGATGATGGGGGAGGTATGATTGATCAGATATTGATGTGAGAGGGGTTTGTGAAAAACTTAATTCTCAAGGAAACTTTCAAAGTGCCTTCCTGCTTGGAGCTCCTCCGATCAACTGTGATCTGTGGAAACACCTGGTAGCAAGTGTTCAGTTTCCCTACAGTGCCACCACAGGCGAAATGAAGTATTACACAGAGGTCCATTCATATGAGTAGTGCAGGATGGGTCCTCCAGAGAGACGCTCTGTATAACCGATCTCTACTCTTCCTGACAGTTGAGGATCCTGAACAGAAGACCCTCCTTTAATAACCTAAAAGGGTCTATGGTAGTGGGCTCTCTAAGCGCGACTACCCCTTTAAAGTGCATCCTTATATTTTTAGGATCCGAATAGATCCAGAATCGATGTACCCATACTTATATTTTTTTATAGAGGTCAGAGCGGTAGACGTGCATAGACATAGGGATCAATAATACCATTCTTTCTTGCCTGAAGCCTCCACTAGGGGGAGCTCTCTGCATAGAGAAAGCAATAGGAAACTAGTTCTTTCTTATCTAGTGACTAATTAAAGGGGATGAGCTGCCAGTCATTAAAGAGCCGCTCTTGTGCCCCTCTCTGCAGATATCCATAATGTCACCAACCTGAGGTCGCGCTCGCTGTCTGGGACGGGGAGATCCTTGGTCGGGTCGTGGCTGAAACTGAACAGAACGGACGAGAACTTCCTACTCTATGCACACCTGACCTACGTCACTTTGCCGCTGCAGCGCATCTTGTCAGGTGAGTTTTTGGATAAAAAAATAAGTATTACACTCTATCTTCTGCGCCTTCTTTACAGTGTGATGTGTATGCGCAGTTGGTTACTGCGGTCACAGCGCCACCCTTGTCTACAGGTTGTGTCTGGTATTGCAGCTTGTGTTCAAGGCTTTTTTTTTTTTTTTTTTTAAATTCAATTTTTGTATACATGTTTTCCCTATATGTGTGTGTGTATATAATATATAATTTTATTTATTTTTATTTTTTTTTAACTTACTACAACCCCAAAGGGTCATTTGTGGCCCCTTTCTGCAGCAATTATTTTTATACATTGTATATATATTTTTAATATTTTATTTTACACATTATTGGGGGGGACAATGTCATTTTTGGGGTCATTTCAACATTTAAATACATTTCTATTATTGCTGACTTCCCTGTAACTGGGGCTGGTATATTGGCTCCCAGGTACAAGGCAGATCTCAGCTCCTCACTGTACAGCAGGACTGATCTGGGGATCCTTAGGACCTCGGCCGCTCCTGCTTCCTCCTGGCACATGGTGATGACATGATCGCTGGATCTGGAGGAGGCGCAGCACTCTGTATACAGCGATCAGGAAGGCAGAGATGGTAATAAACCACCTCTGCCTTCTGCCTGGAGATTTTTTTTTTTTTTATAGCTGTTCGATCCTCCGTGGAGCTGCTGACTCTATAGCGGAGCTTCTATATGGACTATCCAAGTGTTATAAATCATTGCGTGGCCTGCAAGGAGTTAAAAAATAACATTCAGTTCCCTTGAGGGAAGGAAATCATAAAAAACTAAAAATATTTATCTATTTTTTTCCCCTGCAGATATTTTGGAAGTTCGACAGAAGCCAATCCTGATGTCATAGCAGATAAAGTTGGCACTGCCTTTGGGAAAACTGCATTTTTCACTGCCATAGTGCCTGACCTGACCTGCAGTGTTTTTCGTGAGCAGCACTACCACCTAGTGTCCACCCAGTGTACCTGCACCGAACAAAGACGAGGGACGGGACAAGCTTGTGCTTCCTACTGCATACGATCCCGCAGTAGGAAAGAAATACCAGCCAGTCTAAAGTGCCTCTTTTTAACCCTTTCACCCAACCTCACTCTCGCCATCTAGTGGTCCTGTGGGACTTTCCAACAAGTAAAAAAAAAAAGTCTGTTAATTGCGGCCTATCACGCTTTATAAACGATTTCTTATACCTTCTTTTACTGCGCGGGGGAGGGAGAGCAGGCTCGTCTGTGTACGGACGCCGGGCCGGTCCGAGAATTTCAATGAATGTGGACTCTGGACTGAATCTGTATTTTGATGTCTTTCGTCCACGTCTGGGAATTTGTTTTCTTCTGTATTTTATATACATTTGTGTGTAAAAGGGAAAAAATTGAGCAAAAGGACAAATTTCATCCTGTGACTTTTTTTTTTTTTTCTTTGTGAATTTGGGAAAAAAAAAAAACTTGTATAAAAGTATTAATGATGTGATTGTTGTACCTTGCGCAATACAGACGAGGTCCCAAGACTGGAATTCAGTGGCTTTTTCTTTTTGCTGCACAGAGTGTGTGTGTGGGGGGGAGGCTCCTGCTGCACAGTGTGGGGGAGGGGAGGCTGCAGAGTGTGGGGGGGAGGCTCCTGCTGCACAGAGTGTGGGGGGAAGGCTCCTGCTGCACAGAGTGTGGGGGAGGAGAGGCTCCTGCTGCACAGAGTGTGGGGGAGGAGAGGCTCCTGCTGCACAGAGTGTGGGGAGGAGAGGCTCCTGCTGCACAGAGTGTGGGGGAGGAGAGGCTCCTGCTGCACAGAGTGTGGGGAGGAGAGGCTCCTGCTGCACAGAGTGTGGGGGAGGAGAGGCTCCTGCTGCACAGAGTGTGGGGAGGAGAGGCTCCTGCTGCACAGAGTGTGGGGGAGGAGAGGCTCCTGCTGCACAGAGTGTGGGGGAAGGCTCGCTGCACAGAGGTGGGGGCTCCTGCTGCACAGAGTGTGGGGGAGGAGAGGCTCCTGCTGCACAGAGTGTGGGGGAGGAGAGGCTCCTGCTGCACAGAGTGTGGGGGAGGAGAGGCTCCTGCTGCACAGAGTGTGGGGGAGGAGAGGCTCCTGCTGCACAGAGTGTGGGGGAGGAGAGGCTCCTGCTGCACAGAGTGTGGGGGAGGAGAGGCTCCTGCTGCACAGAGTGTGGGGGAGGAGAGGCTCCTGCTGCACAGAGTGTGGGGGAGGAGAGGCTCCTGCTGCACAGAGTGTGGGGGAGAGAGGCTCCTGCTGCACAGAGTGTGGGGGAGGAGAGGCTCCTGCTGCACAGAGTGTGGGGAGGAGAGGCTCCTGCTGCACAGAGTGTGGGGGAGGAGAGGCTCCTGCTGCACAGAGTGTGGGGGAGGAGAGGCTCCTGCTGCACAGAGTGTGGGGGAGGGAGGCTCCTGCTGCACAGAGTGTGGGGGAGGGAGGCTCCTGCTGCACAGAGTGTGGGGGGAGGGAGGCTCCTGCTGCACAGAGTGTGGGGGGAGGGAGGCTCCTGCTGCACAGAGTGTGGGGGAGGGAGGCTCCTGCTGCACAGAGTGTGGGGGGAGGGAGCTCCTGCTGCACAGAGTGTGGGGGAGGGAAGCTCCTGCTGCACAGAGTGTGGGGGAGGGAGGCTCCTGCTGCACAGAGTGTGGGGGAGGGAGGCTCCTGCTGCACAGAGTGTGGGGGAGGGAGGCTCCTGCTGCACAGAGTGTGGGGGAGGGAGGCTCCTGCTGCACAGAGTGTGGGGGGAGGGAGGCTCCTGCTGCACAGAGTGTGGGGGGAGGGAGGCTCCTGCTGCACAGAGTGTGGGGGGAGGGAGGCTCCTGCTGCACAGAGTGTGGGGGGAGGGAGGCTCCTGCTGCACAGAGTGTGGGGGGAGGGAGGCTCCTGCTGCACAGAGTGTGGGGGGAGGGAGGCTCCTGCTGCACAGAGTGTGGGGGGAGGGAGGCTCCTGCTGCACAGAGTGTGGGGGGAGGGAGGCTCCTGCTGCACAGAGTGTGGGGGGAGGGAGGCTCCTGCTGCACAGAGTGTGGGGGGAGGGAGGCTCCTGCTGCACAGAGTGTGGGAGGGGGTTGTGCAGAGGGGGGGAGGGAGGCTCCTGCTGCACAGAGTGTGGGGGGAGGGAGGCTCCTGCTGCACAGAATGTGGGGGGAGGGAGGCTCCTGCTGCACAGAATGTGGGGGGAGGGAGGCTCCTGCTGCACAGAATGTGGGGGGAGGGAGGACCCTGCTGCACAGAGTGTGGGGGGGAGGCTCCTTTAACAGCCTGCTACCTTACAGGGCTGTAAGTAGGTGGAGAAGGAAAATAGGATTATATAAAGAAATAATCTATGTTTTAGGCAATAAAAGGATCAAGGAGAAGGTGAACATTAAGGGAAGTGCTGGGAATTTTATTTTAGGTGTGTGCATTTTTTTTTTTTCTATGATATTTTAACGAGTAAGAATCATTGTGTAATATTAATCCAAAACATAACCCAATGATTATTCCTCCTGGAAGTAGTTCTCTAAGCTATGGAAAAATTATATAAAAAAAAAAAAATATATATATAAATAATATATAAAACTATGCCTCATTACTCAATATTCTAATCGGACAAAGAGCGCCCTCTGCTGTACACAGCACATATGTGCACTTCATTATTTTTATATATCCTCATTACTCTTAACAGGCTGGTCTTTTGTGGTAGGTGGAATACATATATTCTTTTCCTCCACCCACCACCCCACACCAACCTTTTGGCTGGGGTCACACTGGCAACAAAATCGTACCACTGCAAAGCGATGAAATATCGCATTGCAGTCGGACCTATGTTAATCTATGGAGCAGCTCCCAGTATCAGATTTTTTGTGGTCTGTTTTAAACGTCCGTGTACAATCGCAGCATGCTGCCACTGTCACCAATTGTGGTCGACTATCGCCAATGCAAGTCTATGGGTAGGGAAAATCGGATGCTAGACGCATCAATGTTCATGAAACTTTTCTGCGATAATCGTCCCACTAAAACGGTCAGATTTAGTTGACGGTGTGTGTGACCCCAGCCTTTAAGAGTAATCAGGACATATATTTAAAGAAAAAAAAAATGAAGTGCACATATATGCTTTGTACAGCAGAGGGCGCTCTGTCCGATTAGAATGTTGAGTAATGCGGGTTCTTTCTCTTCCGCATCTGCAGGTGAGCGGGGGGCGAGTGCCGTCACTTCCACAGATCTGTGCCAGCTTTCACATGTGAGATGCATTCTTTTCTTAAAATGTTGGCCATGTTCCTCTGTTATTCCTCCTGGAAATGTATATCGACAATTGGGTGTTACTATTTACCGTGTCATTCAGTTGTGTCCCTCCAATCAGAGCAGACCGTGCAGACCACACCCCGCCAATGAGGGAATTGCTGGCATCCATTTCCTGGAGGAGTAACTGAGGAGCAGCCACTGGCCACAAACCACAGAAGGACTAATATATAATGCATGTCCCCATTGTACAGTCATGGCCAAAAGTTTTGAGAATGACACAAATATTAATTTTTACAAAGTCTACTGCTTCACTTTTTCTAATGGCAATTTGCATATACTCCAGAATGTTATAAAGAGTGATCAGCTTAACAGCAATTACTTGCAAAGTCAATATTTGGCTAGAAAATGAACTTTATCCCCCAAAACACATTTCAACATCATTGCAGCCCTGCCTTAAAAGGACCAGCTAACCTCTTTTCAGTGATTGCTCCATTAATACAGGTGTGGGTGTTGATGAGGACATGGCTGGAGATCAATCTGTCATGATTAAGTAAGAATGACACCACTGGACACTTTAAAAGGAGGCTGGTGCTTGGCATCATTGTTTCTCTTCTGTTAACCATGGTTATCTCTAAAGAAACACGTGCAGTCATCATTGCAATGCACAAAAATGGCCTAACAGGGAAGAGTATCGCAGCTAGAAAGATTGCACCTCAGTCAACAATCTATCGCATCATCAAGAACTTCAAGAGAGAGGTTCCATTGTTGCCAAAAAGGCTTCAGGGCCCCCAAGAAAGACCAGCAAGTGCCAGGACCGTCTCTTAAAAGTGTTTCAGCTGCGGGATCGGGCTACCAGCAGTGCAGAGCTTGCTCAGAATGGCAGCAGGCAGGTGTGAGTGCATCTGCACGCACTGTGAGGCGCAGACTCTTGGAGCAAGGCCTGGTCTCAAGGAGGGCAGCAAAGAAGCCACTTCTGTTGTGAATGGGTTTGAGATGAGTTCTGAGCAGAGGCTCCCTCTGGTGGTTACAAGCGGTGCTAGTGAAGATTGTGAGGACTGGGAATCAGGTGTTACTGACTGGTCTTATATAAGGGAGTCATTTTCCCATCAGGGTTGCCGGTGATCAATTGTTCTGGTCTGAATCCTTCATTCCAGTTTCCCTTGTAGCCTGCTGTGTCGTTTCTGCATCTCCTGCTTACAGATAAGACGTTTGCTTCTTTTGTGTTTGTGCTATATTTTTGCATTTTGTACTGCACTTCTTTGGGGGCCTTCAGGGTCCCCTCCGGGGCTTTTGCCCTCTCAGTTTAGTTCAGCCACTGATGTTTGTACCTTTGCTTTTTCCAGTTTTTTCAGTGCTGCTGTTTTGTTTTTGTTACACCAGAGAACTAATTTAGGTGGTAGAGGTCGTGTGATCTCAGGTGATTTTGAAATTAGTAGAGTTGGTGTTTTTCAGGGTTTTCTGGGATTGCAGTAAGTGCCCTTCCTATCCTTTTCTATTTAGATAGTTTGGGCCCCAGCGTTTGCTCATACTATTTTCTTTCTGTGTCAGTATTTCCTCTTGTCTAACCGCCATTACATGTTTGGGGGCTTTCTATTATCTTTGGGGTTCTGCTCCGGGGCAGATAGCTTTCCTGTTTCTGTCTTTAGGTGTAGTTAGTTTCTCAGGCTGTGACGAGGCGTCTAGGACCAACGTAGGAACGCTCCACGGCTGCCTCTAGTTGTGGGGTTAGTCAGGGTACTGCAATCTCATAGATTCCAACTGCTCTGGTGTATTGCCTTTTTTACCTGCACTCCTCAGCTACCGAAACATAACAGTATCACCGGCCTAAAAATTGAAAATTGTATGGTACTCACAGAAGGGAAAAAATATTGTGAAAGAAAAAAGGTTGTCAGAGTTGTCAGAGATATTTTTCTGTTGTTGCATTTTTTTTTTTTTTTCCCTCTGTATCTCTGGGTGCTGGGGAGGATCTTTTCTCTCAATGGAGTTTGCACAGTTGTCTGGCCGTGTGGATCAGCTTGCCACTGAGGTTCAGAGTATTGCTATCTATCTTGCTAGGTTGCCTGTTGTGGAACCTAGGATTCCCATGCCAGATTTGTTTTTAGGGGATCGAGCTAAGTTTCAGAATTTCAAAAATAATTGTAAATTGTTTCTTGCCTTAAAATCTAAGTCCTCAGGAAACGCAGCGCAGCAGGTTCAAATTATCATCTCTCTCCTGCGCGGCGATCCTCAGGATTGGGCTTTTTCCCTGATACCTGGGGATCCTGTTTTGAGTGATGTTGATGCATTTTTTCAGGCTTTGGGGTTATTGTACGATGAGCCTAATGTCACTGATCAAGCTGAAAAAGCCTTGTTGGTATTAAATCAGGGCTTGATGACGCTGAGTTTATACTGTCAGAGATTCCGTAGGTGGGCAGTCCTGACCAAATGGAATGACGACGCTTTGGCGGCCCTTTTCCGGAAGGGTCTGTCAGATAATGTAAAGGATGTTATGGTGGGATTCCCTGTCCCCTCTGGTCTCAATGATTCTATGTCATTAGCGATTCAAATTGACAGACGTTTGCATGAGCGGAGAAGTATGGCGTGGAATGGTTGTTGCCTTGTGAACCAGCTTCTGAACCCATGCAGTGTGATAGAGTGGTGTCTGGGGCACAGCGTCATGAGTTTCGAAAGCGCAATGGGTTATGTTTCTACTGTGGTGATGCCTCTCATGCTATTTCAGTCTGCCCTAAGCGGGGAAGACGTTTTGCACGCTCAGTTGTCTTGGGTAGTGTTCAGACTAAGTTTTTATTAACTGTCACTCTGATATGCTCTCTGTCCTCATTTTCTGCTCAGGCTTTCGTTGATTCTGGAGCAGCTATTAACCTGATGGATTATGATTTTGCTAAACGTTGTGGGTTTCCCTTGATACCCCTACAGAAGTCTATTCCCCTACTGGGGATCGATTCTACCCCTTTGCTGAGAATAAACCCAGTTTTCTACTCAGGTGATAATGAGGGTTGAACCTGATCACCAGGAGTGCTGCAAATTTTTGGTTTATATAATCTGCATGACATTATCGTACTGGGTTTCCCTTGGTTACAGTCTCATAATCCTGTTTTGGATTGGAAATCTGTGTCTGTAACCAGTTGGGGCTGCCAATGTGTTAATACCAACACTCCTGTTTTTTTCTGCCTCCCCCCAGGCTCAGGATGTTCCTGACTTTTTGTTTGATTTTTCTGATGTGTTTAGCGAAAGTAAATCTGCATCCTTACCTCCCCATAGGAGCTATGACTGCGCTATTGAATTAGTGCCGGTAGTAAATTCCCTAAAGGTCGCCTTTTTAACTTGTCTGTACCTGAACATGACGCTATGCGGTCTTATATCAAGGAATCATTGGGAAGGGTCATATCAGACCATCCTCTTCACCCTTAGGTGCCGGTTTTTTCTTTGTGGCCAAAAAAGATGGTTCATTAAGGCCGTGTATTGATTATCGTCTCTTGAACAATATTACTGTGAAATATCAATACCCGTTACCCTTGATTTCTGACCTGTTTTCCAGGGTGAAAAACGCTACTTGGTTTACCAAGCTTGACCTCAGGGGGGCGTATAACCTTATTCGCATTAAGCACGGGATGAATGGAAGACGGCATTCAATACCCCTGAAGGCATTTTGAGTACCTAGTGATGCCCTTTGGGCTCACTAATGCTCCTTCCGTCTTCCAGTCCTTCATGAATGACATTTTCAGGGATTTTGTGGACAAGTTTCTGATTGTTTATTTGGATGATATCTTGATTTTTTCTAATGACTGGGACTCTCATGTGAAACATGTTCGAACTGTATTCCAGATTTGAGAGAGAATGCTCTGTATGTGAAGGGATCAAAGTGTCCTTTTTGGCGTACAGAGGATCTCATTTCTGGGATTCATTTTGTCCCCAATCTGTTATTGAAATGGACCCGGTCAAGGTTCAGCCAACTGTGATTGGGTCCAACCTACTCATTAAAGGCTCTTCAGAGATTTTTGGGTTTTGCCAATTTTTATCGATAAATTTATTGGTAATTTCCGGTTATTGTTAAACCATTAACTGATTTGACCAAAGGGTTCTGATGTGGTGAATTGGCCTCCTGAGGCAGTCTCTGCATTTCAGGAACTTAAGCAGAGATTCACTTCTGCTCCTGTTCTACGGCAGCCTGATGTTTCTCTGCCATTTCATGTGGAGTTGATGCCTCTGAAATTGGGGCAGGTGCCGTTTTGTCCCAAAAAGATCCAGAGACCTCTAAAAGTAACCCTTGTGCCTTTTTCTCTCGAAAATTTTCTCCTACTGAACGTAAATTATGACGTGGTAATGGGAGTTAATTGGCCATGAAGTGGGCTTTTGAAGAGTGGAGACATTGGCTGGAGGGAGCCAAACATCAGGTGGTGGTCTTTACGGACCATAAGAATCTGTCTATCTGGAATCTGCCAAGCCTCAATCCTAGACAGCCAGGTGGGCCTTGTTTTTCACAACGTTTTAATTTGTGGTTTCCTTTCTTCCTGGCACTAAGAATGTTAAGGCGGATGCCCTCTCGAGGAGCTTCCTTGCGGACTCTCCTGAGTTAATCTGATCCTTCTGTTATTTTGAAAGAGGGTAGTTCTTTCCGCCATCTCGCCCAATTTGAGACTTGCTCTGGAGGGTGTCAGGAGGATAGCCCGACGCTTGCCTGTTGGAAAACTGTTTGTCCCGACCAATGGAAAAAGATGTGATGTCTGAGATTCATTGTTCCGCATTGGCTGGGCATCCCGGAATTTTTGGTACCAGAGACTTGGTTAGTCGGTCCTTTGGTGCCTACCTTGTCTCGCGATGTCAGGGAATTTGTTGCAGTCCTGCGGGACTTGCTCTCGCTCCAAACCTTGCTCTCGCTCTAGTGGTTTGTTGATGCCATTGCCTGTGCCCAAGAGACCTGACCCAACTCTATGATTTCATTTTCCGATCTCCTTTTCTCAGAGAATGACCGCATCTTTGATTTTTGATAGGTTTTTTCCAAATGAAACATCTGTCCATTACCTAAGTTCCTTCCCCTCCAAATTTTGGTGCCTTTGTTCTTTCAGACTTGTTCGGTTACACGGCATTCCTGAAACATTGTGTCTAACGAGGATCCATTTTTTCCGATTTTGGGGACTTTTTGTTCTAAATGGTGTTCAATTGTCTTTCTCCTCGGCATTTCTCCTCAACCAATGGTCAAACGAGAGAACAAACCAGACATTTGGAGACTTACTAAGTCTTTGTGTCGCGACAGGAGCGGTCTCTTTTTTCCTTTGCTGATTTTCTCTTAATAATAGGGTACTCTGCCCCCTTTTTATGTCTCATTTTTTTTGTAATTCTGGGGGTTTCCCCCGATTTTTCTTCAGGACGACGGAGGCTTCTTCTGCCAGGTTTTGACCGTTGTGGACGAGCAACAATTTGGGGCCAGTAGTAAGAGGTTTTCCTCCTCTCGAGAAGGCCCGCTTTTCTAACCGGCATAGACTGATGGTCCTCGGTTTAAATGGGGATTGGCTGGTTGTCCCAAAGAATACCCATGAGAGTAGCACTCCAAATTTAAGCCAGGTTCATTGGACCTTATAAGACATGGGATTTAAAAAAAAAAACCGTTTCTTTTCGTTGCTTCTTCCCGGACATTTAAGATCCAAACGTTTCCCAAGCCTTGTTTAAGAGGTTTGTTGGCCATTTCCGCCGTGCCTCCACCCGTTTTTGGTTGAGGGCAATCTGGACTATGTGTTGAGAAAATTTGGATTCTCGTTTTTCTAACGGAAACCCGTTTTGGTTAAATGGAAGGTTATGGTCAGGAAGCAATTCTTGGGTGTTTGCTTCGACATCCATGCTAGGAACTTCCCTGCGAACAAGAACCATCCTGACCGACCTGGTTCTCAATGGGGTTCGTTCCCCCCCCTCAAGGGGGGGGTACTTTTTTAAAGGTTTGAGATGATTCTGAGCAAGGCTCCCCGGGGGGTTACAAGGGGTGCTGTAAGATTTTGAGGACTGGAATCGGGGGTTTAAAATGACGGCTTATAAAGGGAGTCTTTTCCCATCGGGTTTTTCGGTATCAATTTTTTCTGGTCTGAACCTTCATTCCATTTTTTCCCTTTTTAGCCTGCGTCGTGTCTGCATCCCCTTACGATAAACTTTGCTTTTTTTGTTTTGTGTAATTTTGCATTTGTACGCACTCTTTGGGGGGGCCCTTTGGGGCCCCTCCGGGGCTTTTTTCCTTCTCATTTTTTTCACCAAGGTTTTGTTCTTTTGTTTTTTTTGTTTTTTCAGTGGCTTTTGTTTTGTTTTTTTTTCCCAAAACTAATTTAGGTGGTAAATCGGTGACTCAGGGGGTTTTTTAAATTAAAGATGGTGTTTTAAGGTTTTTTTTGGGGTTTTCAGTAAGTCCCTTCCTACCTTTTCTATTTTAGATAGTTTGGGCCCCCGCGTTGCTATACATTTTTTTTCTTGTCAGTTTTCCCCCTTGTCTAACCGCCAAACATGTTTGGGGGGTTTCTATGTTCTTTGGGGTTCTGCCCGGGGGGAATACTTTCCTTTTCTATCTTTAGGTTTTTAAGTTTCTCAGGTGTGATGGGGCGTCTAGGCCCAAAACGTAGGAACGCCCCCACGGCTGCCCATTTTGGGGGTTTTGTCAGGTACTGCAATCTCATAGATTCCAACTGCTTTGGTGTTTTTCCCTTTTTTAACCTGCACTCCTCACAAAAAAAACCCATAACCCCCTTCTCTCCAAAAAAACTCAGGGAAGACTGATATTCTGAAAGGGGGGAACGGGCAGTGGACTGCTGAGGACGGGGAAAAATTTTTTCTCTAAAAAAAACCCCTTTTTTCGATTGTTTGGGACATGGGAAAACGCCCATTGGGAGAAGACAAGGGACCCCCCCCACCTTTTCTTGCTCATGCCAATTTTTAAAAGCACCCAAAAAATTTTTTCATGGGGTGCTTCCAGCCAAGGGAATCGCTCTCTCACACCCTTGCCTAAAAAACAGCCATAATAAAATGGTACCAAAAAATGTCCTCCAAAGAAAACTTCTCCCCCCCCCCCAAAAGACAGTTGGCGATCAACAATGCCTTTTCCAGCAAATGGGGGCACCTTGCCATAAAGCAAAGGTAAACAAAGGGGCTCAGGAACAAAACAAAATTTTTTTGGGGGTCCTGGCCGGAAACCCCCAGATTTTTCCCCCCATTAAAAATTTTGTGGTCACACAAGAGACGGGGGGACAAACAAAAACCAAAAAAACTCTGAAAAAAGAAAGCATGTTTGGGAAAAAGAATGGACTGCTACAGTCAGGTTTTTGGGGTCCAAAGTTATTGAACAGCCGGGGAAAAAAGCAGAGGTCCTAAGAAGAAGGGTCAACACTGCAAATATTGACTTGCTTTTTTAAACCATTCAACTGTCAATATAAGCTTTTGTTACCATATGTTTGCAATTTTTAAAAATTTTTCTTTTTGAAAAAAAATTTCTGTCAAACACAAAAAACCAAGGGCACAATCACAAAAAAAAAATATTTGGTCATTCCAAAACTTTTTGGGGCCCCCACGTATGATTTTTCCCTTTGAGCCCTGGCTGGACACGATTTAAATTTTCCCTGTGGCGAACCCTGGGGCCCCCGAAGCCTCTGACTACTGACAAATTTTTATACATAAATAATGGCACTGGTCCAGTTACCACAAAAAAAAAAAAACCCCAGTCACCAAGAAGCTATTTTCACTATAATTTAAATTTTTCCCTGGGCAGGAAAATCAGAACTGGGGGAAAACTTTGCCGGGTAAAGGGAAAGGGAATCCTGTTAATTTTTAAACCCTGATAAAGGAATTTGGGCACTAGTACACGAAAACCCGTTATCCGCCTGATTTAACCCCCCAAAAAGCACTCACAAATTTTTTCGTCATCACTGTGGGAAATACATTACATTCAAAAAAGATTACAAAAAGTATTTAAACTCCAGACTGCACTCAATTCTTTCTGGGGCATCACTGTTACAACAAAACTATCCTGATACCTCCGTATTATACCCCCAACGCACCACTATTCTGCGGTGCACCCCCTGTACATCCCTTCCCCCCCCGGGGTTTCTCCTGAAAATTTTACCCAAAATGACTCCCCAAATTTTGCGGGGGGCAATCCCCTTGTACATACAAAACTTTTTGACCGGGTTTCCCCTTTATTATCCCCCCAACTGCACTCATATTTTGCGGGGCAGTCACGTTTTTTTCCCCTACGAACCGATTTACATCCTTATTTATCCCAACTGCACCACTATTCTCGGGCGCACGTGTAAAATACCTTCTTACTGATCCTATTTCTCCTGATTAACCCAGACTGACCACATTTTTGCGTCAGTCACTGTGTCATACATTACATAAAGATCCGATTATCCTGTTTTATAAACCCCGAGCTGCCTACTTTTCTTCGGGTGCAGTCACTTTTCAACATTCATTACTATCCGAGTTACATCCTTATTATACTCCCAACTGCACTCACATTCGCGGTGCAGTCACGTTAAAAACTTAAAACCCCCGATTTTTCCCCTGTATTAAACCCAAAGGGTGAAATCACTTTTCTGCGGGGTCACGGTTAAAAATTAAAAAATTTCTACCCCGATTTTTTCCCCGTTTTATCCCCCCGACGCACTCACTATTCGCTGGGGGGGTCACTGTGTACATACATTAATTACTGACCCCGAGTTACATCCTGAATTTTCCCCCCGAGCTTTACTCACATTCGCTGGTGCATCACGTGTCATAAAAAATTAGGGGTTTAGTTTCACCCGTTTTTATACCCCAAAACTGCCCACTTTCGCTGGTGCATCACTTTTTACATACATTACAAAAAAAGGGCCTGGTTTTTCATCCTTATTAAAACCCAAGGGCACCCCAACGCGGGGGGCATCACTGTGTACATACTTTTCATTACGACCTAATTTTTCATTTCCCTTTTTAAAAACCCAGACTGCACTCACTATCCTGGGGGCAGTCACTGGTACAAAATTTAAATGACCTGATTTCCCTCCTTATTATACCCCAAGCCCGCACTCAAAAATTCTGCTGGGCATCACTGAACAAAAACTTTTTTATCCGATTTTCTCCGTTTTTCCCCCGAAATTTTCTCATAAATTCTGGGGCCCTTTACGTGAAAAATTTTCATTACGACCCCCGGGTTACACCGTATTAACCCCAGAGCTGCACTCACTATTCTGCTGGCATCACTGTTACAAACATTAATTACTGATCCCCGGTTACATCCTGTATTATCCCAACGCACTCACTATTCTGCGGTGCAGTCACGTTACATACATTACAAAAACCGATTTTTCCCCTTTTTATACCCAGACTCCCCCACTATTT
>JARQOD010000004.1:10503960-10648960 GCA_033576555.1 Oophaga sylvatica
TTACTGATCCTAAGTTACATTATGTATTATACTCCAGAGCTGCACTCACTATTCTGCTGGTGCAGTCACTGTGTACATACATTACATTACTGATCCTGAGTTACCTCCTGTATTATACTCCAGAGCTGCACTCACTATTCTTACCTCACCTAATAGCTGGATTCATGTCGCCACCGATCAGTTTTCCTGTGTTCTTTCTTCCGTGCTGTAGCACAAGGTTCCCCAACTCCAGTCCTCAAGGCCACCAACAGGTCATGTTTTCAGGATTTCCTTAGTATTGCCCAGGTGATAATTTCATCACCTGTGCAATACAAAGGAAATCCTGAAAACATGACCTATTGGTGGCCTTGAGTTGGGGAACCCTGCTGTAGCGGGTCTGTGTGCTGGGTAGGGGAGACATAATAGCAGCCGGTCTATACGCAACAGATCAGAGTCAATTGCAAATCAGAGAGTCTGCAAAACCAGCCGCAGAGATCACTAATGTGCTTGATGGGAGACGAGTCTCGAAGCCTCAGGGAAAAGGACTCTTGTGGATGATGACCTCTAATAAGAAGAAAATATGTCTACAAGGCCATGAGAAGGCATTTAATCTCTGCACTGAATCCTGCATGCTATCAGCCACAGCTTTCATTTTATCTGGCAAACTTAATGGTATATAGCTATTTCTACTTACTCTGCTTGTCCCCTTTTATGCTGTGAGGTCAAGTAACTTTTTCAAAGTGGTTAATGAGCCATGTTGGCTTGGACACTTGTCTATCTGACCACTACATTTATTGTGTCCTGCTGTGTCAACTTAGTTTGATTACTAATGAGAAAAAAAAAAGGAAGAAATCTTAGAACTAGCCTCGTATATATTAAGACATAGTCTGGGGAAGCATTTATGTACATTTAATCTAAGTACATGTATCAAAGTACGTGGCAGTTAAATATGGCAGTTAGACAGGCAAGACAAATATAAAAATCTATTCACCATATGCATTTGTATAATTTATATCCTGGCTACTGCATTCACTCACATCCACCGCCCTTGCATTAACACTTTACACTCCTTCCATATCGGCCCCTCTATCCTTTCCTCTCCTATGTATAGCACTCGCGCTCTTTTCACATTGCTAAACAGCACAAATCCACTCAGTCCCACCATCCAACACACAAGATGCTCTCACAAATCACTTAACCATCTGCTCACTCTATCCTCCTTCTTCTAGTCGCAGGAGATATCGCTCCAAACCCCGGCCCCTCGTGTTATAGTAAGTCAAACCCCTCAACTGCTACTCAGAAAGCCCTCTAATCTTATTAATATTCCCTACATGCCTTCTGTCTCTTTTAATTGTGCCCTTTGGAATTCTTGCTCAGTGTGTAATAAACCCCCCTTCTTCCATGACTTCTTCCTTTCAAATTCTCTTAACTTTCTGGCTCTTACTGAAACCTGGATCCAGCAGCCAGACACCACCGCTGCTGCTGCTCTCTCATACCCGAAGATCGGACAACAGAGCAGGTGGAGGCGTTGGTCTGCTCTGATCACCCAAATGTACTTTTCAGGTCATCCCTCAAGTACCCTCACTTGTCTTCCCTTCTTTTGAGGTCCATGCTGTCAGACTTTACATCCCCTTCTCCATGTGAGTGGCAGTGGTGTATCATCCTCCCGGCCCTTGTCATAAGTTCCTGGATCAATTTGCCACCTGGCTTCCACATTTTCTTTCCTGTGACATCCCCACCCTCATCATGGTTGATTTCAACATCCCCACTGCTCTTCCCCTCTCCCCATCTGCATCTCACCTTTTATCTCTAACCTCCTCTTTCAGCCTTTTGCAGCATACTAACTCCCCCACGCATGAAGACGTAAACTCCCTCTACTTGGTTTTCTCCTGGCTTTCGTCAGTGGAGGATTTCACAAACTCTCCTCTCCCGCTCTCTGACCACAACCTTCTATCATTCTCTATCAAGAACTGCCATCCCGCTCAGGTCACCCCAACTTTCCACACTTGGGAGAAACATACAAGCCATTAACACCCAGAAACTTCTGAAGAACTTGCAGTCATCGTTGGCCCCTATCTCCTCTCTCTCATGTCCAGATTCTGCACTGAAGCATTACAACGAAACCCTGCAAAGTGCCCTGGATTAAATTGCACCCCCTATACATAGAACAACTAGGCACAGACGGCGACAACCCTGGCAAACGCTGCAAACACGTTTCCTGCAGCGGTGCTCCAAACGTCTGTAGAGGAAATCTAATCTACCCGAAGATTTCATACATTACAAGTTTATGCTTAAAACATACAACTCTGCCCTTCACCTCTCCAAACAAATCTACTTCAACACCCTCATCACCTCACTATCCAATAACCCTAAACATCTCTTTGATACTTTTCACTCCCTACTGAACCCAAAAGTGCAGGCCAAAACCACAGATCTCCACGCTGACGATCTGACCAATTATTTCAAAGAAAAAATTGACCACATCCGACAGGAAATCATCACCCAATCCCCTCATACCATGCACTGTCCTCCCTCCCTCCACTGCTTCCAGCTCACTCTCTGATTTTGAACCAGTCACAGAAGTAATCAGGCTCCTTGCATCTTCTCAACCTACCACTTGCATCAGTGACCCCATTCCCTCACATCTCCTCCAGTCCCTTTCCCCTGCTGTCACCTCTCACCTAACAAAAATATTCAACCTCTCTCTCTTCCGGTATCTTTCCCTCCTCATTTAAACATGCCATCATACATCTGTTACTTAAAAAATCATCCTTCGACAAAAACTGTGCCGCTAACTATAGACCTGTCTCTAATCTTCCCTTCATCTCTAAACTCCTGGAACGCCTGGTCCACACCCGTCTTATCCGCTATCTCTAAGATAACTCTCTTCTCGACCCTCTTCAATCTGGTTTCCGCTCTTTACTGAAACTGCCCTCACTAAAGTCTCTAATGATCTTCTAACAGCTAAATCTAATGGTCACTACTCCATGCTAATTCTCCTGGATCTCTCTCTAGCATTCGACACTGTGGACCATCAGCTCCTCCTCACTATGCTCCACTCCATCGGCCTCAAGGACACAGTCCTCTCCTGGTTCTCCTCCTATCTCTCTGACTGTTCCTTCACTGTATCTTTTGCTGGTTCCTCCTCCTCTCATCTTCCCCTTACTTTTGGGTTTCCTCAAGGATCAGGTTAGCATCCTCAATAATTAGAACCTCCCACTCCCGTTTCCAAGACTTTTCACGTGCTGCACCAATTCTTTGGAATGCACTACCCAGGTTAATGCGATTAATCCCCACAGTTTTAAGCGTGTCCTAAAAACGCATTTGTTCAGACTGGCCTACCGCTTCAACGCATTAACCTAACTCTCCCTCTTGGCCCATTTAAAAATTTTTTTTTACCATAATCAGGTACCTTGTATTATGTTCTCACCCGCTTTATGCATTTAATAGCCCTCTATCTGTACTGTTACATACTTTGGCTGTTAACTGGTTCATGCAGAATTACATGTACACCCAATTCTTACACTATGGCTGGTCCGAACAATGAAAGCAATTGTTACTATATACCTTTTGTGTCTCCCCTTTTTCCTCATAGATTGTAGCTGGTGAGCAGCAGGACCCTCATTCCTCTACTTTGATCTATGTGTTTATTGTTATGCTGTAATGTCTATTGTCTGTACAAGTCCCCTCTATAATGTAAAGTGCTGCGGAATATGTTGGCGCTATAGAAATACAATTATTATTATTACAAGTCTGGAGACGCTGCAGACTATGGTCCGCTCTTCGAGGGATGACCAACATGCGGCCTGGCAAACCAGATACTGAGACACTTTGGAGAAATGGCCGTACCACATCAATGTAACGGTGAGATATCAGTGCCCCTGCCATGAAGTGTAGAGGGGTCTGGCTACAGTACATTATGCCCCCACCCCATTATCTTAGGTTGCATTTTGCCAGTGAGCAGCCTGGGGCTCATACGTGCCACCATGGCTGCAGCATCTCCAGCCTTGTCTCCTACTGAGTACATAATTGGTGATTACACAGGAGCTGTCGGCAGAGGATCTTCCTCAAATGACCATTAACAACCAAGGCTGGAAGTGCCGGGATTTCTCCAAACTGAATAATGTTGTTTACGTTTTTCATCATTTCCAGATCACGTGAAAGCGGCTATATTTTACCACCACACAACTCCCATTAATGACAACGTACAGACGTCTGCAGAGCCCGTCTGTCAGAACATTAGTTTCCATGTTTTACCCTCAATGCAAATTTGCAAAAAAAGTAAAAAATATCTGCGCCCCCCCCAAGACTTCACCATAATGGAGTTGGGATGATCAGATTTGATTTTTATTTATTAATCAGATATTTTAGTATATTCCTGTGCAATCTGACGGAAAGATGTAAGACAAGAGAAGGGGAAAAAAAAAAAAAAACACTTAAGTAATTGTACAAAGATGTCCATTGCTCACAGAAAATAAGAGCTGGTACCGGGGATGTCGCGGATGTTACACCGGGAGGTCGCTCTCCTCGCTTCTTCCTAATAGGCAGAAATGGTCTCTGAAGAACTACAAGTTCCAGAAGGTCGAAAAAACAAACTAGTCAACTCAGATGTAAGGCATGGAGAAATATGGGGGGGTGGGGGAGCATGATCCCTCAAAGGCGCATATAGCTGTGGCTTTTATGGTATCACCCCCGGATAGCGCCCCCCACTGGCTTACAAAGTGACCGTTTGTGATGAGAGCTCTACATGACACTTAGTAAATATGGCCAAAAAGGACAACGTTCATCAGACCATTGCACGACCATCACATGTCCAAGGGCAGCTGTTCCACAGTATGTCACTCCTTGGCACTAAGGAAACTACAACTCCCAGCAAGCACCAAAATCCGAGTGGTGGGCACTGACGACTGCACTAAGACATGTGATCGAGAAGGACACCCTGGCCCCTGGATTTTGAGGGTGCTCATCCTCTCATTGCTGGACCATTTATACGGGTTTACCCCGCACAAGCCCTTTAATAATTAGCCATATTTCCTAAAATTATAACTACACCTTCAGCACAAAGAATGGGGGGAAAAAAATGGAATAATGAGCCCATAAAGTCCTCAAAAATTAGGACTTTGGGTGTCCAGACAAAACAGCAAAAACCACTCTGAACCGCCGGGACCTGACAAGCGCCATTTATTTCAGCCACTTACTCGCCGTCCACTCTGGAAATCATCCAATCCCAAAAACACATTCAATTAGCACAATATTAACATGTACAAAATAGATTTAAGAGAGAGCGGTCTCTAAGTTTGGAGCCACTAAAGCACCCGCCATATCAGTAAGTAAACGAGCTTACGGGTTACGAGACGAGTCCAGATCTCTCCTCCTCCCGTTCCCAACATCTCCAAAGAGTCCTGCGTGGGCCCGCCGCCCTGCGAGAGAGTAATACGCGGGCCCACCGCCCCACAAGAAGAGTCCTGCACAGGCCCACCTCGTGAGAAAAAACATAAAGTGTAATATCCAGACCCGCTGCCCAGCAAGTGAGTAATATGTGGGCCCACCACCCCATGAGAAAAAGAGTAATACTCGGGCCCACCACCCCACGAGAAGAGTCCCGGACTCATGGAAGGTAACCACTTCCAACCCAATGCTGGAATGACCTGGGCATGATTGGAAAACCACAACCCAAATGATGGCATCATAACCCAAAACCTAGACACAGGTTCCCTTTTTGAAGGGGTTGTCTTGCGATGCTTACTTACGCTTGACAACACCTTGAAAAAATAAAAATAAAATATTTAGCAGCCCTCATACAATAAAAAAAAAAGCAAAACTGACATAATTGATGTCAGAATTGACAGTGCTTGCGCCTCAAGATACACAAGTCTGAACTGGATGTATCAGTAAGAGTTCTGAAAATCTGGGATTTGAGGGACGGGTCTGAAAACGGATACATCGAATAGATTTATATAAACGGTAAAAGCGACATTTATCCCTGGTATCGAGCACCAATGCAGTTTTAGCCTCCTCGACAAAAAAAAACAAAACAAAAAAACCCCACACTCGTGTAATATGATGCAGCCTGTATTCAATAACTCCACTGGTCTTTTTTTTTTTTTTTTTGCAAGACTGCTTCTTTGCAATGAAAAAGGGAAAACGAAAGGCTGAGCTAGCACTAGGGGTGGATTACTGGGGTAAATCTTTCCTCCTATATTGGTGTTTATAGTTATGACTTATCACTAGTACGGCATCACTTCATGATTACAGGATACCTAACAATCCTGACACGTGCAGGTTTAGCAACGTGTGCCATTAGGTATCCCCAGCGCCGTTAACGGAGACACAGCCTTTCATCCGAGGTCAGACCCCCATCGATCATTGGGAATACCCCTTTTCATAACATTGGTCCTGATTCACGAGACCAATGTAAAATAGACATTTTTGCGATTTAATACAGAAATCATCCACAACAAGGAAAGTGAACGTCAGTCACAACGGCGTTCAGAGCGCAGACGTCGAGCGGGAAGAAAGCAACGCGAGTCCTTGATCGTCGCAGGACGCTTCCCGTTCCCTCACAGAGCGGTTGTATGCGAGGACCGACTAAGGCTTTGGCTGTGATAATCAGCCATTCACATTGACGGCAGGCAGATTCCTTTCTTACTTGACACCTTTCCTTAAAGCTTCGTTACTCTCCAAATCTTTCCTGACCCCAAAAAAAAAAAAAGTTTTAAAAAATTAAACTTTGAAATAAATGATTCCAATCTTTCTGTATTGAGAAGATACACGGGCCGTAAGATCAGGAACTTGAAGACCGGCAACCCTTAAAGTGTGATAAATGAGCAGCAACTTGGCAAAAAAAAAGGAAGAAAAATCCCACGAAGGCATTTGGGGTGGGGGTTATATTAAGCCCCTTTTTTCTCCAAAAGAACTTTGTGCAGCTCGTCAGCGTCCTCTGTGGTTTTTACTCGGATTAGCATGGTGGCGGGGACGGAGCGGTTCTTCTCGTCGATGGGAGGGTTGGGGACGCAGACGATCATCACATTGTTCTTTCCCATTCTTGAACATGGCATCGAGGGCTGGACCAAAATGTTCAACAAGATGTTTCCTGAAATGATAAAAAGGGACCTCGGTATCAGAAAAAAATAAAAAAAAATTCCAGCCTCTTATTAGCGAGTGATTCTATATTATCCTACAAGAAAAAGCAGTCTGGAATAAATGGAGGAATACAAGGAGTCGTGTGTTCCCGTAGCATCGGGTTTGGTGATCGGCAAAATGCTCCACGACCAGAGTGACGGAAGTCATCCATTATTCCCCTCAGTGGAGAAACGCTGCAGCTGAGAAGATGAGGACACCCAGATGCTCGGATATTATGTCCGAGTCCCTGCGGCTGCATGATTTGTGGCTGTTAGGAAATACTCACGTATTGAGACTAACAGCCGCAAATCAAGCAGCCGCAGGGACTCGAATATAATATATGAGCACTCCCAGATGCTCCGATAACACCCGAGCACGTTCGCTCATCACTAGTGGCTTGGTCTTTATTTGCCCGTCTGTCACAGCTATGCATGTCCTCAGGATGCAAACAGTGGTGAATACTTGGCTGGAGGACAGCGCTGCCAGCTCCTTGATCCACCAAATGGCGAGTGCAAATGAGAAAGTGGACGTGATGACATCACTACATCACATTTGCTGTGCAGAGTCCGTGCAGCGGGGCATGTTTTTTTTCCCCATTTGTGTTTAGGAGACGGGGCCACGAGCTGCATCTAGGGAGGCCAATACTATATACAGGATGCCATGTGGTGGCTCACACATAATACAGGAGGGCTGTGTGGGGTTCATATGGTATATGGTAGGGGGGCGGGTAAGAATACTTAATTCTGCTCAATTTGAGTGATAACTTTCTTTTATATTGTAATATTGAGCAGAATTAGTTTCAGCCTATTGATTCATCCTCCACAGCAGTCACATGTTTCTCACATGTGGCCCCTAGGGAAAGTTAATTGCCCACCACTGCTATGGACTGATTGGCAAATCTGCTTCACGGAGGTGATTTTAGGCTGCACAGCGGGGATACCTACAGGTAGGAGTGAGAAGTGCAGCAAGTCTTTTGCTCACACTCCAGAAATTATAGAAAATAATTTTAATAAAGTAATTATAGCCCTGCTCTGACTTCAGCATGGAAAGTTTCACAGCTACCGAGACATAAATCCGCTCTACACTGCGTTTTTCCATATTGATATTCGTGTTTGACAGCACCAATGACAGGTGTGAATAAGAGCCTATACCAGTGTTTCTCAACTCCAGTCCTCAGGACCCATCAACAGGTCATGTTTTCAGGATTTCCTTAGTATTGCACAGGTGATAATTTTATCACCTGCTCAAGCATTAATTCCATCACCTTTGCAATACTAAGGAAATCCTGAAAACATGACCTGTTGGTGGGTCCTGAGGACTGGAGTTGAGAAACACTGCCCTATACCATGTGCTGAGGGTCTGGTACTCACCTAGGTTGGTATCAGCGCGGATCAGCAGCTGCACCTTTTGATCTCCTAACGTTTTTAGATGAAGGGTGCCGACTCCTTTCTCCTTAAATTCGTTATCTTTTTTGTAGAATAGTTTGCACCTGTAAGGAAAAGGAGATTTTGATTTGATAAGTTTTGAGAATGAAACACCGCACATCTGGTCCTCCACTATATCTAGGAGTAGAGTCTGTACACATTACCACTGAACCTTGTAATCATATGTTGGTGAAGTGGAGACCCAGACTTTGTGAGTGATCTGAACACAAGACAGATATTGGCAGAAGGAACTTAATATTTTAGTGACCCTTTTCTCAAAACAAAAAAAAAAGTGCGAGCACTGGATGGAAAACCATGGCACTTTCCATGCGGTGGCACCCTGAATTTTTAGTTTTTTTTTCTCTTCATCTTAGCCAATGTCTGTAGTAGGAGGCAATAAGTACATGACAGGTAAGTTTTATACTTAATTAAAAAGGAGTTTTACGCTCTTTAATAAACCTTACCAAAGAGATAAAAGTCATATTTACCCCAAAGTCCAGCAGGACTGAAGTAATGACGTCTCGACCATCAGTCACCCGGCCCTGCAGCTAATTAGTGGTCTGGTCACTCGTGGTCGCCACATACTTTTATCGGGGTGACATCCCATTGGTAACGTTTAATAACGTACAAACATTTTTTTTTTAACGAAAGTCAAGAGCATTTGATACTAACTTTTTGGAATAGAAGGCATCATCTTCTTTCACTTCTTGAACAACAACTTTTGGCGGCTCTTCCACTTCTTCCTCATCACCTCCTTCTCCTGAAATAAAAAAAAAAAAAAAAAAAAAAAAAAAAGCCTTTAAGTTTGTATCAGGGTGGAGGATACCTTTAGCTAACATCTACTATAAATGGAGGATACCTTTAGCTAATATACATACATACATACACACACATATCTTCAGGGGCTACTTTGTATTGCTGGGACCCCCACAGATCCTGAAAAGGAAGAGACGGCAGAGTGGACCGTTTTGGATAGGCCATCAATAGCTGGATGGTGGGGGAACCAAAAGCCCAAAACACCCATGGAGTGGCAGGACTTGCACCCACACCAATCTGACCATGATGGACAATCAACAAGGAAATAGGTCTCACTAAAAACACAATAATTGGCCCCCTGATCCCATAGCTATGCACCATGTATAGACAATAAATAACCCCCTATGCTCCACCGTGACGTATTCCGCAGACACAATCATTTAAGGTATCTGCACATTTACCTGAATCTTCGCTCTTCTTGGTGGATGCCGATACAACAGAAGAGGCTCCGACGCTGCTCTTGTTTGCATCTTTACCAAAGAGACTGGCAGCCCCAGCTACAAACGAGAATCCAGCCGCAGACCCGGAGCCAAAAGAAGCAAAGCTACTAGTGTCCGCCTTTTTGCCGAATGAGAAGAGAGAAGCAGCAGGCTGAGTCTTTTTTTCTGAAGGGGATGGAGCCGGCTGTTCAGATTTATTCTCTTTACAAGTAAAAGTAAAAGATGGTTTGGGTTCCACCATAGAGGCAGCAAACGATGGAATGGTCAGGACGCCCTTGGAGTTGTCGCTCTCGGATCCGCTGTCTGAGCTGGTTCCATATTTCTGCTCGATGGTGGCTATATGTTGTTCGTAGTCTTTAAATATCGGCGTCAGGTCGCACAGAGGATTGGCATCCACATGCTTCACGATCCAGTCACGGACAGAGAAGTTTAGGGACGCCAACTGTTTGTTGTAGTCGCTGGAGCCGATGGACTTGTTTGGACCAGAACCAGAGGTAGATGAAGATTTCTCGCCATTGGTTTTTGCAGTGCTGGACGCTCCAGGGGCGGAAGATGCGGGACCGTTTGTGAAGAGAGACCCTGTGGATGAAACACACGACGTGGTAAGGGAAATGTGAAGCAGGACAAGCCATTTAAAAAGGGCAACCACAGCTTTAAATTTCTTATTTTTTTCCAACGAAATCCACTATTTTCTCTTCCTGAACTGATCTTTTATTCTCACCAAACAGGAGGTGAGAGATGGGGCTCAAAGTTCTATGGAGAAGTGTGACTGCTGTTTCTCACAGCTGAATGCCTGTGTCCACCAGGGCTGTGGAGTCAGTAAGCAAAACCTCCAACTCCTCCAATATCCATGACACCAACTCCACCAAAATGGGCTCTGACGCCACAGCCCTGGTGTCCACCTCCAGCTCCCCCAATTTTAAAGCACCCAAAGTGAAAAAAACAAAACAAACCCTACTTCAGCTGTGTCAAAATAAAGATGAAGTCGGTCGAAACGAGAGTTGGGGTTGGAGGTTACATTGCACCAAACCAAATGAACTTTATGCTCCCTGCCAGCATTGAGCGTTCAGTCATGGAGGCAGGGTGTGCCGCTGGCGAGAATACAGAGCAGCCGCTGTACCAACGGCCCCAACTGACAGCCGGCCTCAATGCAGAGGGAGTGTCAGTCAGGGCCGGGGGCAGGGTTACAGCGGCGGCTCTATTCTCAGAGCGATGACTGAACACAGAATGTTTGCAGTTACACATGATATATTTTTTTAAAATTTAGGAGGGTCTGTACTAGGACCCCCTGCCCCAAACTACTTAAAAGCAGTGTATAGTCTCCAGCATACTGAGAAATTTTTTTTTTTCTTATCCAAATTGGCTCCTTGGCTGTAAAATGAGGCTGCACATTCCCCCCCTTATTTGCAGGACCCGTGCAGCCACTTCTCCACTTTTGACAGAAGTGTCAAATAAGCCTGTTCTGGAGTGAGAAGGACCCATGTGCCAATCATTTATTGCATCCTGCAAATAAGACCTGAATGTTCCGGACTGGAAGACCCCCTATAAGTGCTCGAAACAGCTGTTACAAGCAGAGGAGCTGCCGGGTGTAAAATATATCTGAACACTTGGCACTGGGGTCCACAGACTAAAGCAGACTTCTGGGGAAGAAGGGGGATTCCTAGCGGGGACCCAGTTTGTCAGGGATATTGCCCAGGGTCACAACTCCTGAGTCAGCCATTTATAGATGTGTCCTATCCAGACGACCACCTCTAAGGCCAAATGCACACGTAGCTTATTAACGAAGTGGATTTTGTAGTGGAAAATTGGCAGCAAAACAAAAAAATAACCAAACTCATTGGATCTGTAACATGATGACTAAGGAGAGCTGTCACAACCCAGAAACTCACCGACAGACTGCTTGCTTTCCCCCTGAGGCTTTGAGGCGAACATTGATGGTGTGCGGCTCCCGTTGGTCAGACCATCAAATGATTTTGCAGCAGATTCACTTCCAAATCCAACAAGACTTGCTCCGGATGGGGCGAATAAACCTTTAAATCCTTTAAAAGCTCCACTGTTCTCAGACTAAAGGGGGAAATACAAAGACGCAGGTTTAGCTTCAAGAAGATGCAGGTGACAAGTTACCAACTTACTGCGGTTATTACCTCGCTTCCTAGATTCCTCCTCTTCGCCTTCTTAATTTCTCTGCTCTTCAAAACATCCTGACTAGCGACACAGAACCTTCCTGCCTGTAAGACGGATAGAAGGACATAAAGTAACATGGGTGAAAATTGTGCTCTTGTTAAAGGGAATCTGTCACCCCAAAAATGCCATATCAAGTAAAGATATGGCTGAATAGAGCGTCCCATAACTAAGCTAACGGTGGGTATCATATATCATGATACCCCCGTTTTCATAGCAAAATACCTTTGTAAAGTTGGTGATTGAACGTGTCAATCACTGCAGTCAGGTCAGGAGGGCGGCGGTTTTCATGTCCTCCCCCGCCCCTCGTAATCTGTTGCGTATCGCCGTCTGTGAATACCACAGACGGCGTTAGTTTCCCGCAATTGCGCAATTCAAAATTGTGACCGGCGCATGCGCAGTATGCTTTGCCCAGCAGTGGGCAAAGCATAAAATGAGTACAGCGCATGCGCTAGTCTTTCCTTGCCCCGGAAAATCCTGCTTGCCTTGGATGACTTCCGGGGCAAGGAAAGACTAGCGCATGCGCTGTAGTCATTTTATGCTTTGCCCACTGCTGGGCAAAGCATACTGCGCAAGCGCCGGTCACAATTTTGAATTGCGCAATTGCGGGAAACTAACGCCGTCTGTGGTATTCACAGACGGCGATACGCAACAGATTACGAGGAGCGGGGGAGGACATGAAAACCGCCGCCCTCCTGACCTGACTGCAGTGATTGACACGTTCAATCACCAACTTTACAAAGGTATTTTGCTATGAAAACGGGGGTATCATGATATATGATACCCACCGTTAGCTTAGTTATGGGACGCACTATTCAGCCATATCTTTACTTGATATGGCATTTTTTGGGGTGACAGATTCCCTTTAAGCAAAAGCTAAAAGAACATAGGGAGCAAGAACTTCACAGCACTAGTAAGATATTATAACCCTGGCAGAACTATTGGGTCACAAAGGCTCCAAACATTGCAGGATGACAGCACTGATTAAAGGGGGTTTTACGCTAAATACATTTATTGCTTATCCAGATCATAATGATTTTCATTAACCATAAAATGCACTGAAAAGTATAAAAACAACAACTCAAGTACAAAATTGTGGAAGCAAAAAAAAAAAAAAACACAAAATAAAAAAACCCACATGGGGAAATAAAATAGTTGCCATCTTGAGAGCCTCAAGTTTATTTTTCGGCTGATGGAGATTGTGTTTTTTTGCTGGATTAGCTGTATTTTTTTTATAACGTTCTAAGGCCAATACCAGTTGCTTATCTTTCTTTATTAATTTTTTTTTCTGGGAGGCAAAGTGAGAAACTCCTGTCATATCCATTTTTTGTGTGTTTCAGTGTTCACAAGTATGGAATAAATGACATTTTAGCGGTTTGGAAAGACATTTGATTATTTTCCCTCCAGAAAATAGGGGCAATTCCATCATACATATATGCGCAACCTATCCATTAAAGTAAATGGCTTCCCCCTCTCTCCAGTCCCAGAAGCTCGCTGCCTCTGGGTTATCCTTGACACTGATCTCTCTTCTAAACCACATATCCAAGCCCTCTCCACCTCCTGCCGACTTCAACTCAAAAATATTTCACGGATCCGTACATTCCTCAACAAAGAATCTGCAAAAACCCTCGTCCATGCCCTCATCATCTCCCGCCTTGACTACTGCAACCTCCTGCTCTGTGGCCTCCCCTCTAACACTCTCGCACCCCTCCAATCTATTCTAAACTCTGCTGCCCGACTAATCCACCTGTCCCCCGCTATTCCCCGGCCTCTCCCCTCTGTCAATCCCTGCACTGGCTCCCCATTACACAAAGACTCCAGTTCAAAACCCTAATCATGACATACAAAGCCATCCACAACCTGTGTCCTCCATACATCTGTGACCTAGTCTCCTGGTACCTACCTGCACGCAACCTCCGATCCTCACAAGATCTCCTTCTCGCCTCCCCTCTTCCCACAATCGCATACAAGTTTTCTCCCGCGCATCACCCCTACTCTGGAACTCTCTACCACAACATATCGCCTGCCATGGAAACCTTCAAAAAGAACCTGAAGACTGACCTCTTCCAACAACCCTACAACCTGCAGTAACCACCGATCCACTGCATGACCAGCTCTACCCTCGCCTACTGTATCCTCACCCATCCCTTGTAGATTGTGAGCCCTCGCGGGCAGGATCTTCTCTCCTCCTGTACCAGTCATGACTTGTATTGTTTAAGATTACTGTACTTGCATTTATTATGTATACCCCACCTCACATGTAAAGCGTCATGGATTAAATGGCGCTATAATAATATATGAATAGTGAACGTTTGACCTAGTATATATTAGACGCAGTCACCTGCTAAGCGCTTATACAAAATACACTAATACTGTAAAAGTTAGAATGAAAGGGTCCATAGGATAGGGGATGTCGTGGTGATAGCTGAGGGTCGATTGTAGAACTGTCCGCGATCACAGGATTAGGGCTCTGGAGCAATAAAGAACAAGGGCTTCGACTCCACACTCCCATAAAGCGGTCGTCTGCTTTTATCAAACTTCGGCCAGCAGAAATAACCCACAAAAAAAACAAAAAACAAAACACACGCTAAGAAATAAAAAAAAACTCCCCCCAAAACAGGAAACCAAACCTGATGTCATGTCAAAAGCGCTGCAGCCAATCACTGATCTTATCTAATGATTGAGCCTACGGGTAGATGTTTGGTGAAAACAGACAACCTCCATAGCGGTGTGCATGCTCCTTGTACTGGCGTGGCAAAAAATCCTGACAGATCACAAGGGCCGCATCAACACAACGGTTAAAAAAAAAAAACAAAAAAAAAATAATTAATTGAAGCGACAATATTTGGTTTCATAGAGAAGAGAGAGCAGAGAACGGACACAACACTCACATCTTCAGTCTCTTCCTCTTGGTCCCAGTTCCGGTCCGTCAGCTCCTTGTCTGCTACTCTCTTGGCCATTTTTGCCTGCACTAAAAAGACACAAGAGGAAAAAGTTTAGCGTGGATCGTGCAATGATTACATCCAAAGGGTCAGATATTCACCGTCACGCAGAAAACATGGGCCGGTCTCCGGCCGTATCCACATCTGTCAATGTTCTCTCTGGTTTCCAATTTCCCTTACTATAGCAGGAAGCAGAATTTGGAAAGTCCGAGCGACGATGTGAACACGTGTGATCTGATCAGTACTGCGCGGACGCAGCCAGTCTGAAGACGCACATGATCCCTGCCTAGAATCAGTCGTGACATTACAGCATTTTTTGGTGCAATTATTGCAAATAAACGTGTACAGCTTTTAGGAAACATTTGTGCTGATTTGCTGCGCATTCGTGATAAAGGGCACAGCCAACGGGGTCACAGATAACGATGCACAAGGCATTTAGTTTCTCCAACTAGCATGTATCTTCTTAATGGGAAACCTCAAGCTTTTACTTGTGGGGTTATGTGAGGGTTGGGAAATCCCATCCTAGAGAATGTCTTCTATACTGCAGGTATATTACAGGCCGGAAATAGTCCTACAATCAAAAAATCTGCTGCTGGCGACTTACATTAATGATATTCAGAGTTCATCAGGGTGTTAATAAAAGGGCAGTCCAGGATATCTGACATTCACCCCCTATACTATGGCATCAGCACTGCCCAGCACTCCCACCCATCAGCTGTTAGCGCCTCTGGTGTTGGTCAGATATATGCAGAACACCGTGCAGTGGCCATTCTTGGGTACTGCAGCTCAGTTCTTAGACATGTCAATAGGTGCCGAGTTGCAGTATCTGAGGACGGTCACTAGACGGAGTATGGAGCCAAGGTGTTCTGGCTCCATACTCTGGCACCGATCTGACTTTCATGACCCCATCCTAATGCCTTGCCATATACAACAGATAGAGAGATGGCTGTCCAGACAATAACTCCCTCTCGACTCGCTCGGCTGATTTCCCCGTGTACTCTCAGAGCTGCTGGGAGGCTCTGGTGATGGCGTATCTCCTGAAAAACAAGCGGATCGGTAAGTCTAAAATCCAACATGACCATCAGCCGATCCTGCTGGGAGGCCTTAAGAGCAGATTCACACTAAGGGGATCCCCTGCAGCTGATTATTCTCCTATCATAAAGATGGCCATACACATTACAGCTCTGCCGACCCTCCCGGACACAGGGGGTACCCGACCTCCTGGACACGGGGGCACTCTTTCCTGCCGAGCTCCCATTTTCAGTTGCCAGCTGACAAGTCGGCTGGCAGTTTACCCCTGCCAGAAGAATGATCGCCAGTCCGAATTCCAACATGTCCCATCAACATCCCTCCCAACCACTCACACAAATATCAGTGGGTTCAGCTGACATTAATGAGTATGGGGGGCCTTATGACCAATGTTTTTATTAAAGAGATCTCTGACAAAGTTTAGAAAAATCCCTGCTGTCACACCTGTGACGGCTGCATTCACAACTACATCCTCCCAACTATTACATGTCAGGCCAAGTCTTGCAACATTTCTCACCCAGAGAGAACAGGAGTCACATTGCATCAGATCCCCATGTGACCGAGTCTGTACAGCACCTTATCACTGGCCCAACCTCCGCCCAGCGGCCTTCCTGAAGATCTACTGACCCGGTCGGACGCTGCCCATACACCATAAAATCTGGCCGAACCTGCCGAGAACACCCATCTGTAATGTGTATGTGGGGGGCGATCTGACCGTAGGCTCTGTGACCCCCACTTGTCCTGAGAAGTTTCCTTGCACAGCTATATTTTCATCCATGACAGGACACCAGACCCGACCATTTATTATTTTATTATTATTTATTTTTTTATTATTATAACCATTGCGACCATCAAGTGATCGCAATGGTTAGCGTTCCCCTTTAAGCCAGATTCTGTAGCCCGGTGGGACATCCGGGCACGTCAGTTGTAGGATAGATTGTATGCCAACTGTGTAAAGGCTGGGTCTCAAATAGCGATACACCAGCGATCCCGACAACGATCAGGATCGCTGGTGTATCGCTACATTATCGCTGCTGAGCTGTCAAACAGGCAGCGATCAGTACAAGCGACACTGCGGGTAACGTCGCTTAGTTACCCGCAGTGTACCTTGGATACCAGCGCCCTGATGCAGGGCGCTGGTATCCAAGGTACACAGCGGGTTTCCAGGCACAGCCCCGCGCCTGGAAACCCGCTGTGTACCTTGGTTACCAGCGGATCGCTGGTCTCCCGCCTGTCACACGCAGCGATGCGTGCCTGTCAGCGGGAGACCAGCGATCAAAAAAAGGTCCTGACATTTCTGACACGACCAGCGATACCCAGCAGGGGCCTGATGGCTGGTACGTGTCAGAAATAGCGAGATCGCTGCTGAGATCGCTGTTTAGCAGCGATCTCGCTATGTGAGACGGGCCCTTTAGGTAAACCTCAGAGTACTGCCCCAAATACTAAGAGGGGAGAGAAGTGGCTGATCACCCGGACAGTTCAGATATGGACAGGCGCGTGGGCCACAGTGCGGACGATCATCGCACCAGCACATGGTTTTACCTCGACAAGTTGATTACTCATGTCTGAGTTACTTTTTGCAGGAAATCCTGGATAAGATTATTAAGCTGCACTGTGTCACAGTAAATACGTACGTCTGTCCGGTGAAAACAAAAAAACGACCTACGGGTCCATCCTAAGCTAGACGCGTGTATAAAGCCGGCTCAGGAGCAGCGATCGATGTTTAACCACTTAGGCCTCTTTCACACTTCAGTCGTGCGACATCAGTCAAAAAAAATGTGAAAAAAACAGATCCACCATTTTTTTTTGGTGGATCCACTTTTTTCCCCATTGACTTGCATCAGTGACGGATTTTGACGGATGGTCGTCCGTTAGGTCCGTTTTTTGAAAGATCCGCCAAAAATTTGGCGTCCGTCGTTTCAGAAAAACGTCCAATGCAACGTTTTTCGGTCCGCCAAAATGGCGGACTATGGCGGATCCGCCATCTTGTATAATGGCCGCCTGTAGGCGGCGGATCCGCTGGCATCCGTCTTTGACGGAATCCGCCAGCGGATACGTCGCTTACATAGAAAACCACTGAAAATGCTTACAAAACTGTCCGGGGTCTCTCTCTCTACATGCGTACCTGCATTTTCCACATAGAAAATTTCTTTTTACGGGTTGAAAAGTTCATGACAGATCTGTCAGAAAAGTGATCCGCTTGCATCAGTTTTTCAACTTTTCTGGCGGATCCGCCATTTTCACTCTTTGGCGGACGTCGCACGACTGAAGTGTGAAAGAGGCCTTAAAGAGAATCCGTCAGCAGGTTTTAGCCCTATAAACTGAAAGTACGGCCATAATGGCAGCGATGCTGATTAATCTGACATGAACGGATCCGCTCAATGGCTGATGAATACGCACCTTGTGACGTTTCCATAAAGTGACGTCTTCTGTGCGGGACATGAGGGCAGGGTCTCCTCACCCCCAACTCAGCTTCTTGTACAGGCCACCGATCATTCAGTGACCAGACTTCTTTAATAAAAAACGCCGCCATCATTGTATGGGTGGCGCGTGCGGAGTACAGGACTTCAATAAAATGGAGCTGAAATCTCGATCCCGGCGCTATTATGGCCATGCCTTTAGTTTATAGGGCTAAATCCTGCCAACAGGTTCTCTTCAAATGGGTTGTGACACCTTTGGAAATTACCTGCCCCCCATAAAAGTGTAGGAGAGAACTACGCAATAGCTGCTGGTCCCGAGAACTAGGGCTCTGGTGAATACAGCCGGTGGTCAGTCACGTGCCATTCATTACTATGGGGGGTGCTAAGACCAGCAGACATGAGTGGTCAACCATTACGTGCCCCGATTACTGGGATGGGGGGACAGAGACTACAAAAACGGCCAAACTTGAGAATACCCTGTTAAATGCCTCAGTCAGTCTCCAACGGCAGCATTTAAAGGTAGTCTGAGACCTTCAACACCCCCATGATGCAATCAGAGGGTACTCATGGGTTGCCATGGCAGCTGAGGGTCCCAGATGCCACCATCTTTGAGCCCAGGTACACATGGAGGTTCCCAGTAGGATTGGATGGATTTTTCCATTATGCAAAATCAAAGGAATAAAAAAAATAAATAAATAAATATTATATATAAAATTACAAATCAAACAAGAAAAATCTGGAAAAAAAAAAACCCCAGACAATTTGTATTGATGCGTCTGTGAAAGTCCGATCTGTCGGGTAAAATTATATATATATTGCTATTTTTTGGCGGCTGCACCTCCGCCCGGCCCACAAAAAAATGCAATAAAAAGCAATCAAAATGTCGCACGGACCCCAAAGTGGCATCGATAAAAACTACAGCTCGGCACGGAAAAGACGAGACGCTGCCCAACTTCGTAGGTGGAAAAATAGAAAAGTTATGGCCCTCAAAAGAAGGTGAGGACATTAATGGAGGCAGAAAAGTGAAAAAGGCTCCACAGGAAAGGGTTAATGTAAGGCAACACGCGGTATAACGCACAGCACACGGTCCTGTACCGCGCACACGCCGCCATGTGACAGGATCGCCTGCCCTGGACTCCCCCGCGGCCTCCTCCACCCCCTCAGCCTCCATATTTACCTCCACAAGACACGAGTGAGGCCTGCTCGCTCCACAGCCGCGCACACGACGACCGCTCACCCGTCCGCGCCGGCCCTGATTCTCCCCGCCGTCACCTCACACGCACATTCCGCCCGGCAACACGAAGAAGGCGGGAAAAGATCTTCAGGCCGCCATTTTGTAAGAGCGCCGACAGGACTCAACACCAGTGCGCAGACTCCAGCAGCAACTGCCGGAAGAAGGAGGGGAGGGGGGGGGAATAGGACATGGGCGGGGCTACGGCGCTCCATTCATGAAAAGATAAGTTTCGACTACGCATGCTTTGCCGGAGTGAGTGACGTCATTGCTCATTGAGCAAAAAGTGAGGCGCATGCGCGGTTCCTTCTCGTTCCAAAACAGTGAAGTGCTGAGGTGATTCTGGTGCTGTGGAACTAAAAGTCCCAGCTGTGAGTTTTCTGAAGAGATTTGTAGCTGCTGGATTATTTCACTAATATGATGGGAGGAGCCAGCATTGACCTGCACCCTCCACTAGGTGGAGCTCACTTCCTATTGAACTGTATACATCACGCATAGTGAGCTCCCCCTAGTGGTGAATACAAGCAGCAAGAATTTATGTCATTTATCAAGTCACTAAAAACCACCCTGTGTTATTATATAATTAACCCCTTCACTTTCAGGAAGTTTTTCATTTTTGTGCTTTTTTTTTTTTCTTCCAAAATCCATAACTTTTTTCTATATTATTATTATTTTTTTTTTTTTCGCAGGAAATGTAGTTTCTGAATGACACCGTTCATTTTACCAGACGGGGAAAAAAAAATCAAATTGGTAAAAAAAAAAAACATGAATTAATAAAAATTAATGAACTTTATTGAAGACAGAATATAAAACCCTATAGTTAAAATCCCAAAATACAGACAATTTTCAACAGTTAATTCATTTTTAATTAATTAATTTTATTACCTTTGTCCTGGCACATTTTTTGGTATTGCTATGGCTACTAGTGCCTTCCGGGGCAACTTACACCTATAAAATGGAGCCGCTTCTCTCTATCTAACCGCTTAGATGCCGGTCGCTGTTAATCACAGCGTTTAGGGGTTAATCAGTAGCCTTATCTTGGCACTTACCCACACTGTTAGCCTAAGGGAGGACGAGGCTCCGGCCCAGGAGCACTCCATTTCCTTCAGATGGGTAAAACGTCCTTCCCGGAATTATTGGATTATGGCTAAACACTGGGAACACCCTGTAAAGCGCTTCCCGGGAAGAAAGCAGCTAGATATTCTTTATGCTTTTAGCCCAGACCTCGTTGGTAGATGGGCAGAGTCCCCTTAGGTGGACCCGCGGGTGTCTCGCCTGTCTTCTCAGACAGTCTTGTCTCTACCAGATAGGAGATCTCTTAAGGACTCTAGACATATTGAATCCTTGGCTAAGTCAGCCTTTGAAGCAGCTGGCGACTCCCTCTGCATCATTTTTGCCTCCACCTGGGTGGCAAAGTCCATGTCTGCCTGGGCAAGAATGCTTCGTCAGGGTATTCTAGCGGCATCTCCTCCGGATGAGATGGCATACTTGGCAGACCAGATTGCCCATGCCGGCAAATATCTTCTGACCGCCTCCTTGTTCCGCCAGGGCTACCAGAAACATCGTTGCTATACGCCACATTCTCTGGTTGGAAGCGTGGACTGCAGATCCACCGTCTAAAAAGTCCCTGGCTAACCTTGTCTTTCAAGGCTCTAGACTTTTTGGGTCCAAACTAGATCAAATAATTTCGGATGCTACCGGCGGGAAAAGTGCCTCTCTTCCCCAGTTCAAGCCTAAACGTCTTTTCAATAGGAAAAGGTTGCTTCAATTTCTTTCCTTTTGGCTCCTCTCTTCTTCTGGGACTTCCTACCAGCAGGTCCGCTCTTCCGCCCATGGGTAAAGGAAGTATCCATCCTTCGCACCAGGGAACCGGGAGAGTTTCTATGCTCTGTAGACATTCAGGGAGGCTTATCTTCACATTCCTGTTTGTGTTCAGCAGCAGAGTTTCCTACAGTTTGCGAACCACTATTGGTTCACGGCTCTTCCCTTCAGCCTGGCCTCTGCCCACCTGAGTATTCACTAAGGTCCTGGCAGCGGTCATGGCCACCCTTCACTTCAAGGGGTTTCTCATAATCCCTTACTTGGATGATCTTCTGATCTGGGAGCCGTCCCGCCGAGACTACGAACAGAGTCTTCAGATCAACTTGGACACTCTGGTCCGTCTCGGCTAGAAAGTCAACAAGGAGAAGTCCTCCTTGACCCCAGCACAGCACGTGGTGTTTCTGGGCATGAGGTTCGACACAGCCAAAGCCCGTGTCTTCCTTCCAAAGGAAAAGTTTTTCTCCCTCTACCAGGGGATCCACACTCTAAAGCGACTAGCGCCTCTCCCCTACGGTCCTGCATGAGAGCTCTGGGGAAGATGATTACCGCCATGGAAGCTGTGCACTGTGCCCAGTTCCATACCTGTCCTCTTCAGCTGGCCCTCTTGTTGGTTTTGGACAAGAGGACCGTCTCCCTGGACCAGTCCGTGCTTCTGCCTCTCAAGGTGATGCAGTTCCTGACCTGGTGGATGCTATCAGCATCAGTCCTGCGGGGGAAGTCCTTTCCTCCTCTCCGGTCATCACCACCGACACCAGTTTCCTCGGTTGGGGAGCAGTCTTTCTTCATCACACAGCGCAGGGTCGCTAGGAACGTCCAAGAAGCCGCCCTTCCCATCAATCTCCTTGAGATCAGGGCAATTTTCTTTGTCCTTCACCTCTGGCAGACCCTCCTCGCAGGCCAGCTGGTCTGCATACAGTCGGACAACGCCACTGCCGTGCCATACATAAACCATCAAGGCGGGACCCGCAGCAAACAGGTTATGGTAGAGGTAACAAGGATTCTGCAATGGGCAGAACGTCACATTCCTGCCGTATCAGCCGTGCACATTTCGGGGGTGGAAAATTGGGCAGCCGATTTTCTTAGCCGTCAGGGTCTCTCATCGGGCGAGTGGTCTCTCAACCTTGCCGTTTTCAACTAGGTATGCTAAAAATGGGGCACTCCGGATTTTGACCTGATAGCGTCTTGTATGAACCACAAGGTTCCTCAGTACGTAGCCAGGTCCCAGGATCTGCTAGCCATCGGTTGCGATGCTCTAGAAATCCCGTGGTCACAATTCCAAATGCCTCATCTTTTTCCGCCTCTCCCCTTAGTTCCGAGAGTCGTGAAAAAGATAAAGGCAGAAGGGATTACCATAATCCTTGTAGCGCCAGACTGGCCAATAAGGGCCTGCTACGTGGAGCTGGTGAACATTCTCATGGGAATTCTGTGGAGGCTCCCAGACCGTCCAGATCTTCTCTCACAAGGCTCCCTCTTCCACCAGAGTTCACAGTCTCTGAGTTTAACGGCATGGCCGTTGAGGCTGCAGTCCTGAGGGAGGCTGTTTTTTTCCCATCAGGTCATTCAGACCATGATTAGGGCGAAGAAAACCAGCATCCTCACGTAACTATCACAGATACTGGAAGGCCTTCTTTCGGTGGAGTGAGGACAACAATTTGGTCCCTATGTCCTTCTCCCTTCCTTCCATCCTGGGTTTTCTACAAGCAGGTCTTGACTTAGTACCCTTAAGGGGCAAGGTTCCACTCTGTCAATTATTTTCCAACGAAATCTGGCTTCTCGTTCCCAGGTAAAGACTTTTCTTCAAGGAGTCGCCCACCTGCTACTTCTTTATCGTCCTCCATGGGATCTTACCCTTGTCCTTGGCGCACTCCAGCGCACTTCTTTTGAGTCCCCATTCAAGACATTCCGTTTTCTCTCCTGTCATGGAAACTTGCCTTCTTAGATGCCATTACGTCCATCGGGAGAGTTTCTGAGTTAGCGGCATTGTCCTGCCGTTCTCCGTTCCTGATTCTACATCAGGACAAGGTAGTTCTCAGAACAGTTCCTTCCTTCTTGCCTAAGTTGGTCTCTTCATTTCACAATAATGAAGACATCGTCCTTACTTCTCTATGTCCCTCTCCGGTTCATCCCTGGAGAAGTCCCTCCACAAGTTGGATCTGGTCAGAGCTATCCGAATCTACCTCTCAAGGGCTGCTTCCTTTTGTCACTTGAAGATATACCGCGTTCAGGACAGAACAGCCTCCTCCGGGGGTAAAGGCTCACTCCACTCGGGTGGTGGGAGCTCCCTGGGCTGTTCATCACCAGGCCTTGACTTTACAGATTTGTAAGGCCGTGACCTGGTCATCTCTGCACACCTTCGCGAGGTTTTACAGGGTTCATACCCACGCCTCGTCTGATGCAGATCTGGGAGGGAAGGTGCTGCAGGCGGCGGTTACGCACTGGCCGACATAGGTCTGTTTTTTTTTCTTTGTGTTCTTTCTGTTACCACCCTTGGGACTGCTTTGGGACATCCCATGGTTACCTGTGTCCCCCAATAAAGCGATAAAGAAAGAGGGATTTTTGGTACTCATCGTAAAATCTATTTCTTGGAGCCTTCATTGGGGGGCACAGCACCCTCTCTTTTGTACCTCTATTGGGCCTATGTGCCTTTGTTGTTGGGTTGGTACATATGTTGAATTTTGGTTGCTTCTCCTACTGCATTAACACTAACTGAGGTGCTTTGTGCCACTCAGTGGGTGTATACTGCTGGGGAGGAGCTATTTTCATTTTTTGCCTAGTGTCAGCCTCCTAGTGACAGCAGCATACACCCATAGTTACCTGTGTCCCCCAATGAAGGCTCCAAGAAAGAGAGTTTACGGTGAGTACCAAAAATCCCTCTACTTAAGTCAAGTGACCGAGGAAAAATTCAAGTATATTAAAAATCATTAAAAGAAAAAAATATAGGACCTGCCATGTATAAAATTGCCAAGTGCTACGTATGAATGCCAAACATATTTAAAGCTGCTTGAACTATGCTAAGAGCCATGTGGCCAGTAAGCAGGCAGAATGCTGCAAAGCAATCATGAAGATGGTAAATTACTTACATTAAAGATAATCCCGCTAGGGAAGCACCCTCACTATACCCCGACAGCGCCGTTTCACCTATCAAAGGTCCTCCCCAACTTCACATAGTCAAAGACCCTCCCCCAATTTCAGTGCACTTCAATTGTCATTGATAATGATAAAGAGATGACTTTGTTGATTGAGTCCCAATCTATACAGCAAAGCCACATGTGAAATGGGAAAGTCAATATTGTGAAAAATATTTTTATTTTATTAAAAAACATTTAGTAACTTATTATTCTAATAGTGGTGGTGGGCCTTTGTTTCTCTTCAGGAAGTGGTGGAGTGTCTCTGTCTCTCTCCAGGACGTGGGGGCAGGTCTCTGCCTATCTACAGGAAGTGGGGGCAGGTTTCTGTCTCTCTAGGAAGTGGGGGCGGGTCTTTGTCTGACTATAGGCAGTTGGGGAGGATCTATTTCTCTATACAGGAAGAGGGGACTTGTCTTTGTCTGTCTAGAGGGAGTGGGGGAGAGTCTCTGTCTCTCTACAGGAAGTGGGAGCAAATCTTTGTCTCTCTACAGGAAGTGGGGGAGAGTCTCTGTCTCGCTACAGGAAGTGGTGGAGTGTCTCTGTCTCTCTCCAGGAAGTGGGAGCAGATCTTTGTCTCTCTACAGGAAGTGGGGGAGAGTCTCTGTCTCTCTACAGAAAGTGGTGGAGTGTCTCTGTCTCTCTACAGGAAGTGGTGGAGTGTCTCTGTCTCTCTACAGGAAGTGATGCAGTGTCTCTGTCTCTCTACAGGAACTGGGGGCAGATCTTTGTCTTTCTACAAGAAGTGGTGAGGTGTCTCTGTCTCTCTACAGGAAGTGATGGAGTGTCTCTGTCTCTCTACAGGAAGTGGGGGCAGATCTTTGTCTTTCTACAGGAAGTGGTGGAGTGTCTCTGTCTCTCTACAGGAGTGGTGCAGTGTCTCTGTCTCTCTACAGGAAGTGGTGGAGTGTCTCTGTCTCTACAGGAAGTGGTGTAGTGTCTCTGTGTCTCTACAGGAAGTGAGGGCAGATCTTTGTCTTTCTACAATAAGTGGTGGAGTGTCTCTGTCTCTCTACAAGAAGTGGTGGAGTGTCTCTGTTTCTACAGGAAGTTGTGGAGTGTCTCTGTCTCGCTACAGGAAGTGGTGCAGTGTCTCTGTCTCTCTACAGTAAGTGGTGGAGTGTCTCTGTTTCTCACAGGAAGTGATGCATTGTCTCTGTCTCTCTACAGGAAGTGGGGGCAGGTCTCTGTCTATCTACAGGAAGTGGTGCAGTGTCTCTGTTTCTCTACAGGAAGTGGTGGGCAGGTCTCTGTCTCTCAACAGGAAGTGGGGTGGGTGTTATGTTACTGTAGCTGAGGAGTGCAGGCAAAAAAGGAAATACACCAGAGCAGTTGGAATCTATGAGATTGCAGTACCCTGACTAACCACCGCAACTAGAGGCAGCCGTGGAGCGTTCCTACGTTGGTCCTAGACGCCTCGTCACAGCCTGAGAAACTAACTACACCTAAAGATAGAAATAGGAAAGCTATCTGCCCCGGAGCAGAACCCCAAAGATAATAGAAAGCCCCCAAACATGTAATGGCGGTTAGACAAGAGGAAATACTGACACAGAAAGAAAATAGTATGAGCAAACGCTGGGGCCCAAACTATCTAAATAGAAAAGGATAGGAAGGGTACTTACTGCAATCTCAGAAAACCCTGAAAAAGCACCAACTCTACTAATTTCAAAATCACCTGAGATCACACGACCTCTACCACCTAAATTAGTTCTCTGGTGTAACAAAAACAAAACAGCAGCCACTGAAAAAACTGGAAAAAGCAAAAGTACAAAACACAGTGGCTGAACTAAACTGAGAGGGCAAAAGCCCCCGGAGGGGACCCAGAAGGCCCCCACAGAAGTGCAGGACAAAATGCAAAAATATAGCACAAACACAAAATAAGAAATTGTCTTATCTGATAGCAGGAGATGCAGACACGACACAGCAGGCTACAAGGGAAACTGGAAAGAAGGATTCAGACCAGAACAATTGATCACCGGCAACCCTGATGGGAAAATTACGCCCTTATATAAGACCAATCAGTAACACCTGATTCCCAGTCCTCACAATCCTCACTAGTACCGCTTGTAACCACCAGAGGGAGCCTCTGCTCAGAACTCATCTCAAACCCATTCACAACAGTACCCCCCCCTTGAGGAGGGGTCACCGAACCCTCATTTGAGCAACCAGGTCGGTCAGGATGAGTTCTATGATACGCACGGATAAGTCTCCTAGCATGGATGTCCGAAGCAAACACCCAAGAATTGTCTTCCTGACCATAACCTCTCCATTTAACCAAATACTGGAGTCTTCGTCTAGAAAAACGAGAATCCAATATTTTCTCAACCACATACTCCAGATTGCCCTCAACCAAAACAGGGTCAGGAGGCACAGCAGCAGGAACCACTGGCTCAACAAACCTCTTCAACAAGGACTTGTGGAACACGTTATGGATCTTAAATGTCCCTGGAAGAAGCAAACGAAAAGAAACAGGATTAATAATCTCCATGATCTTATAAGGTCCAATGAACCTAGGCTTAAATTTAGGAGATGCTACTCTCATAGGAATATTCTTTGAGGACAACCAGACCAAGTCCCCCACTTTAAACCGAGGACCATCAGTCCTATGCCGGTTAGCAAACCGCTGGGCCTTCTCCTGAGAGAGGGACAACCTCTCCACTACCTGGTCCCAAATCTGCTGCATACGTTCAACAACAGAGTCAACACCTGGACAGACAGAAGCCTCCGTCTGTCCTGAAGAAAATCGAGGGTGAAACCCAGAATTACAGAAAAACGGAGACATCAAAGTGGCAGAGCTAGCCCTATTATTAAGAGCAAACTCAGCCAAAGGCAAAAAAGAGACCCAGTCATCCTGATCAGCAGACACAAAGCATCTTAGATAAGTCTCCAATGTCTGGTTTGTTCTCTCAGTTTGACCATTGGTCTGAGGATGAAATGCTGAGGAGAAAGACAATTGAACACCCAGTTTAGAACAAAAAGTCCTCCAAAATCTGGAAACAAACTGGACTCCTCTGTCAGACACAATGTTCTCAGGAATGCCGTGTAAACGAACCACGTGCTGAAGGAACAACGGCACCAATTCAGAGGAGGAAGGCAACTTAGGTAATGGCACAAGATGTATCATTTTGGAAAACCTATCACAAATTACCCAGATGGTGGTCATTCTCTGAGAAACAGGAAGATCGGAAATGAAATCCATAGAGATATGGGTCCATGGTCTCTTGGGCACAGGCAATGGCATCAACAAACCACTAGAGCGAGAGCAAGGATTGGAGCGAGAGCAAGTCCCGCAGGACTGCACAAATTCCCTGACATCGCGAGACAAGGTAGGCCACCAAAAGGACCGACTAACCAAGTCTCTGGTACCAAAAATTCCGGGATGCCCAGCCAATGCGGAACAATGAATCTCAGACATCACACTCTTTTTCCATTGGTCCGGGACAAACAATTTTCCAACAGGGCAGCGCTCGGGCCTATCCTCCTGACACCCCTCCAGAGCAAGTCTCAAATTGGGCGAGATGGCGGAAAGAACTACACCCTCCTTAAAAATAACAGAGGGATCAGATAGCTCAGGAGAGTCCGCAAGGAAACTCCTCGAGAGGGCATCCGCCTTAACATTCTTAGTGCCAGGAAGAAAGGAAACCACAAAATTAAAACGTGTGAAAAACAAGGCCCACCTGGCCTGTCTAGGATTGAGTCGCTTGGCAGATTCCAGATAGACCAGATTCTTATGGTCCGTAAGGACCACCACCTGATGTTTGGCTCCCTCCAGCCAATGTCTCCACTCTTCAAAAGCCCACTTCATGGCCAATAACTCCCGATTACCCACGTCATAATTACGTTCAGTAGGAGAAAATTTTCGAGAGAAAAAGGCACAAGGGTTACTTTTAGAGGTCTCTGGATCTTTTTGGGACAAAACGGCACCTGCCCCAATTTCAGAGGCATCAACCTCCACCTGAAATGGCAGAGAAACATCAGGCTGCCGTAGAACAGTTGCAGAAGTGAATCTCTGCTTAAGTTCCTGAAACGCAGAGACTGCCTCAGGAGGCCAATTCACCACATCAGAACCCTTTCTGGTCAAATCAGTTAATGGTTTAACAATAACAGAGAAATTACCAATAAATTTACGATAAAAATTGGCAAAACCCAAAAATCTCTGAAGAGCCTTTAATGAAGTAGGTTGGACCCAATCACAGATGGCCTGAACCTTGACCGGGTCCATTTCAATAACAGATGGGGACAAAATGAATCCCAGAAATGAGATCTTCTGTACGCCAAAAAGACACTTTGATCCCTTCACATACAGAGCATTCTCTCTCAAAATCTGGAACACAGTTCGAACATGTTTCACATGAGAGTCCCAGTCATTAGAAAAAATCAAGATATCATCCAAATAAACAATCAGAAACTTGTCCACAAAATCCCTGAAAATGTCATTCATGAAGGACTGGAAGACGGAAGGAGCATTAGTGAGCCCAAAGGGCATCACAAGGTACTCAAAATGCCCTTCAGGGGTGTTAAATGCTGTCTTCCATTCATCCCCGTGCTTAATGCGAATAAGGTTATACGCCCCCCTGAGGTCAAGCTTGGTAAACCAAGTAGCGTTTTTCACCCTGGAAAACAGGTCAGAAATCAAGGGTAACGGGTATTGATATTTCACAGTAATATTGTTCAAGAGACGATAATCAATACACGGCCTTAATGAACCATCTTTTTTGGCCACAAAGAAAAAACCGGCACCTAAGGGTGAAGAGGATGGTCTGATATGACCCTTCTCCAATGATTCCTTGATATAAGACCGCATAGCGTCATGTTCAGGTACAGACAAGTTAAAAAGGCGACCCTTAGGGAATTTACTACCCGGCACTAATTCAATAGCGCAGTCATAGCTCCTATGGGGAGGCAAGGATGCAGATTTACTTTCGCTAAACACATCAGAAAAATCAAACAAAAAGTCAGGAACATCCTCAGCCTGGGGGAGGCAGAAAAAACAGGAGTGTTGGTATTAACACATTGGCAGCCCCAACTGGTTACAGACACAGATTTCCAATCCAAAACAGGATTATGAGACTGTAACCAAGGGAAACCCAGCACGATAATGTCATGCAGATTATATAGAACCAAAAATTTGCAGCACTCCTGGTGATCAGGTTCAACCCTCATTATCACCTGAGTAGAAAACTGGGGTTTATTCTCAGCCAAAGGGGTAGAATCGATCCCCAGTAAAGGAATAGACTTCTGTAGGGGTATCAAGGGAAACCCACAACGTTTAGCAAAATCATAATCCATCAGGTTAATAGCTGCTCCAGAATCAACGAAAGCCTGAGCAGAAAATGAGGACAGAGAGCATATCAGAGTGACAGTTAATAAAAACTTAGTCTGAACACTACCCAAGACAACTGAGCGAGCAAAACGTCTTCCCCGCTTAGGGCAGACTGAAATAGCATGAGAGGCATCACCACAGTAGAAACATAACCTATTGCGCTTTCGAAACTCATGACGCTGTGCCCCAGACACCACTCCATCACACTGCATGGGCTCAGCAGCTGGCTCACAAGGCAACACCACTCCACGCATACTTCTCCGCTCACGCAAACGTCTGTCAATTTGAATCGCTAATGACATAGAATCATTGAGACCAGAGGGGACAGGGAATCCCACCATAACATCCTTTACATTATCCGACAGACCCTTCCGGAAAAGGGCCGCCAAAGCGTCGTCATTCCATTTGGTCAGGACTGCCCACCTACGGAATCTCTGACAGTATAACTCAGCGTCATCAAGCCTCTGATTTAATGCCAACAAGGCTTTTTCAGCTTGATCAGTGACATTAGGCTCATCGTACAATAACCCCAAAGCCTGAAAAAATGCATCAACATCACTCAAAACAGGATCCCCAGGTATCAGGGAAAAAGCCCAATCCTGAGGATCGCCGCGCAGGAGAGAGATGATAATTTGAACCTGCTGCGCTGCGTTCCCTGAGGACTTAGATTTTAAGGCAAGAAACAATTTACAATTATTTTTGAAATTCTGAAACTTAGCTCGATCCCCTAAAAACAAATCTGGCATGGGGATCCTAGGTTCCACAACAGGCAACCTAGCAAGATATGCAGCAATACTCTGAACCTCAGTGGCAAGCTGATCCACACGGCCAGACAACGGTGCAAACTCCATTGGGAGAAAAGATCCTCCCCAGCACCCAGAGATACAGAGGGAAAAAAAAAAAAAAAATGCAACAAACAGAAAAATATCTCTGACAACTCTGACAACTTTTCTTCCTTCAAAATATTTTTTCCCTTCTGTGAGTACCATACAATTTTTATGGCCGGTGATACTGTTATGTTACTGTAGCTGAGGAGTGCAGGCAAAAAAGGAAATACACCAGAGCAGTTGGAATCTATGAGATTGCAGTACCCTGACTAACCACCGCAACTAGAGGCAGCTGTGGAGCGTTCCTACGTTGGTCCTAGACGCCTCGTCACAGCCTGAGAAACTAACTACACCTAAAGATAGAAATAGGAAAGCTATCTGCCCCGGAGCAGAACCCCAAAGATAATAGAAAGCCCCCAAACATGTAATGGCGGTTAGACAAGAGGAAATACTGACACAGAAAGAAAATAGTATGAGCAAACGCTGGGGCCCAAACTATCTAAATAGAAAAGGATAGGAAGGGTACTTACTGCAATCTCAGAAAACCCTGAAAAAACACCAACTCTACTAATTTCAAAAACACCTGAGATCACACGACCTCTACCACCTAAATTAGTTCTCTGGTGTAACAAAATCAAAACAGCAGCCACTGAAAAAACTGGAAAAAGCAAAAGTACAAAACACAGTGGCTGAACTAAACTGAGAGGGCAAAAGCCCCCAGAGGGGACCCAGAAGGCCCCCACAGAAGTGCAGGACAAAATGCAAAAATATAGCACAAACACAAAATAAGAAATTGTCTTATCTGATAGCAGGAGATGCAGACACGACACAGCAGGCTACAAGGGAAACTGGAAAGAAGGATTCAGACCAGAACAATTGATCACCGGCAACCCTGATGGGAAAATTACTCCCTTATATAAGACCAATCAGTAACACCTGATTCCCAGTCCTCACAATCCTCACTAGTACCGCTTGTAACCACCAGAGGGAGCCTCTGCTCAGAACTCAGCTCAAACCCATTCACAACAGGTGGGTCTTTGTCTCTCTATAGGAAGAAAACTGACTTTCCCATTATAATTTTTTAATGCAGAAATGTTCTCCTGCTTGCTTAGGTCTCTGTCAGTACTTTACAGCTGATATTGACAATGATAATAAGATGACTTTGCTGATTGTGTCCCAGTCTACACAGCAAAGCTACATATTGTCTAATGTGAAAGCTATTTTTATTTTCTTAAAAAAACGGTAGTGATCTATGTTTCTAATAGAAACCTGACTTTCCTGTCATAATGTGCTCAGAACATTAGTCACTTCCATTCCCCCACTAAGCGACGAGGTATGAGAAAGCTCTTTCCTGGCATAAATATGAATATGGTAATCCTAGCAATGGTATAACATAAAGCTCATGGGCCCCAATGCAAAATCTCCAAAGGGTCTTTAATAGAAAGGACCTTTTAGGCTCCTGGTCCTGGATGTGACTGTAACCTCGGCACCATCTATAGTTATAGCCATGATTCCTGGATTGTAAGACCCTTTAAAAGTTAATCTGTCACCAGGTTTTTGTTATGGAATCTGAGAACAGCATGATGTAGGGGCAGAGACCCTGATTCCAGTGATGTGTTACTTACTGGGCTGCTTGCTGTAGTTTTGATAAGATTACTGGTTTATCTGCTGCAGATCTAGCAGAACTCGAAATGCTGAGCCCTGTATAACCCCGCCCCACCAGTGATTGGCAGCTTTCCGTGTCCACTGTGCATAGGCAGAAAGCTGCCAATCAGTGGAGGGGCGGGGTTAGAGCAGGAGGACTAGGAGGCACGGACACCTAGTCCTGTACTGATAATTTCCTGCTGATAAAACACTGATTTTATTGAAACAACAACACACACAGCCCAGTAAGTGACACATCGCTGGAATCAGGGTCTCTGCCCCTACATTATGCTGCCCTAAGAAACCTGCTGACAGATTCCTTTTGAAAATGAAAGCAGAGTTTTTGTGTTTTTTAAGACACATACTGTTCACTTTAGTGACACTAATCTGCAATACCAGTCACAGCCTATAGTTAAAGGGGGCACTATTTAAGCCAAAGCAATCATGATTAAACACCTGGTCACACACCGTACCCTCCGTGTTTTATCGCCATTAACCCAATGCTGCCATTACAATTATCCCACATCTCCAGTAGAGGACCCCCCAGCTATGAATAAGAGCTGCCCCCCAAAAAGATACATTGTAATAGCTTTTTTTTCAAAGGGGTTGAAAAGAATTAAAAAAAAAAAAAACAAGTCTGCTTTCTAAAAAAAAACAGTACCACACTTGTCCACATGTGGTGTGTGGCATTGCAGTTCAGCCCCACTCACTTCTATGGAGCTGCAGTACCAGACACAACCAGCAGATGGGAGTGGCGCTGTTAATGGAAAAATAAGCTGTTTTTCCTTCTAAATTGGAAAATGATATACTGTCTATACCACTAAACAACAACCCTATATATGCATGCTCCATTTCAGAGCTCTGTATCAGGTCCAGTGGAGGCTTGCATTATTATAACTGATGTGTAATAGTGCTGAGGACATTATCTCGGCCTTCTATTAACATGAGGCAGCAGATATAAGTGGCAGCACTAGCGCAGAGCTGTGAGCAGACGCCGAGCTGTCCGTCATCACATGTTCAGACTGTTAAACCCGTAATGAATGATAGACACTGATATCCCAGGCAAATCTATAATAGGATCTGCTATAATAGAGCAAGAGACATGGGGAAATATCCAGGAACGGCCCATGAATGAGAATGAAGCTCTCGGGTATTCACGCAGGAGCACAATACGTGCAGGATTTCAGGACTTTTATCAGAGATGCATAAGGACTTTCATGATTGAAGGGGTTGTCCAGGTTTGGGGCTCAAGTTTGCAGTCACTCTATGTGACTACAGACGTGTGAATCCTCATGGCGCGCAGTTTGTGAACCTGTCAGGATTCTCCGGTCCAGGGAGCAGTGCACGCGTAACCTCAAGAATGTGATCTACACACATGCTGTCACATACCGACTAGACTTGTGCAGTGAATTGAGCAAGTTCGGACAAGTCTAGTTAGAATGTGGCTGCCCGCTTCCAGGAGAATCCTGACAGTACACACTGTGAGGATTCACACGTTTTGCAGTCACATAGACTGGAGCAGGGTTGGACAGGCCCACCAGAGAACCGGAGAATCCTCTGGTGGGCCCTGGCTTCTTCTTCAGGAGAGTTCATAGTGCAAACCTTGCAGCTGCTATGGGGCCTTCGAGTGGGGGAGTAAGGTGGGCCCTCAGAATTAAGTCCTCTGGTGGGCCCAGTGTTCTTCAGTCTGACACTGGACTGGAGAACCTTTTGGTTTTGGAAACAGAGCTCAGCTACAGAGACTGGAGCACAGGTTTGGGCTTATGGGGACCCTGAGACAGCACAAGAGAAGATGGGGCTGAGGCAACATGTAGACTGGACGTGGAAGTTTTAGTGAAGAAATACTAGACCTGACCAGGTCGGGGCACAGAGGAGGAAGAACAGCTTGGAAGCATTGGGGGCCCAAACCATGTAACGGAAGTGTTTGTCACAAGTAGTGTGCCACCACAATGCCTGAACCTCCAGTTTAGCACAGAAACTTTATCTGCTAAGTCATGCACTTCACTTGCTACCAACTCTATATATGTCATATTAGTTTCTTCAGTGAACTAAACTTTATTTTTGTACACCAGAGTGACTCCTCCTGACAAAAATATGTGTTCAAGATTCAATATGTTTATGTCAATTTATGGCATGCAACCATAGAGGAAGATGTCTAAGGAAATAACAGCGAAACGCGCGCACGCACACACTGACATTGTGTTGTGCTCCACGTTAGGCTTTGCAGATGGCCTGATCCCACTTTATCATATGCCTGGACCTATATAAGGTCTACCAAGACACACATCTGTGTATTGGTATTAAGACTTCTAAGTGCTCCAGAGGTCTTACTGCCTGCAGCCTCAAGGTCCTCTGCTGCCTGTTGCCAGTCACTTGTCCACCTGTGGACTCCAGGACTTCTGCTACCTGTCTGCGGTCTCCAGGACCTCTGCTGCCTGTCTGCGGTCTCCAGGACCTCTGCTGCCTGTTCCCAGTTTCTTGTCCACCAGCAATGTCCAGGACCCCTGCCACCTGTCTGCGGTCTCCAGGACCCCTGCCACCTGTTCCCGGTCTCCTGTACACCTGCAATCTCCAGGATTTTTGCTACCTATCTGTGGTCTCCAGGACCAGGGCCGGCTCCAGGTTTTTATGGGCCCCGGGCGAAAGAGCCTCAGTGGGCCCCTTTAACACAGACCACGATTCATGATGCACAGATACAGCAGAGAAATATGGGGACAGTACAATGTCAAACACTTCTCTTCTTCCATTACATGACTGATGCCTATTGTAAATTGTACAATAGCTCAAAAACCGCCAAATCCTCACAGCGCACAGTACAGTCTGGACAGTACAGTCCTCCATACAATATTATGGGCACCACAGTCTCCCCCTCATCACCCATATAATACCCCATGCAGGATGTCACCCCCCCATATAATGCTCTATACAGAATACTGGACCCAAAATAATGCTCCATACAGAATACTGGACCCAATATAATGCTCCATACAGGATACTGGTCCCCATATAATGCTCCATACAGGATACTGGTCCCCATATAATGCTCCATACAAAATATGGAGCTCTCCTCTGCGCTGTACTGCGTTCTGCACTGTTACGGCTCAGGAAAGGGCGCTGTGGAAAGACTCCCCATTATCATCATGATTTCCTCCTCATCATCATCATTGCCTCCTTATCATCATCATGGTCTCCCCATCATCATCATGGCCTCCCATTATCATCAATGCCTGCCCATCATCATCATCTCCTCCCCATCATCATCAATGCCTGCCCATCATCATCATCTCCTCCCCATCATCAATACCTGCCCATTATCATCATGGCCTCCCCATCATCATCATGGCCTCCCCATCATCATCATCTCCTCCCCATCATCAATGCCTGCCCATTATCATCATGGCCTCCCCATCATCATCATGGCCTCCCCATTATCATCAATGCCTGTCCATCATCATCTTCTCCCCATCATCAATGCCTGCCCATTATCATCATATTCTCCCCATCATCATCAATGCCTCCCCATTATCAGCAATGCCTGCCCATCATCACACACAGACAGCACACAAGCACTCTCTCACATACTTATACACACACATACACACACACACACACACAAAGCACCGCACTACATACACACAGACACACACACACAGAGACACACACACACACGTCTCACCCGTCCAGCGTCCGCGCTCTCTGCCACAGCCGGCCACTGAATGATGACGTTATTCAGCGGCGCTGCTGTGAGAGGAAGCGCCGGCGCCCCCTGGAGCCCGGAGCTGCGGCTGCGGAGGCACGGGAGAGGTAAGTATTGTGCCAGCTGATGCCGGGGCCTTCTTTTACCTGTCTGCGGTCTCCAGGACTTCTGCTGCCTGTTCCCAGTGTCCTGTCCACCTGCAACCTCCAGGACTTCTGCTACCTATCTGTGATCTCCAGGACCTCTGCTACCTGTTCCCGGTCTTGTTGTCATATGCAACAGATTAGGACTTCTATATTATAAGTAAAAGGAGGACTTTATGCTGACCTGACAGTAGATGGCGATGTTGTGTAACGTTTCCTTCTTTAATGTATTGTATAAGAATTAGTCTTTTGTTTAGTTTCACTTTTGTTTTGTTCCTGTTTGCTGATGCAATGCTGTAATGACTGTGCATTCCTTCACCTCACGTTCAGAGAAGTAAACGCTTGTTATCCCATGCAACTTGCTCTGTGAAGTTTCCTCTGCAAAGGTGTGGATTCAGAAGCTGTGCAACAGGTTATGGGCCCAGGCACCCAGACACCCAGGCACCCAGATACAGAGAATCCAGACACCACAGGACACTACAAGCACCAAGAATACCAGATACCCAGGACACTGGAACTATCAGCAAGACTCTGGTGAATGCAGAAGAATTCTTCAGTGCAAGTCTCTCCAAACAAGTAAGATAAGTTAAAAATGATGAATAGCACAGAGCTAAAACTCACAGTAGCTAAACTGAATGATGAGAACTATCAGCTATGGAAGTTCAAAGTAGAGATGTTATTGTCTAAAGATGATTTATGGGAAGTAATCACTACAGATAGACCTGATGAAGATAATCAGACATGGGATAGAAAAAATAGACAAGCGAGAGCTACCATCAGCTTATTAGTGGATGATGCTCAATTAATACATATAAGAAATGAAGAAACAGCGAAAAGAATGTGGGAAGAATTAAGAAAGCTATATGAGAGACCCAGCTTAAATCACAAGTAATTTTTATTAAGAAAGCTTTACAGTATGAGACTAAGTGCAAACAGTGACATGCAGAAGCATACATTCTCAATGATGGAAGTGATATTACAGCTAAGATCTATTGGGGAAGATATTAAGGAAAGCCATAAAGCAGCAATTTTATTGTGCAGTTTACCAGATTCATATACAGCTTTAATAAATGCACTAGAGACAAGACCAGAAACAGACATTACATTAAGGGCCCGTCTCACATAGCGATATCGCTAGCGAGATCGGTGCTGAGTCACTAGTTTTGTGACGCAGCAGCGATCTCCCCAGCGATATCGCTGTGTGTGACATTCAGCGACGATCAGCCCCCCTGCTGGGTATCGCTGATCGTCGCTGAAATGTCAGGACTTTTTTTGATCGCTGCGTGACAGGCACGCATCGCTGCGTGTGACAGGCGGGAGATCAGCGATCCGCTGGTATCCAAGGTACACAGCGGGTTGCCAGGCGCGGGGCTGTGCCTGGAAACCCGCTGTGTACCTTGGATACCAGCGCCCTGATGCAGGGAGCTGGTAACCAAGGTACACAGCGGGTTTCCAGGCACCGCGCAGCGCTTGGAAACCCGCTGTGTACCTTGGATACCAGCTCCCTGCATCAGGGCGCTGGTATCCAAGGTACACTGCGGGTAACTAAGCGATGTTTACCCGCAGTGTCCTTGTGCTGATCGCTGCCTGAGCTGCCTGTTTGGCAGCTCAGCAGCGATCATGTAGCGATACACCAGCGATCCTGATCGTTGTCGGGATCGCTGGTGTATCGCTATGTGAGACCCAGCCGTTAGAGTTTGTGAAGACCAGACTCATAGATGAATATCAGAGAAGGAAAGAGCAAACAAATGATTCTTCTACTGAAAAAGATAATGGTAATGCTCTTAAAGCTACAGAACTTAAAAAACCCTATAATAAAGAGACAAGAGAATGCTTCAGATGTAAGAAAAAAGGTCATTTAAAGAAAGAGTGTACTATATGGAAAGCAGAACAGAAATTACATTATAAAGATAATATACAGAAGGTGAAAAATACAATTTCTGATTCATGTGAAAATAATTGGAATGGCACATTTAAAGTAACTGATAAGAAATCATCACTTGGTTGGTTTATTGATTCAGGAGCAACGAGTCATATGACAAGTGACAAGAATTTCTTTACTGATCTTAATTTAAATAAGAAAGAAGCCATTTATCTTGCAGATGGTAGCAAAATAACCGCAGAAGGTATCGGACAAGATATGCTAAATTGTTCAAAGAAGTTCGGACAAGATTCAAAGATACTTGTACAGGATGTGTTGTATGTTCCAAAATTGGAAGGCGGATTATTATCTGTGAAACGTTTAACAGAAAAAGGACTTACAGTAAAATTCAAAGATAATGAGTGTGCAATTATTGCAGGAAACAAGTTGATATCCAAAGTCAAGGCAGATGAACAATTATATCATTTTGACAAACCAAAGGAACAGATGAAGGTATGTACACATGATCACAAAAACTATATTCACATGTGGCATAGACGTCTAGGACATAGACACCCGGACAGTATAAGGGAACTACAGAGAAAAGAATTGACAAAAGATTTAAAGATATCAGATTGCTCAATTACCATAAGATGTGAATGTTGTATAAAATCCAAAAGCCACAAGGATATCTATTCCAAAAGAAAGTAAGATGAAAAGCGAAAGACCACTTGATTTGGTGCATACTGACGTATGTGGACCCATGCAAGTGACTACATCAGGAGGCAATAGATACATGTTGACTTTTATAGACGACTACTCAAGATACACAGTCACATAATTAAGAACAAAAGTGAAGTTTTTGATAAACTTGTAGACTATGTAACAAGATCAAGTAACAAATTTCAAAGAAAGCCAATTGTCATCAGAAGTGATAATGGAGGTGAATTTACAGGTCACAGAATAGAAGACTACTTAAGACAAAATGGAATAGAACATCAGAAAACTGTTCCATACACACCTGAACAAAATAGAGTAGCAGAAAGGAAAAGAAGAACTCTAACAGAAATGATGAGATGTATGCTGACAGATTCTAAACTACCAGAGAAATATTGGGGTGAGGCAGCAATGACAGCTACATATCTACAGAACCGACTTTTTTCCAGAAAACTGAAGAAAACTCCATATGAACTGTGGCAAGGTATGAAACCTAGTGTCAATCATTTAAAAGTTTTGGATGCAAAGTTTTTATATTCATTCCAACAGGAAAACGTTCCAAACTTCAAAACAGATCCATGGAAGGAATATTCGTTGGATATAGTGAAAACTGCAAAGGATATAGAATCCTAGATCCCAAAACAGACAGAGTTACAGTGAGTAACAGTGTGACATTCATTGAAGATTTAAATGAAGACATTATGATTTCAGTTGAAACAAAAAATGAGAAAAACAATAGTGACATAACTGAAGAAATATCTGATGAGAAAGAAGTAGAAATGAATGAAGAACAAAATACTGAAAGTGAACTACAAACAGACACAGAACCAAGACGTTCAATAAGAGAGAACAAAGGAAAACCACCAAAACGTCTCATACAAGACAAGTATAAGAAAAATCTATGAGCTTACCTCTTGGGAAGACATATCTAAACTTCCTGAAGAAGAAGCTAATAGATGGATAGAAGCAACAGAAACAGAAATTAAATCCATGCATGATTCAAATACATGGACACTAACAGATTTGCCAGAAGGAAGAAAAGCCATAGGATGTAAATGGATTTCAAAGTAAAATACCAAACAGATAACACACCTGAAAGATATCGAGCAAGACTCGTAGCTAAAGGGTATTCTCAAAAATATGGAGAAGACTATGATGAAACATTTGCTCCAGTTGTCAAACACACTACAATAAGAACTTTACTTACAGTTGCAGCAGTGGAACAGATGGAACTAAGACATCTGGATGTAAAGACAGCTTTTTTGAATGGAGATTTAACAGAAGACATTTACATGGAACAACCTCCAGGATTCAAAGATGAAAGAAATCCAAACAAAGTTTGCAAACTACAGAAAAGCATATATGGTTTAAAACAAGCAGCTAAAGCGTGGAATGACAAAATCACGGAAGTACTAACAAATGAAAAATTTCAAAGAAGCAAAGCTGATCCATGCTTGTACACAAAAAGGCTGAGTAATAGATGGATTTATGTACTCATATATGTAGACGACATTTTGATTTGTTTTAAACAAGAAAGGGATAAAGCAAACATTCTAAAAATCCTGAAACAAAATTTTGAAATCAAAGACTTGGGAAATGTAAAACAGTACCTAGGAATACACATAGAAAGAGAAGAAGACGGAAGTTTCCTACTGAATCAAAATCACATGATTCAAGACATAACAGAAAAATTTGGACTAAAGGATGCAAAAACAGTAAAGTCTCCAATGGAAACTAATTATCTCAAAGAGATGAACAGTGAAGAAAATATGCTACCAAACAATGAAGAATACAGAACAGCAAAAGGAAAACTACTATATCTATGTCACGGGTGTGTCGCTACGAAGATCGTCGCGATTGCACAGCCTGACTTCTCACAGCTGAGTTTCTGGTGCTGGGTGTTTTTCGGCAGTGAGGGAGTTAATTCTCCCTCTCTCTGTGCTAGACGAGGCCAGCCTCGCCCAGCTGCAATTAATGCTGCAGTAATGGGATTCCTTCAAATACCTGCCAGTCTGCTAGGGAAGTGTCGGTGAAAGCATTCCTGGCAGACAAACAGAGCGGCTTGTGGTATTTTGGAGTTTGGAGTGAAGTGTACTTTGTGTGTGGTTTTTTCCCTTCCTCGCTTTATCATTTATCTCCTTACCCGTTGGTGTTCCCTCTGTTGTTTTGGTGTAGTTTTGTATGCAAGGTGGTTGTTGATTTTCCCCTTGTACTGTCTCGTTCGTCTAGTACTGTGTGTGGGCTTATATTATCCCGTTCCCTGTTGTTGTGATCGGGGTCCTTCTCAGGACTAGATCACTGAGGTTCAGGGATCCTCAGGAGGTAGGACCTCTGTACCTTTAACAGTACCTCCAGGTAGAGGGATTAGTCAGGGCCCCAGCTTAGGGTCAGCTTAGGCCCCTAACCTCCGGTACGCAGAGACAGCGTGACATTTTCACCGACCGACAAAAGATTCTCTCCAGCTACCATGGATCCAGTAGCCAGTCTTGCTCGGCAGTTGCAGAGTTTGTCCATGGAGCTGGCGGACGTTAAGTCCAAGGTTTTGTACCCCCGGAGCAAGCCGGACCAGAACCTAAAGTAGCTCTCCCTGACAGGTTCACTGGGGGCAGGACAAGTTTTTTGTTTTCCGGGAGGCATGTAAATTGTACTTTCGGCTGCGGCCACAGTCATCGGGGAGTGATGAGCAAAGGGTGGGAATTGTCATCTTGCTCCTACAAGGGGACCCATAATCATGGGCGTTCTCTCTTCCCCCGGGCTCCCCGGCTCTCCAGTCAGTGGATAGGTTTTTTGCAGCTCTGGGTCTTGTATATGATGACCCGGATCGGATCTCCCTTGCTGAATCTAAGTTACGTAGGATCCAGCAGGGAGATCGTCCGGCGGAGGAATTCTGTTCGGAGTTCCGTAGGTGGGCCACGGACACCCAGTGGAATGACCCGGCTCTTAGGAGCCAGTTTTGTCAAGGTTTATCTGACAAATTAAAGGATGTGTTGGCACAGTATGACCCTCCCGCGTCACTGGAAGCCGCTATGGCCCTTGCTATTCGTATTGACAGACGGCTTCGGGAGAGGTGCGGGGTAACTCCGCCCCCTGTGATGACTCCACCTTCCTCAAGGGTCCCTTATATGGAGGTTCCCCTGGTCAGTCCAGAGGAGCCTATGCAATTAGGAGGGACATCATTTCGGGGGAGGGGACCGGCGGGGCGCCACAAAACAGGAAGTTGTTTCTTCTGTGGGAAAAAGGGACATTTTATTGGGGGGTCCATCCCGTCCTTTGCAGAGTAAAGGGTCGTCGGAAAACTATTGATCCCAGGTTGTGTGGTGGACGGCAATCTGGGAGTAAGTATTTCGTCCCTAAGTTCGTCTCAGTTTCTCGTACCGGCGGAGGTGGTGGTGGGTGCGAGAACTGAGAGGATATCTGTTCTTCTGGATAGTGGGGCCGGGGCTAATCTGGTGGACGCTCGGTTTGCCCGGTTCAAGGTATGCGACTGAGTGTGTTGGCTAAACCCATCCCCATATTCTCGATCGACGCCAGACCTCTCGGTCAGGGAAGTTTTTTGCAAGCTGTGCATAACGTAAAACTTCAAGTGGGGGCGATACATAAAGAACTGTTGTCTTGTTACGTGTTGGAGGGTCTTCCCACTCCTATAGTGTTGGGCCTTCCTTGGTTAACTAAGCATAACCAGTTATTAATTGGCAATCCAGAGAGATAAGCCAATGGAGTGAATTCTGTAATAAAAACTGCATGAATACGGTCATCGGTGCGGTCACTCCTAGGGTCTTACCTCCATTTCTGGCGGACTTTGAGGATGTATTCTGGGAGAAAGGGTGTCAGGAACTACCTCCTCATCGCGTGTATGACTGTTCTGTAAAACTGCTCCCTGAGGTCAAGTTACCTAAATCTAGGTTGTATAACCTATCTGGTCCTGAGAGGCAGGCCATGAAGGATTATATTGCTGAAAGTCTGGCTAAGGGGCATATTAGACCTTCATCTTCCCCGGTGGCCGCGGGGTTCTTCTTTGTGAAGAAGAAAGATGGAGGCCTACGCCCTTGCCTGGATTTCCGTGAACTTAATCGGATTACGGTCCGAGATCCGTATCCGCTCCCACTTATTCCCGATCTCTTCAATCAGATCGTGGGCGCCAAATGGTTCTCTAAGTTGGATCTCAGGGGGGCGTACAATCTGATTAGGATGAAGGAGGGGGATGAGTGGAAGACGGCGTTTAACACTCCGGAGGGGCATTATGAGAACCTTGTCATGCCATTCGGTCTGACTAATGCCCCGGTGGTGTTCCAACACTTTGTAAATGACATTTTTCGCCACCTGGTGGGACAGTTTGTGGTCATATATCTGGATGATATCTTAATTTACTCGCCGGATCTTGTGTCTCATCAGGAGCATGTTAGGCAGGTGTTACAGATCTTACGGGATAATAAACTGTACGCCAAATGGGAAAAGTGTGTGTTCGCCGTACAGGAACTTCAGTTTTTAGGTTTCCTGGTGTCAGCGTCCGGTTTTCGTATGGACCCTGGGAAAGTACGGGCAGTTCTTGAGTGGGATCTGCCAGAGAATCTTAAGGCTCTACAACGTTTCCTGGGGTTTGCTAATTATTACCGGAAATTTATTCGTAATTTCTCGTCCATGGTTAAACCTCTCACAGACATGACAAAAAAGGGGACGGATTTTTCTAGGTGGTCTGACAAGGCTTGTCAAGCATTCTCCTCCTTGAAAAAATGCTTTGCCTCGGCACCCATACTTATTCAACCTGATGCGTCACAGCCGTTCATTGTTGAGGTGGACGCTTCCGAGGTAGGGGTGGGAGCAGTATTGTCACAAGGTTCGTCCCCTGGTAAGTGGCATCCGTGCGCATTTTTCTCTAAAAAACTGTCATCCGCTGAGAGGAATTACGATGTCGGCAATAGGGAACTCTTGGCCATTAAGTTGGCTTTTGAGGAGTGGCGCCATTTTTTGGAGGGGGCAGTCCATCCGGTCACTGTCATCACCGATCACAAGAACCTGCTATATCTGGAGTCTGCAAAACGTTTGAATCCCAGACAAGCTAGGTGGTCATTATTTTTTACCAGGTTTAATTTTGTCGTCACATATCGTCCTGGGTCAAAAAATGTAAAGGCGGATGCCTTATCTCGTAGTTTCCCTGGGGCCGGGAATACGGAGGACCGGTTCCTATCCTTCAGGAGGGGGTGGTGGTGTCGGCAGTATGCTCTGAGCTTGAGGAGGAGGTATTGGAGGCTCAGGGGGACGCCCCTGTTGGACCTCCAGGGAGACTGTTTGTTCCAAATCAGTTGCGACAAAAGGTGATCGAGGCACACCATAATTCAGCTTTGGCAGGACACCCAGGGAGTAAAGCAACTGAGGATCTCCTCTCACGTCGGTTTTGGTGGCCTAACTTACATAGGGAGGTGGTAACTTTTGTCGCGTCCTGCGAGGTTTGTGCGCGCTCTAAGACCCCACATACCCGTCCGTCTGGGGCCCTCTTACCTTTGAAGATCCCGCAGCGTCCGTGGACTCATCTGTCTATGGACTTCATTACGGACCTCCCGCCATCTTCGGGTAAAACAGTCATACTCGTTGTAGTGGACAGGTTCAGCAAGATGGCACATTTTATCGCTCTTCCTGCTCTTCCTAATGCTAAAACTCTTGCGCAGGTGTTCATTGGGGAGATTGTGAGACTTCACGGGGTACCCTCCGATGTGGTGTCGGATCGGGGGTCTCAGTTTGTGTCCAAATTCTGGAAGGCATTTTGTACACGGCGGGGATGCAGTTGTCATTTTCATCGACTTTTCATCCGCAGACCAATGGTCAGACAGAGCGTCTGAACCAGAGCTTGGAGACATATCTCCGGTGTTTTTGTGTCAGACAACCAGGAGGACTGGGCTTCTTTCTTGCCTCTGGCGGAGTTTGCTCTTAATAATAGGCGGAGCGAGTCCACTGGTTAGTCCCCGTTTTTTGGGGCATATGGTTTTCACCCCAGTTTTGTACTTTCAGTAGGGGGGGCTCTTCTGGGGTTCCTGAGGAGGAACGATTTTCGTCGTCACTTGCTTCAGTGTAGAGAGGAGTGCTGAATAATCTGAGTACTATGGGAAACCGATACAAACGTATGGCTGATAGGAGGAGAGTGTCTGGTCCGGACCTAAGTGTGAACGATCTGGTATGGTTGTCTACCAAGAATATAAAACTTAAGGTTCCCTCCTGGAAACTGGGTCCCAGGTTCATCGGGCCATACAAGATCAGTTCTATAATTAATCCGGTGGCATTCCGTCTTGACCTCCCTCCTACATTTAAAATTCACAATGTGTTCCACAGATCGTTGCTTAAGAGGTATGTGGCGCCGGTGATACCTTCACCTTTACCTCCTCCTCCTGTGGTGGTCAATGGTAACTTGGAGTTTCAGGTGTCGAGAATCATCGATTCACGTCTGAATCGCCGGTCCCTTCAGTACCTGGTTCACTGGAAGGGGTATGGTCCTGAGGAGAAGACGTGGGTTCCTGCGTCGGATATTAACGCAGACCGATTAATTCGGGCCTTCCACACTACTCACCCAGATAAACCTGGCCCTGAGGGTCCGGAGGCCCCTCGTAGAAGGGGGGGGGTACTGTCACGGGTGTGTCGCTACGAAGATCGTCACGATTGCACAGCCTGACTTCTCACAGCTGAGTTTCTGGTGCTGGGTGTTTTTAGGCAGTGAGGGAGTTAATTCTCCCTCTCTCTGTGCTAGACGAGGCCAGCCTCGCCCAGCTGCAATTAATGCTGCAGTAATGGGATTCCTTCAAATACCTGCCAGTCTGCTAGGAAAGTGTCGGTGAAAGCATTCCTGGCAGACAAACAGAGCGGCTTGTGGTATTTTGGAGTTTGGAGTGAAGTGTACTTTGTGTGTGGTTTTTTCCCTTCCTCGCTTTATCATTTATCTCCTTACCCGTTGGTGTTCCCTCTGTTGTTTTGGTGTAGTTTTGTATGCAAGGTGGTTGTTGATTTTCCCCTTGTACTGTCTCGTTCGTCTAGTACTGTGTGTGGGCTTATATTATCCCGTTCCCTGTTGTTGTGATCGGGGTCCTTCTCAGGACTAGATCACTGAGGTTCAGGGATCCTCAGGAGGTAGGGATTACGCTGGCGGCCTGGACCTCTGTACCTTTAACAGTACCTCCAGGTAGAGGGATTAGTCAGGGCCCCAGCTTAGGGTCAGCTTAGGCCCCTAACCTCCGGTATGCAGAGACAGCGTGACAATCTAGCGACCATTACAAGACCAGACATCGCAGCAGCAGTAGGAATCCTGAGTGGAAAGGTATCAAAACCAAATAAAGCTGATTGGAATGCCGTGAAGAGAGTAATATGTTATTTGAAAGGAACTAGCAATGTTAAGCTGAAATTACCCACAGGTGATAATTGCATTTTAACAGGATATGTTGATGCAGATTGGGCTGGAGATCCAACTGACAGAAGATCTACCAGTGGACATATTTTTTTTCTCTCAGGTGAACCAATAAGTTGGACAAGTAAGAAACAGTCAATTGTGACACTGTCTTCAACAGAAGCAGAATATGTTGCAGCAGCACATGCGAGTCAAGAAGTACTGTGGTTAAGACAATTGTTGACAGAATTAGGACAACCACAGTTGGAACCAACAAAAATAAAAGAGGACAATCAAGGATGTCTTGTTCTTGCTCAGATGGAAAGGGTCAATCCAAAAACCAAGCATATTGATGTGAAATATCATTTCTTGAGAGATCATCAGGACCAAGGAGTCTTGAAGTTGGAGTATTGCCCTACTGAAGAAATGACAGTGGACATTTTCACAAAGGCGTTGAATGCTGATAAACATCAGAGACTAATAAAAAAGTTGGGTTTGATTGAATAAGTCCATACTGTTGAGAAAGGGTGTGGTCATATGCAACAGATTAGGACTTCTATATTATAAGTAAAAGGAGGACTTTATGCTGACCTGACAGTAGATGGCGATGTTGTGTAACGTTTCCTTCTTTAATGTATTGTATAAGAATTAGTCTTCTTTTGTTTAGTTTCACTTTCGTTTTGTTCCTGTTTGCTGATGCAATGCTATAATGACTGTGCATTCCTTCACCTCACGTTCAGAGAAGTAAACGCTTGTTATCCCATGCAACTTGCTCTGTGAAGTTTCCTGTGCAAAGGTGTGGATTCAGAAGCTGTGCAACAGGTCTCCTGTCCACTTGCTGTCTCCAGGACCTCTGCTACCTGTTTTCTGCACGCCTCACCTGCCTGCTGCACCGATGCCCATGTTTTCTAAGCCCACCTGGACCTTGAGCTTTCACTGCGGGCGACAAAACACAACATAGAGCCATACTCACAGAGCTGCACGGTGCTGTGTCCCCGCCAGCCGAAACTCCCAAATCCAGACGCTCCTCCTTGCTTCCCGACTCCGATTCTTCTGGTCCGCTGTCGCGCACATGGCCCGCGCCCCTGGCCTCCAAGTCACCAGGGGGGGCCGACGCGTTAGCAGACTGGCGCACCGCTGACCTCCTGTCCAGCCGTGATCTGGACCATATCCCGGACCCTAACCCGCCGGCCCGGTCCGCTTCTCTCTCCCCCGGACTGCCAGGCAGCTCCCCGCTGCTGCCCGCCGCTCTTCTATGACGCCCCTGCAGCACGGGGCCAGGCTGAACCTCATCACAAGGCCCCAGCCCACCCGTCACCACGGACCGCTTCCTGCTCCTCCTGCTGTGTGCCCTGGCCGGACGCTCCCGGGGGCAGCAGATGCCTGCACCGCATCCCGTTCTGCTTTCACACCCGCCGCCTTCATTAGCTGCCCCCGTGCCCCAGATGATCTGCGGCCTGGCCACAAGTCCCTGCGCCCGCCGCGCGCTCCACCACTCTGCCCGGCTGCATGTGAAGGCCCGACTTCCGGTCGGGCCTGTACTTCCGGCGCGGCGGCCCTGGATCTGCGTCCCGCGCCAGCAGGCCGGCTGGGCGGATTCCTGCTGGACCGAGCGCCGCGGACAGAAGCCCCACTGCAGCGCTCCGCATCCACAGGGTCCCCAGAGGGGCTCCGCAGCCCGCGCCTCTCAGGTGGCCGGGTCCTTCTCCCCCGCAGACTTGTCCCTGGTTCCCCAGCGGCACCGAGGCGCCTCCAGACATCCTCCTCTTTTAGACCGTGCCACTTCTCGGAGCCTGGACATCATTTCTTCTGCGGATGCCATCAGGTAAGAGCTGGTAAGATAAGGGTCCGTTCTCTTTGTCTTCCTGGGTGATAATGCCGTCTTCTCCCGCACTTTTCCAACTGACCTGGCCGCACCTCCCACCCCACCAACCGGCTCCAACCCCCAGCCAATCACCTCAAAGCCCCCCAGAAATGCTGCATTTTTTAAAAGCCCTCCCGGTCAATCGCAGTCATGGGAGGGCCTTCATTATCTGCCCTCCATTCCGGCCCCATCTGGATCCACCTCTCCAGGCAAGCCTAACATCCCCATATGTTTCTTTTCCTGTTGATATGTTCCTGTTTTCATACTTTATGTGTTTGTCTCTTTTTATGATGCATAGCTTCCTTGGTATTTTGGTTGCCGATGTTCTGTGGGCCATCGTATATAGTGCTGCATTTAATCCCCTACATGAAAGCGGGGTCTTTGTGCTGTCAGTCTGTAGGAGGTGTAGCAAGGATTAAGGGGCAGTGTTATGGCACTGTCTGTTCCTGGTAGCCTGGCAGATCTTATTATGGCTTGCATGGACAGGCTTTGCACAAGACAATCCATTTCACCGGTCCCAGGGTAACCCAATCCGTCACCCTTTAACCACTGTACAGGGCTTTGTACTTATGCAGGGCTCCTTGGGTTACAGCCATGGAGTGGCTGCTGGACGGTGGAACAAGCTGGCAGAGAAAAGGGTGGTCAAGCCTGGTCATAACAGAGGTCAAAGTCACGGACATAATCGAGAGGAAGTCGGCTGTGAAACGGCAGCGTGATTAGACACGGATGTCACATAACTGCTGTCCCATCTGACAATGGTCCTGCATAGCCTAGCAACTTTTAAGACCATATGTGTTGACCCGCACCACAATTGTGGATTACCAGAGCAATGGGGTACTCAGAGCCGAGCCCATGGAAGTCTATGGGGTTGTCACAGGTAGCGGTGGCTCGGTCTGTGGCCCTGGCGGTCAGGCGTATGTTTGGGGGGAATTATTTACAGGGGACTTGTATATAACAGTTCGTGACGCCACCTGTAGTTTTCTGATCACTAAGACCAGCGCTGCTGTAGATCTCTGAGGGGATGGTGTGGCAGCTAGATGTCGGGTCCCCTACAGGTGGGACTCTTCCCTCAGGGTCTATAGTGATGATGATGTAGTGAAGGTGTGCAGTTAAATGACACAGTCTCACATTAAAGCTTCTTTCCATACCTTTTACTTTCCAAGATGATAAGGCAGGTCCCGGGAAGCTGTTGGGGTGGATGGAGGATGCGTTTCAAGGTAACGGCTGAGCAGGTTATAGGCCTCCTTAAGTTTCAATGTAACGAGTCCAACTTGCATAAAGCTAAATTCCCTCAAAAGCTCCAGCTAATTCTGTAGCTGTACTGCCCGGTCAGCATGGTGGTCGAGTCTTCTAGTGGATAGAACTAAGTTCCTTCTCTCGTCGTGCACTGACTCAAAGTTCTTGTTCTACCTGACCCTGGTTTCGTTCTGACAAAAGGGCTTGTTCCTGTGACTTGAAGTCCAGCGAACCTCTGATTATTCTATCACTACGCTTGAAGCTGTAGCGACACTTCGGTCCCCAGTGACCGGTGACTAATGCAGGATAGTCCAATCCTTCAAGCACTTCTATAATTCTTTCCACTGCGCCCTTCGCCCTGCTCGCGCTCTTTATATCAGCACTGACTAGACTAGGATAATATTCGATCATCCGTACTAGCCTCCACTTCTGTACCGTCTCCCTGTGTTGACAGGAGATCTCGGCTCTCCAAAAGGCACCAGTCCCGACTCTCTGCACGCTCACAGGAGAACTTTCAGACTCCACTGTGCTACAGGACACTCCCCTATACACCCCTGCTGGGTGTGTCTGAAATGTATATGAGTGATGTCGAGCCTTAACCGTTACCTCTCCACTCATCCTCCCGGATAATGTGTGCCTTACATACCAGGGCTACACATTCCCCCTTGGTAAAATACAGCACTCCCGGGCTGTGAAATATAAAAAGAAAGACATTTTGTTTTGCATTAACAATAAACATTTAACATCAAACTCTTCCCAGCAGGGAGGTGAGAAATTCTTAAACGTTGCATTATGTACAATGGACATAGAAAAATACAAAAACATACTTTCAATAAATATGTCATATCAAACAGTATTCTTGTGAAGGACCCGCACCAAACCTTCAACGTGGGTCCTGGGTGGGCTGCAGGACATCTGGCTGCAGACCTCGCTCAGTGCCACACCACACGGGTTTTATGTTCAGAGGTAATTGTTACAGTTGGATATAGAACCACGAGAATGCATAAAGTGCAACTATATACATTATCAGTTCTGGGGCTGACATAGTCCACAGCCTCGAAGTCCATTATTCCTCCTATTTAGTAATGCACAATAACATAACAATACTTTTTACAATATTCACATAAGGTAAACTTTTTCTGGGTTAAATTACATTATTTTGCTAGAATTACTGTTGATATCGAATAGGTATCTTCCCTTTCGTGGTTCGCTCTGATCTACGTGGAGTAGCTTCAGGTATATTAGTCTGTGATCTACCTGCTCTGCGTAACGGCAAACTATAGAACTGTCTCAATCTTTCTATGGATCTGGCAAGCGTACTGATGGCTGGGCGGTGTGAGTCAGCTTCACCAGGGGATCCCATAGCATGGGGCGCTGCTTCTGATGGTCCTTCTTGAGATTCTGTAGGCTGGGGTGTTACTGGAATAGGTAACTCCTGAACTGGCTCAACTGGCACCATGGGCACAACTGGAGGTAGAACTTCCTCTTGTGGCTGATAAAACTGCAACACCGGAATGATTACAGCATCTCCCAGTCTGGGCCAATCCGCAGGGAAATCTCCCAGATCCGTGTGTATGACCTCTTCTTTTCTTTCTTCTCGATTGACGACAGGGTTCTCTTCACGAAGCTTTAAGGGTTCTGGACACAATTTCAAATGGTCTCTGGACACAGTGGATATTGTTCTTCCTCCGTCCTTACTGATGATACAAACTTTTCTGTTGTCATATTTGGAATCTTGTACGACATAGGGTTCTTGTTCCCACTGGTTGTCCAATTTGTGCATCTTCCTTTTTCTTTTCAATACCACTTCTCCAGGCATCAAAGGCTTGGCAGGAGCATTTCTGTTGTAAATATCTTCCTGTTTTTCCCGTGCCTTGTTGAGACTTTCTTCTACACAGACTTGCACTCGTCTGTATTGCTCTTGCCGATTAATGTCCCAGTTTTCAACGGCGTCATCTGCCTCCGGTTCTACCACTCCAAGTTCTAAATCCATTGGTAGTCTTCCGGGCCTTGCTCTCATAAGATAGGCTGGAGTGCAGTTAGTGGAACTTACAGGTATATGGTTATACAAGTCAACCAAATCAGGTAGTACGTCCGGCCACCGATTTCTGTCTTCCAACGGTATGGATTTCAACAAATCAAGGACAATGTGGTTCATTTTCTCGCAAAGGCCGTTGGTTTGAGGATGGTATGGTGTTGTTCTAATTTTCTTACACCCATACATGTGACAGAATTCCTTGAATAGGTCAGCCTCGAAAGCAGGTCCTTGATCAGTTAATACTTGCTCCGGATACCCATGCGGTCTGCAGAAGCTTGCTTGAAAGGTTCTTGCTGCCGTCACTGCTGTCTGATCCTTAACTGGAACAACCACCAGAAATCTAGAGTAATGGTCCACCATGGTCAAGGCGTATGAGTATCCAGATCTACTTGGCGACAATTTGACGTGGTCCAAGGCCACAATCTCCAAGGGACGAGTCGTCCGGATAGGCTGCAGGGGTGCCTTCTGACTACCGTAGTCCTTTCTTCTGAGACCACAGGGTCCACAGTTCCGACACCACCTCTCGATGGAGCTGCGCATCCCTACCCAGTAGAACCGGCACCTCAACAGGGTCTCCAGCTTTCTCCAGCCAAAGTGTCCTGCTTGATCGTGGTATGCTTCCAACACCATTTGGACGTCTGCCTTGGGGACCACTATCTGCCAGACCATCTCATGGGTCCTGGGGTTGACGTATCTCCTGCACAACTTCTCACGGTATAGGAACAACCGGCTTCTCTCGTTCCACAGGAGCTTTGCTGACATAGGTGCATCTTTTTCCAAGGAGGAACCTTCCTGTCGTAACAACTCCTTGATACGGCTGACCACTGGATCGCTGTCCTGAGTCTCTTTCCAGCTATGATGGGGTAAGGGATTTAACGTTGCACCATACTGCTTTCTGTAGACTCGCTGCTCGTGGACTATCCCATTTCGATGGAACGCAGGTAGCTCAATTTCTTCCAGGTCGTCCGATTCTTCTTCCGTGTCAGATTCATGCGGCATTCGGGACAATGCGTCAGCATTAGCATTCTTTCGGCCTGCCCGGTACTTGATGGTAAACTGGTAATTGGACAACCGAGCCATCCAACGCTGCTCCATGGCGCCCAGCTTGGCTGTTTCCAGGTGCGTTAAGGGGTTGTTGTCTGTAAACGCAGTGAACTGGTTGGAGGCCAGATAGTGCTTAAATCTTTCAGTAATGGCCCAGACCAGCGCCAGAAACTCCAGCTTGAAGCTGCTATAATTTTCCGGATTCCTCTCAGTTGGCCTGAGTTTTCTGCTGGCATATGCGATGACTTTTTCTTGGCCATTCTGCTTCTGACTGAGAACTGCTCCTAAACCTTCATTACTTGCATCGGTGTACAGCAGGAACGGTTGGCTGTAATCAGGATAGGTCAAGATCTCATCGCCTGTAAGGATCTCTTTCATCTTTTGGAATGCTTCAGCCTGTTCCTTACCCCAATTAAAGGGAGGGTTTCTGCTCTTTAGGGATTGTCCTACTAGGAGGTCCTGTAAAGGGGCTGCCTTCTTCGTGTAATCTTTCACGAACCTTCTGTAGTAACCCGTGAGTCCCAGGAACTGTCGCACTTCCTTGAGGTTCTTCGGCTCCGGCCACTTCTGGATAGCAGTGACTTTCTCTGGGTCCGGCGCTACTCCTTCCGAACTGACGATGTGCCCCAAGTATTGTACCTTCTGTTTGAGTAGATGGCATTTTGAGGGTTTCAACTTCATCCCGTACCTGGACAGGGACTCAAATACTTCTGCCAGGTGCTTCAGATGGTCCTCATATGTCTTGGAGTACACGATGACGTCGTCTAGGTATAGCAGCACGGTTTCAAAATTGAGATGTCCCAGGCAGTTCTCCATCACTCTCTGAAATGTTCCTGGGGCACTGCTGAGCCCAAACGGCATTCTGTCGAACTCACAGAGCCCCATTGGGGTGGTGAAAGCCGTTTTCTCACGATCCTCCTCAGCCACAGCCACTTGCCAGTACCCACTAGTCAGATCGAGGGTAGAAAAGTAGTTAGCCGTTTTCAGAGCAGCTAATGATTCCTCTATACGTGGTAACGGGTATGCGTCCTTATGTGTTATGCGGTTCACCTGCCTGTAATCCACACACATTCTCAAACTACCATCTTTTTTTCTAACCAGGACTAGAGGTGCTGCCCAGGGACTACAACTATCCCTGATTACTCCGGCTTCTTTCATATCTCGCAACATTTCTTTAGCCTTCTGATAATGGGCTGGGGGTATAGGCCTGTACCGCTCCTTGATGGGAGGATGACTGCCTGTAGGGATATGATGTTGTACTCCCTTAATTATCCCAAAATCAAGTGGGTGCTTGCTAAACACTTGGGCGTACTCTTGTACCACCCGTAATACCCCTTGCTTCTGGTGAGCGGGAGTGGTGTCCGTCCCAACATGGAGTTGCTGACACCATTCTGCCACCTGGGTTGCCGGGTCATTGTCCTCCGCTATTTGGCGGGAGTCTAAGGACTCAGTCGGGAGAATAGAATTATTGTCGACAGCATGTAGTTTAGCAATGGTTGCATAACGGGGTAAGTTTACCTCATCATCTCCCCAGTTGAGGAGCCGTACCGGTACTCTTCCATTCACCACTTCCACTACTCCCCTAGCAGTCATAAGTGTAGGTCTATGTTCTGAATGGTGGGGTTCTACTACAGCTTGGTAGCTCTGTCCTCTCAGACCTATGGCTGCCCTGCACCAGATTATCATTTCACTCATTGGGGTATCACAATGGGATTCGAGTCAGTGACCCGTACATTACCAATTTCGCCGTCTGTAAGCTTCGCTTGCTGCTGACACATCAGGGCCCGGATCTCTCTCTGGATCACTCCCTTCTGCCTTGGTCTGGCAATTTCAGCGAGCTGTTGGAGTAAGAACACAACTTCTCCCAGACAGTTACTGATAATGTTAGTACCCAAAATTATATTTAAACCGTTCTCCTCATTTGCAGTCTTTACTACTAGAAGCCCCTGGTCTTTCAACTCCTCTCTGCCCACTTTCACATCCACACATTTTGTCCCGAGTACTTCTACAGGAAGACCATTAGAAGCATACACGGTAAAGTCAGGGCTCGGGGGTTGAAGACTATCCATAGACCAGAACTTTGTATATAGGGCATCAGGTATTATGGTCACCTGAGACCCAGTGTCTAACAATGCCGGAACTGCAATACCATCTAGAATGATAGACAGGTAGGGTCGCCCACCCACATACCTGCGGTTCCAGTCTAGGGGGCCTGACGGATCTCCTCCTGGGTGTTGGCCCTCGGACCCAGGTTCTGCCTGTTTAAAGGACACTGTGGAGACATATGACCTTTCCGGTTGCAACGGTAACAGGTGATCTCCCGACGAGGAGGGTGTTGATCAGAGGTCGCTCCTGGGGGTGGCGTTGTCCTCCTCCGGGGGGCGACGTCTTCCTTCTTCTCCGGTTCATCCACGGGACGTCTTCTGGGCAGTCAGCTAATAAGATCTTCCCTTCTTCCTCTTTCCGCAGCTGCAGGGCATTCATCACAGCAGCCAGATTTTTAGTCAGCTGGCGCACCTCTGAGCGCAGACAGTCCAATTCACTAGGGGGTGTCACCTGCGTTTTGGCTTCTGCCACTAGCGGGGAAAAGGGGGGTACTGCCGGTTCCAGAGTGACTTCACCCTGGTGATGTTGGGTTGACACCTCAGGTTTGCCCAGGGGTCGCAGCCCTTTTATTGCCATGTCCTTAAGGGCATCAAAGGTAGCATCAGGATGATCTAAGGACCACCAGTTTACAGTTCTGCGTTCCTCTTGGGATCTCAATCCCTGTACAAATTGTTCTTTCAGCATCTTATTTTCGTCGATAGCATTTATATTATTAATCTGCTTAAGGGCTCTCAGGGCTCCTTGTAGTCGGCAAGCGTAGTCCCTGATGCTGTCACCTGGCTGCTGTGAACAGTGGTAGAAGGCCATCCGGAGATCCGTTTCGGTGCGGTCTTCAAACATGGCATGTAGCTTAAAGAGGATCGCAGGTAACGACTCCTGATCAACGGTATCCCAAGTCTCCACTTCCCTCTCAGCAGCGCCAGTTAGCTGCCCTAGCAGCACAGCAGCTTTTTGTCTCTCAGGCATGGAGTACATTTCTAGGATGCTGCATAACTTCCGCTTGAATCCTGCTAAAGTGCCTGGCTCGCCGCTGTACTGGGGAAGCCATTTCGCCCCAGGCATATATGGGAGCGTTAGTGACATGAGCGGGACTACCGGACTGGGTGCTGGGCCTGCGCCCCCATCTGGCGCTACAATGCCACGCGGTGCGGGGTCGGGGCCTCCGGCTGGGGCCGCACTGTCGGCCGGTTGTTGTGACATATTAGCGCCCCCTTGGTTAAACGGAGCCTACCGGTTTCAGAAGCTGCTATTTCACAGGCACAGCAGTGGGAACAGGACCTTCGTCGCAGGCGCTCTGATGTCAGAGCGTTCACTTCCTGCCGCAGGACCTGCCGCTGAGTCAGAGCCGGGGGCGTGTCCAAGACTTTGCGCGCTCTTTCAGGTACGCCCACCTTCTTCTCCAGCGCCTCAGGGCGCGAATATGGCGACAAAGATGGCGATATTTGGCGCCAAAAGTGCAAACAGTCCTTTTCACCAAAACACTCCACAGGCACACAGGGCTCGCAATTCTGCAAGTTTCGGATCCTGTTCGTGACGCCAAGTTTTGTGTTGACCCGCACCACAATTGTGGATTACCAGAGCAATGGGGTACTCAGAGCCGAGCCCATGGAAGTCTATGGGGTTGTCACAGGTAGCGGTGGCTCGGTCTGTGGCCCTGGCGGTCAGGCGTATGTTTGGGGGGAATTATTTACAGGGACTTGTATATAACAGTTCGTGACGCCACCTGTAGTTTTCTGATCACTAAGACCAGCGCTGCTGTAGATCTCTGAGGGGATGGTGTGGCAGCTAGATGTCGGGTCCCTACAGGTGGGACTCTTCCCTCAGGGTCTATAGTGATGATGATGTAGTGAAGGTGTGCAGTTAAATGACACAGTCTCACACATTAAAGCTTCTTTCCATACCTTTTACTTTCCAAGATGATAAGGCAGGTCCCGGGAAGCTGTTGGGGTGGATGGAGGATGCGTTTCAAGGTAACGGCTGAGCAGGTTACAGGCCTCCTTAAGTTTCAATGTAACGAGTTCAACTTGCATAAAGCTAAATTCCCTCAAAAGCTCCAGCTAATTCTGTAGCTGTACTGCCCGGTCAGCATGGTGGTCGAGTCTTCTAGTGGATAGAACTAAGTTCCTTCTCTCGTCGTGCACTGACTCAAAGTTCTTGTTCTACCTGACCCTGGTTTCGTTCTGACAAAAGGGCTTGTTCCTGTGACTTGAAGTCCAGCGAACCTCTGATTATTCTATCACTACGCTTGAAGCTGTAGCGACACTTCGGTCCCCAGTGACCGGTGACTAATGCAGGATAGTCCAATCCTTCAAGCACTTCTATAATTCTTTCCACTGCGCCCTTCGCCCTGCTCGCGCTCTTTATATCAGCACTGACTAGACTAGGATAATATTCGATCATCCGTACTAGCCTCCACTTCTGTACCGTCTCCCTGTGTTGACAGGAGATCTCGGCTCTCCAAAAGGCACCAGTCCCGACTCTCTGCACGCTCACAGGAGAACTTTCAGACTCCACTGTGCTACAGGACACTCCCCTATACACCCCTGCTGGGTGTGTCTGAAATGTATATGAGTGATGTCGAGCCTTAACCGTTACCTCTCCACTCATCCTCCCGGATAATGTGTGCCTTACATACCAGGGCTACACACATACTCCATTCACTTCTCTTCCATACCTGTCTCTACACCCCCTACATTAAAAAAGCAGTGCTTTCAGGAAGTCAGTGGGAGAATTAAGCCTCCATTATGTTTCGACAGAGTTGGCAAATATGGCAAAGTGGAAAATTCTTAGAGAATTCAGCACCCTGTTATTTAAAAACATGATTATATGACTTTTTCTACATTTTTTCCACTTTCCTCTCTTCAGGCATTATCTGTAATTTTCAGTTATGTCCGAGCTAGTGGGCAAAAACTAGATGCTTCTACAGTATACACATCACACATAGACATGATGGAGTCCCGTTCTTCTGTCCCTTTGTTGCACATGTTCAGAAGCAACAGTAAGACATCATACAGCAGTACTTAGCAGTGTAGCTGTGCATCCAGAAAGCAACAACAAGGAAGACATTATCCTGCAGCACTGATTAGTGTAGCTGTAAATCCAGCTCTGGGGTTAGAAAAATACTTACTAGAAAACAGAAGCACAATCTGTCCCTCTTTCTTTTTCTCTCTGCCCCTTTCCTCTCAATATACCCAAACAGGGCTGCCACCAGGAATTTCTGGCCCCCTTGAGACTCCACCCTGGCTCCGCTTCCACCCCTCAAACCTTCCACAGTCCCACCACCCACTCTTGGGAAAACTCCACTTTTGCACCACATCCTCACCAATCACGCATTAACAGTTCCCATCAAACACCATATCACATGCGGTACATAGCCATCAACTTTTGTTTTGGCCAAAATATTTTTCTTAAGCCGCCACCACGACAAGGTAGACTTTTTTGGCCAGACCCTACTCTTCCCTAATCAATTAAACATTTCTTAAAATATCCAATTCTCTTTTTAGGTGTATTTTTCTTTATTTTTTTTTAAGGGAATGTGTCACATAAATTTTTTAAAATGACTAGTAATACCACATACAAGGGACAAATACTGTCACACCCTGACCGGACCACATATTACCACCACATAGTGGCTGAATAATATCACATACAAGGGACAAATACCGCCACACCATAGCCAGACAACATATTACCACCACATAGTGACCGAATAATACCACATACAAGGAACAAATACCATCACATCATGACCAGACCACATATTACCACCACATAGTAACCGAATAATACCACATACAATTGACAAATATGGTCACACCATGACCAGACCACATATTACTACCACATAGTGACCGAATAATATCACATACAAGGAACAAATAACATCACATCATGACCAGAGCACATATTACCACCACATAGTGACCGAAAACTACAATACTGATCATTAATAAAAAACAACCAAACTAATATTACCATAAGTGCCATTATACACAGGAGGTCTGTATATAGTGTCAGTGTACAGGTAATACAGTGATCACCAGTGACATTATACACAGGAGCTCTGTATATAGTGTCAGTGTACAGATAATACAGTGATCACCAGTGACATTATACACAGGAGCTCTGTATATAGCGTCAGTGTACAGATAATACAGTGATCACCAGTGACAAGATACACAGGAGCTCTGTATATAGTGTCAGTGTACAGATAATACAGTGATCACCAGTGACATTATACACAGGAGCTCTGTATATAGTGTATAGTGTACAGGTAATACAGTGATCACCAGTGACATTATACACAGGAGCTCTGTATATAGTGTCAGTGTACAGATAATACAGTGATCACCAGTGACATTATACACAGGAGCTCTGTATATAGCATCAGTGTACAGATAATACAGTGATCACCAGTGACAAGATACATAGGAGTTCTGTATATAGTGTACAGGTAATACAGTGATCACCAGTGACATTATATATAGGAGCTCTGTATATATTGTCAGTGTACAGGTAATATAGTGATCACCGGTGACATTATACACAGGAGCTCTGTATATAGTTTCAAGGTACAGGTAATACAGTGATCACAGTTGACATTTTACACGGGAGCTCTGTATATAGTATACAGTATATAGTGTCAGTCTACAGGTAATACACAGACTTACCGGTGACGTCTCTAGCTGAAGTCCTTCATCTTCACTTTTCTTCTTCATCCAGCGCAGACTGCCATCACTTCTTCCAGCCAGGACTCGTTGCTGCATAAAATAACATATATTTTTCTACAGCACCGCTTCCAGAGCACATTCCCCACTTTTTCCCCAACTTCTACACTAAACAGCTGAATACAGACGTGCACCCACTATTAATATATAATTCGCTATTATGCAACCCACCATTCTAAATATAAATTGTAATCCACCACTGTGCATTCACTAACTATAAATGCCACTTTCCTAACCCAATAAATATATACATGAATTAGCCCCTGTACTCTTTCCCCCAATTCATTCAGTCACACTCCTGCATCCCCCACTATGTTCCTGCCGCTTCCCCGATTCATTATATTTACATGCCACCCTCCTCTCCAATTCATTAAGTCATGTCCTCTCTCTCTCCCACCCCACCTTCAATTCATCATCATTTGCTCTCCCTCACACTCAATTCATCATTTCCTCTCCCCACCCTCAATTCATTATCATTTGCTGTCCCCATCACCAAGTCTCAATACATCTGAGTCGCACTTAGTACCAGGGCAATGGGGTACTCGGCACCGAGCCCATGAAAGTCTATGGGATTTGTCACTGGCAGCAGGACTCGGTCCGTGGCCCTGGGCACTCATACAATGGGGGGGGGATATTTACAGGGGATTTGTAGGTAGTTCGTGACGCCACCTGTGGTCTCTGGTCAATTGTACCAGCGCTGCTGTAAGGGTCTTCACAGGGGATGTTATGGGGGCAGCTGGGTGGTAGGTCTCCCACAGGTGAGACTGGTCCCTGGAAGTCTATGGTGATGATGCAGGGTGTAGATAAGAATTCAGTCACACACAATGCAGCTTCTTTTCATACCTTTTACTGGTAGATGGTTCAAGTAGGTCCCGGGAGCTGGTCGGGGTGGAGAGTGCACATTCGGGTAACCACTGAGCAGGTTAGAGGCCTCCTTTACTTCCATATACATGTGAGTCCAACTTACGTGAAGCGAAGTTAACTCTGAACTCTCCAGCTTTCTCAATAGCTGTAATGCCCGGCCAACATTGTGGTGGAGCCTTCTAAGTGGTGAGAACTAAGTCCTTACTTTTGTCTGCGCTTGACTCAAAGTCCCCGTTCTCCCTGACTCCGGTTACGTATTGACACTTTGGGCTGCACTCTGCGACCTGTAGTCCAGATGCCTCCGGTTTTCTTGTTACTAAGCTTGAAACTCTAGCAACGCCTCGGACCCCGGTGTCCGGCAATTTAGTGCAGGTAATCCAATACCTGTAGCACTTCTCTGTCTTCTCCACTGCGCCCTTCGCCCTGCTTCCCGCTCTTAACATAAGCACTTGTAGCTTCTCATGGAAATGTCAGCTTTCTCCCAGAGCTCGCTGCACAGCTCTCAGTATCCTCCAAGTCCAGACTGGACTGAGACTGAATGGCTGCTCTGTCCTTAGACAGAAGCTAACTGACTGAAGTCAAACGGAACACTCCCTGAGTTTGACTGAACTGAGCTCTTCTCAGACAGGAAACTCCCTGATTGCTACGTGTCACTCCCCCCTATATCTCAGATGGGTGTGTCTGAAAGAGTGAGTGGCAGTGAATGCATATCAAGCGTTGCGATTACCTTCCTGTGCACTCTCCTGGATTTTATGTGTGCCTTACATAGCTGGGCCACACATCCCCCCTTGGTTAAACACAGCACTCCCGGGCTGTAAAAGAGAAAAAGAAAAACATTTTGTTTTGCATTAAACATCAACATTTTAACTCTTCCCATCCGGGAGGTAAGACTTCTTGAACGTTACAATTTGTACAATGAAGAATACAAAAGTATCAAAATATCAAGACATGCTCATAAATACAGGATACTTGTGGAGGACCCGCACCAAAAACCTCCCACGTGGGTCCTGGGTGGGCTGCAGGACTTCTGACTGCAGACCTCACTCTAGGCCCACCATACGGGTTTTTCTTCAGAGGTAGATAGATAGTAGTGGTTTCGTGTAAAACCAAGATAATGCACCGTAGCGCAACTTATTTACAAAGCAAGTTCTTGGGCTGGCACAGTCCACAGCCTCTCAGTCCATTGGCATGGTAAAAAGACACATAGATAGATATAAATTTAGAAATCAAGTATTCACATATATCTCAATAACTCACTTTACTTGCTTTACCCAACCGGGGTATTCTATGCAACTATGCAATCTACACATTTACTTTTTAACTTTTCAAATCCTCTACCCTTGTACCCAGCCGGGTATTCTACTCAATATGTAAAACATCATCATACACAGCAATAAAGTGCAAATTGGCAAATCTTCTTTTATCAACTTTTTACAATTCTTGGATACGGTAAACCCCTGTCTGGGTCCTACCGGTCTTCACTTTTCTTGCTAATTTCGATAACGTCTTCCACTCCTGGCGCTGGAACGACGCGGTGTTCTTTTGAACGCATTACAAATATGTCATGGCCTGCTATCAGCGTTTGAGTGGCCACAGTTCTCATTTTAACGGTGGACCCAACGGGTACTTCATTTCTGTAAGACGCTGATTGCGTCGCTGCAGGGGCCACAGTAACTCGCGTTGCTGGTTGCGTTGCTGAGATAGTCGCAGGGGGCGATGCAAAGTGGGTCGCAGATTGCGATGCAGAGTAGGTCGCCGATTGCGATGAGTATGCAGGGGGCGATGCAGGGGCATGGCCTGGTGCGGTGAGAGCCTGGGACTGGGACGCCTCGGTATTGTGTACGGTACCGGCGTCGGGGACGGGGTCACTGACGATGGAGACGTTCAGGGCATACCACCCCTTTAAACCCCAGTGACGTGTGTAGCTCACAATGTCCCCATTTATCAGGTCCCTCCCAGGATGACCGATGGGCAAGTGGGACTCCACGTCCCGGCGGCTCACAAAGACCCCCGCGTAGAGGCCTGGCTCGCGGATAAAGCCCCAGAACTTGCGGAGCTGAAACTCAGTAACGCACCCCTGCCGCCGCGGTTCCCGTCGGGTACCTTTATCCCGGCGGACTGTTTCTTTATCAGCGATGAACTCCTCATGCTGTTTTTGTCGGGACCGCTGTATGTTTCGCTCTTCCTCCTGCTGCTGTCTCACTTTCTCGCAGTGCTGCCAGGCATTTCCGGTTTGGAGGTCGTAAGTCACGTCGTCCAGACGCTCCATCTCATCCCAGTCGACTTCCGGCAACGATGGCTGGGACCCCTCCGGTGATCTTACCGGGGAACCATACTCTGCTGTGGCCTCCTGGCCTGGCTGGCACTCCGGACCGGGCAGGGCCTCCTCAGCCTCCTTCTCCTCCACCTCCGCATCGGTGGGATCAGGTACAGCACTTTTGGGGGCAGCCTCCAGTCTCTCTTTAGCATTCCTCAGCAGGGAACTTGGGAAATCAGGAGATGGCGTTATGCTTGTGGGAGAGAGCACTGCGTCCCACAGCAGCCGCTGTGTCTGGGCACGCCAGCGTCTCTCCGTCTCCTGCAAATCTGCATGACGCTGGATCATTCTTCTTAGCGCCGCAATTTCCTTCTGCAGCTCCAGCATGGCGGGGTTAGTGTCCCGATCTGGGGACAGCTCCGGCACAGGTAGTAAATCTTCCGGTAAGCAGGGTTTGTATGCCTCCGGTCCTCTGCACAGATTCTCCTGTCCTTCCGCCATCTCGTCCCAGGCCAGACTGTAGTTTTCATCAGGAACAGTCCGGTCCCTTCCGTGGAGGCGGGATTTGCGTCTCCTCCTCTTCGCATAGAGGATGAAGAGGAGGCGGATTTCTTTAGCAGTGGGACAGGACCGCACATTATAGTAGCATTTGGAGAGGGCGGCCATATCTTTCGCGCCTCAGGGGGGGTACACGCCCACGAATGCACGCCCACCTTCTTCACCAGCGCCTCAGGGCGCCAACTTGGCGGTAAAATGGCGGTATTTGGCGCCAAATGCAGCAAACAGTCTTTTTCTCACAAAACAGTTCAATAGGCACACAGGACTCACAATTGCAAGTTTCGCATCCTGTTCGTGACGCCAAAGATGAGTCGCACTTAGTACCAGGGCAATGGGGTACTCGGCACCGAGCCCATGAAAGTCTATGGGATTTGTCACTGGCAGCAGGACTCGGTCCGTGGCCCTGGGCACTCATACAATGGGGGGGGATATTTACAGGGGATTTGTAGGTAGTTCGTGACGCCACCTGTGGTCTCTGGTCAATTGTACCAGCGCTGCTGTAAGGGTCTTCACAGGGGATGTTATGGGGGCAGCTGGGTGGTAGGTCTCCCACAGGTGAGACTGGTCCCTGGAAGTCTATGGTGATGATGCAGGGTGTAGATAAGAATTCAGTCACACACAATGCAGCTTCTTTTCATACCTTTTACTGGTAGATGGTTCAAGTAGGTCCCGGGGAGCTGGTCGGGGTGGAGAGTGCACATTCGGGTAACCACTGAGCAGGTTAGAGGCCTCCTTTACTTCCATATACATGTGAGTCCAACTTGCGTGAAGCGAAGTTAACTCTGAACTCTCCAGCTTTCTCAATAGCTGTAATGCCCGGCCAACATTGTGGTGGAGCCTTCTAAGTGGTGAGAACTAAGTCCTTACTTTTGTCTGCGCTTGACTCAAAGTCCCCGTTCTCCCTGACTCCGGTTACGTATTGACACTTTGGGCTGCACTCTGCGACCTGTAGTCCAGATGCCTCCGGTTTTCTTGTTACTAAGCTTGAAACTCTAGCAACGCCTCGGACCCCGGTGTCCGGCAATTTAGTGCAGGTAATCCAATACCTGTAGCACTTCTCTGTCTTCTCCACTGCGCCCTTCGCCCTGCTTCCCGCTCTTAACATAAGCACTTGTAGCTTTTCATGGAAATGTCAGCTTTCTCCCAGAGCTCGCTGCACAGCTCTCAGTATCCTCCAAGTCCAGACTGGACTGAGACTGAATGGCTGCTCTGTCCTTAGACAGACGCTAACTGACTGAAGTCAAACGGAACACTCCCTGAGCTTGACTGAACTGAGCTCTTCTCAGACAGGAAACTCCCTGATTGCTACGTGTCACTCCCCCCTATAGCTCAGATGGGTGTGTCTGAAAGAGTGAGTGGCAGTGAATGCATATCAAGCGTTGCGATTACCTTCCTGTGCACTCTCCTGGATTTTATGTGTGCCTTACATAGCTGGGCCACACACATCAATACAGCAATAATTTGCTCTCTCCACCACCCTCAATCATTTGCTGTACCCCACCCTCAATTCATCGTGATTTTCTCTCCCCACCCCCACACCCTCAAGTCATCACCAAACTCTTTTTAATTCATTTTTTTAAAAAAGAAAGTTTTTCATACTTCTCATATGATCTCCTGCAGGTGCAGCTCTGCTTCTGGTGACTTGGTGAGTGGCGCGCTTACATGCCGGCCCAAATGCGATGACGTCATCGCGTATGCGCCGTCATGAGCACATCACAGAAGAGTAGGAGGGACTCCCTTGGAGCTGCTGTTCCGTGCAGCTCCATGAAGGCCCCGTGGGCTGAGATGTGCGCAGCCGTTGGTGGTGTGCTGGAAGTAGCGCACCCTACTTTATAATACCCTGGGGCCAGGTGAGCAGGGGTACAAAAGGGGGAGCTCGGACTGGGTCCAGGCCCCTCCTGTTTACTTCTGCTCACCGGGCCCCATACAACAATAAGGGCAGTAATGCTCTGATGGCAGCCCTGTATCCAAGCAATGAAAATCGAGGCTCTCAGGAGGATCCTCAGTGCCTGCCCTCACCTACAAAACTCCCTCCAACCCCATAGACTTCAATAGAAAGCTGTAATCTGATCCCTCAGTGAGCAGCCAGTCCTCTTGTTTTGAGCCATATGGATTTTACCAGGAAGAATTGGCTCATAATGTCACGCACAGTGTGGGAAGACTAAGTGCAACATGAGGGGAAGATGAGGGGGGAGCCCAAACACTAGGGAAGTTGGGAGTGGAGACCTCTAGGCAGCTGTAACCTCACCCTGTCTGTCCTAAATGTCCCTATATAGGTTCTGCACCTATCGTCGAGTATGAACCTAATCTCTGCCTGACCCTTATCGATAGGCCCTGGTTAGGGAGAGGACGGGGTAAGCAATAGTCGAACAAGGGGAACACTTATCTTGAGCAGACTCAGAGAGGAAACACCAGATGTCCTCCAACAGCACTAGAGAGGAAGATAGCCAACTGCTATAGCTCCAGGTCTTCACAAGGGAGAAATGTGAATATCACCAGTGATTCCCAGAAGCAGACTGGGAGTCTATAAGCACCCAGGTCCAGGTGTGTCAATTAGAGCCGGAGGGAGGTTGCCGCTTGGTCCAAGAGTAAGAAAGATTAAGAAGGCATCTGCAAAGCCAAACGCAGAGACCTTCTGCAGCCAGATACAGAGCGACTGTCTGTAGCATCAGACACACCTGTGACACATAAGTGGAGAAAGAAGCCTATTTTTGTAATAAGAAAAATTTTATTTTTTTTCATTTTACACTTTGCAGTTTGCTTTACGATGAAGCTTCCTTAAATCCTTTCAGACAATGAGTGCTCATTCATTTGTATTCCCATCTATAGGCGTATAAATAAAGCTGACTTCTCACTTTGGGTATATCTGGAGTACATTTTGCTTTGATTACACCATTGAAGACGTCGTCGCACAGGAGAAGTCATTACCTGTCACATTTATAATCCAGTAATTGCCTGTAAACCGCTCGGTACTGCAGTGCCTTCTCCAATAATCACTCTCTGATGGTTATAATCCCCCACTCACCGCAGCTTTACAGTGCAAACACTTAAAGTCTCGCTCTTGACGTTCTGATCAAATGATGCTTGAAAGATTAAGGGAGTAAAGGAAAGAGCAAGGTGTTCGTCCCACATAGACTTCATCATATTCCGCGGTGTGTGGGATAACGACGAGCTCTTGTTATGGTCAAGTATTGGAAAGTTGACCCTCTAAACCACAATCCGCTTGGCGCAGGGTAATCCAGGGTGTGTAATCTAAGGAATCTCAAGGTTTTCTTACTGAAGAAGATGCAGACTTTTTTGCAAGATGTTGAGGTCCATGAGATAGCCACAGATTCGTGGTGGTGACACTTCCAGAGCCAAACGTTCTAAGGGTCAACGACCACCTGAATGTGTGCTTGGATGGTGGAAATTGTCCCTTCAGGGAGGAAGAGGACTTGAACTCTAGTGCCATGTATCGGAAGTAGCATTCCTAAAAGTCAATATAAACTCTTTAACGAGCCTTGCCATGTGACTTAGGCCAAACCAGAATCTCATCACGCAGACGTGTTTCGGCATGTTCCCACTCATTAGTGTAAAGCATGAGATCTGACTTGTATAGAGATCTCTGACTGTGGTATAAAGGGTAACGTTTTCTCCTTATGAAGAGTGACATGTCTGACATGCCAGGGTGAGGAGGCTTACAGGCTATGCATTGCCTCCTTACCCTGGAATATCTTGCATGCCACTTGTCATAAGGAGAATTGTTACCCCTTTGGATGGTAGGGAAGAGGAAATATTCAAGGAGCACTGTTTTCCAAGAAGTTTTGGTGTTGCCCAGAGGACCCTCCTTTATCTGGCTGCTTCACGGATGTATCGGGAGGTTTAGCAAATATAGTTGATCACCCACCGGATAGGCCACCTAGCCGATATTAGGAGATGATATTGGTCGTGACAACCTGATGCCAAGAACCAGGAGGAGAGCCACTGCCTGGAGCAGGAGGAAGAAAGGCTAGGCTGCCCAACAACCCAATCTAGATGACAACTGATACCCAGTGCTGGAGTGAAGAGTCATGAGTATAGATAATTCTAAATAGCATTTATTTCGAATAAGGCAAATGCCACCTTATAGCGCCTCCTCATGGTTCTGAAGGTGACTGTGCGGAGAAATGTACCTACCAGGCTACTGCTGAAACAAAACTGTTTTCAGTGCTTACAGTGACACTGTAATAATGAAGACCTGCATCCACCACTAGGTGGAGCTCACTGCATACAGATTTATGAGGTTATCATTTATCAAGTCTGAGCTTATTTATCAACACAGCTTGTCTGTACAGATATATTATGAAACTATTTTGGACCTAAAAATTAAATAGTGGACATTAAATTTAATATTGGAGCAGCAAATTGGTCGATGCTTATGGATCCTATGATTTCTGTGTGGCCTTCATTGCTTTATCAAGTCAGAGTTTATCATGTATCAACAAAGCTTCCTGATAAATACATATGATGAATTTAATCACATCATTTTGAACCAAAAAGTGGAATAGAGAATATAAACTTTAATACTAGTATAGTAAATTTATTGGCGCCATGACGCTTTATGATTTCTGTGTGGTTCACATTTCTTTAGGCAGAAACACTAAGAGTGAGCCACAGGCTTTACTGTTAGTGTTTTTGCCTTCCATTTCCCTTAGTGCATTTTAATATTGGCGTTGCAAATTTGTCAAAGCTAAGGGATCCTATGATTTTTGTATCAGCCCCATTTCTTTTGGCATTTAGGCAGAGACACTAAGAGTGAGCCACAGGCTTACTGTTAGTGTTTCTGTCTTCACTTTCCCATAGTGCTTTTTAATTTTGGCATTGTATTTTTGTCAAAGCTAAGAAATCCTAATAATTTTATATGGTCCCTATTAATTTAGGCAGAAACACTAAGAGTGAGCTACCGGCTTACTATTAGTGTTTCTCCCTTGCATTTGCTTTAGTGCTCTTTAGTCATAGCTAAGGGATCCTATGATTTTTATGGAACCCCATTTCTTTAGGCAGAAACATTAAGAGTGAGTCACAGGCTTACTGTTAGTGCTTCTGCCTTCCATTTCCCTTAGTTTTCTTTAATATTGGCTTTGTACATTTGTTAAAGCTAAGGGATCCTATGATGTTTGTTTTTAAGCCCCATTTCTTTAGGCAGAAACACTAAGAGTGAGCTACCGGTTTACTATTAGTGTTTCTCCCTTGCATTTGCTTTAGTGCTCTTTACTCAAAGCTAAGGAACCCTATGATTTTTAAAGGGCCCCATTTATTTAGGCAGAAACAGTAAGAGTGAGCTACAGGTTTACTATTAGTATTTCTCCCTTCCATTTCCTTTAGTGCTCTTTAGTCAAAGCTAAGGGACCCTATGATTTTTATAGGGCCTCATTTCTTTAGGCAGAAACCCTAAGAGTGAGTCACAGGCTTACTGTTAGTGCTTCTGCTTTCCATTTCCCTTAGTTTTTTTTTAATATTGGCTTTGTAAATTTGTTAACGCTAAGGGATCCTATGATGTTTGTTTAGGCCCCATTTCTTTAGGCAGAAACACTAAGAGTGAGCTACCGGCTTACTATTAGTGTTTCTCCCTTGCATTTGCTTTAGTGGTCTTTAGTAAAAGCTAAGGGATCCTATGATTTTTAAAGGACCCCATTTATTTAGGCAGAAACAGTAAGAGTGAGCTACAGGTTTACTATTAGTATTTCTCCCTTCCATTTCCTTTAGTGCTCTTTAGTCAAAGCTAAGGGATCCTATGATCTTTATAGGGCCTCATTTCTTTAGGCAGAAACACTAAGAGTGAGCTACACTGCTTACTATTAGTGTTTCTCCCTTGCATTTGCTTTAGTGCTCTTTAGTCAAAGCTAAGGGATCCTATGTTTTTTATAGGGCCCCATTCCTTTAGGCAGAAACCCTAAGAGTGAGTCAAAGGCTTATTGTTAGTGTGTCTGCCTTCCATTTCCCTTAGTGGTCTTTAATATTGGCTTTGTAAATTTGTTAAAGCTAAGGGATCCTATGATGTTTGTATAGGCCTCATTTCCTCATTTCTTTAGGCAGAAACCCTAAGAGTGAGCCACAGACTTACTGTTAGTGTTTCTCCCTTCCATTTCCTTTAGTGCTCTTTAGTCAACGCTAAGGGACCCTATGATTTTTATAGGGCCCCATTTCTTTAGGCAGAAACCCTAAGAGTGAGCCACAGACTAACTATTAGTGTTTCTGTCTTCTGTTTCCTTTAGGACTTTTATTTCTACCTATAACGTAGAATTTAGTGCTCATACATAGGCCGCGTACAGATTTCTAGAAGCAAGGGGTTGCATTTTTTTTTTTATTTGGATGTGAATTGGGAAGAAAAATGAATGAGAAAGAATAAGTGAAAATACAAAGCTCCTACAATGTACTGAGAAAGATCTTCGAAACGCCTAATAGAGAAGTAATGTCGTTTTGGCGGAGTATACGGTTTATTTTACTAGGCGGCGTGAATTTCATGCACTTTTCATTCGGCGTTCTTTATGCGCCCATCACAAATAAAACTTTTTCGAGTGTTAAACCTTTACCGTCGCCGAGAAGAGATTCACCTTCTCCTGTCGTATCAGACGCAGATAAATATAATTTTATGGATGGCCGACATAAAATAAGAGGCAGTATCTTTTCTGAGGACCTCGGCTGGCATCATAAACCATAAGAGGGAGATGTGCCGTTCTAAATGTCACCGCCAGACAGATAGAAACGTTTCTTTTTTTCTTTTTTTTTTATCTCTGTCTTTCATATCGGTCGCATTATGTACGAAAAATTTCCAAAAGGAGGAGGAAACTGATAAGGAAGCAAAGATATGCAGAAATGATGGGATGTCTGGCGAGACAACAGGGAGAAAACATCCGTCCTGTTATATGAAGTCTATTACAAAGACATAGTTAAATATACTCTTAAAGGGGAGAATCATTTGTGTTTCCAGCCATCATGACTATTATATAGTAATTTATAATGACTGTCCCCCTTTAAACTCTATTTTCCATTTGCTGATTAATATAATTTTTAGGGGGTTTAGAGCCCCCCCATCCTCCTGGCTGGACGAACCTGGCGAGAGCATCCTGATTTTTAGTACTGTTGGGGCTTAGTTTAAAACCATGCTCAAAAGTTTTGGGGACATTTCTGTTACGTTCCTCCGGACAGGGTCTAAATGTGGCAAATATTGCACTCTAAATGTTGGTAGATATGCGAAAGACTAAACTCAGAGGTCTAGTAACATCCTCCATAATTCCAACCTCCTAATCCTGTCTCGAAAAAAATTTGTGCTGCACCATTTCTCTAGAATGCGCTACCCCGGGCAATCAGATTGGTTAAATTTCCCATCGAACGGGCTCTAAAAAAACCTGAATTTTATTGCTTACCCCTAAAAGCTAATGGTGAAGGGGCTTGTAGGGTTGTATGGTGATTTGTTTTTATAGTGCTACCCCCTACAATAGAAAACTGTGATAAGGGGACTTTTTGGGGGATTGAATGGTAAGAAAAAGGGCAGATGTAACAGGCTGAGGCCGGTGAAGACAATTTTGAATGACACAATTAATTTTACCATATAAAAAAACCCTGAAATTAATAGTGCCATTGTTTTTATGTAGGGGTTCTGTTTTTCCATCTACATTTGTGCCGATCAGATATGATTATTCCGATACGAAACTTGTGTGAGCTTTTTTATTTTAGTACCTAAAAAAAAGTTCAGAACTTTATAAAAATAAATTAATAATAATAATTGGTGTTTCACCATTTTCCAAGATCCAAAATGTTATTACATTTCCACTGATGAAGCTGATTGAAGTCTTGTCATGTATGATAAGTGAGTATACAGCCGAAACAGCAGGAGCTCACAGCTGCGGCTTTATGCGGCTTTTATTCCCTACCTGTTTTATCACAGGAGCTTCCCTACCTGTTTTATCACAGGAGCGAGCGTTTCTGCTGCGTTTCCATTATTCTTAGCTCATTATATAAGTCTCCAGCTGAGCTGGTGAGTTTGTATGTCACTGACTTGATTGATGATGACCTCAGAGTGTTGGAAACGTGGCAGAAACACTCATTCCTGTGATAAAACAAACAGACAGGGATATGTGTTCACTCACACAAACAGATGCAAGCCTTTGCTGTTTCGTCTGTATACCCACTTATTATAAGTGACTTATGCTTCCCTCCCTGGACAGGAGCTGTGGTATATACCGACTATCAACTGATCATGGTCTCACATAGTCACAGGAGGAGCACATTTATAATATTATTTCAGCACGGGAACATTTTTTTTTAACACATCTAATTGTGGAATGTATAGATTTATTAATTAGAATGTACTTTGTTTGTGGGACAACCCAATTAAATGCCACTGTCAGCAGCATTTAAGTGGTTAAAAAGCTAACTCCGATCACTGATGTTAGAAGCAGGTGCCGTCTGTATAGCACAGCCAGCACTCCATGCACTTGCGTGTGCCGTACTTGTAAAGCAGATGTCAGGAAAGGGTCTAATGAAAGGAATAGGAAAGAGATACAATACCACGTACAACCTGTGAACAGGTGGGGCGCTGTTTCCTGTTTTTTTGTTTTTTTTTTGCTAATCCTTTAACGCAGTTATCTGCATTGAATCACCTCTATAAAACAAAATAACTTTCGAGTATTCGTAGCTGTGAGTTAATTGCTGACTTGGCTGGATGTATCCACAGAACGAGAATCCCCCCTACGTTTCGAAAATCCACAAAGCTCACAGCCAGCGCCGCACGTCCCAAAGTCATTTGTAAATCCTCCAGATACCACGTACAACCTGTGGACAGGTGGGGCGCTGTTTCCTGTTTTGTGTTTTTTTTGCTAATCCTTTAACGCAGTTATCTGCATTGAATCACCTCTATAAAACAAAATAACTTTCGAGTATTCGTAGCTGTGAGTTAATTGCTGACTTGGCTGGTTGTATCCACAGAACGAGAATCCCCCCTACGTTTCGTAAATCCACAAAGCTCACAGCCAGCGCCGCACGTCCCAAAGTCATTTGTAAATCCTCCAGATAACTGGCACGCTGACTTCCATATGGCCGGGAACAGCAGTTGTTCACTACGGGGTGCCGGGATCACGCAGGCAGACGACACGACGATTATGCCAACCTCTACTTCAGGGTGTGTGACAAATGAAACAAATTAGATTTGAGGTTCAATGTGTCTCGTGGAAGGTTCTTTCTGTAATTAACATCTAAGGCTTTAATGCCGCCACTTGCTCTTTTTCCCAGCGGCGGATAATCAGCCGCCATTCCTAGGGTGCTGAACTTGACCCCGGTGTTCTTGTATTACAAGATATTTGTGTCTAGATAGGAAACTGGGACATGTGAACTGTAAGTTCTTGGGTCAAGGGGGAAAAAGGAACATGGAGGCCGAGCAGAATAATCGTATTTTGGTTGCAGAGGAAGCAACAGAGTTAATTTTATAATTAAAGACACAATGAAACTTGTCATCGTGGACTTCCCTTTGCCGTGGCATCAGATCATGCAACCTGTGAGCTAGGAGGGGGGATACCCCGTCTCCTGGTGGTCCCTGGACATCGACGGTATCTGCATCTGTCCCACCTGTGCGTCTAAGTGCCAGTGCAGCAGGCACAATGATGTCACTAGATGGCGCCGGCTGTACTGAGTCTCAGGCCACGCGCTGCACAGACCACAGCTGTTCATCAGGGGAATGGGGCTAGGTAAGTACAGGTGATTCACACAAAATTAGAATATCATCAAAAAGTAATTTATTTCAATTCTTCAATGCGAAAAGTGATACTCATATATTATATAGAGTCATTACAGAGTGATCTATTTCACGTGTTGCTGTAACTGTGGGGATATCATACTGTGTGGGTGGCTGTGGACTTATAACGTGTGGGGAGATGTGAGGACATCATGCTAGGTGGCAGCATCATACTAGGTGGGGGGCATCATATTGTATGGGGTGGTATAGTGGATTTTATACTGTGGGAAGAACTGTAGAGGCATCATACTGTGTGGGGGACTGTAGAGGCATCATACTATGTGAGGGGCTGTGGGGCCATAATACTGTGTGGGGATCTGTGGGTCAGCAAACTGTTTGGGGTTCTGTGGGATGATCATACTAGGTGGAGGGCTGTGAGGAGATCATACTAGTGTGGGGGCTCTTGGGGCCAGCATACTATGTGGGGGGCTGTGGGGCCTTAATACTGTGTGGGGAGTTGTGAGTCATCAAACTGTGTGGGGGGCTGTGAGATGCTCATACTAGGTTGGAGGGCTGTGGGGCCATCATAACAAGTGGGTGGCTGTGAGGCCATCATACTGTGTGAAAGGGCTGTGGGGCCATCTTACTAGGTGGTGGGCTGTGGGGCCATCATACTGTGTGGGGGGCTGTGGAGGCATCATATTGTGTGGGGGGCTGTGGAGGCATCATACTGTGTGGGGGCTGTGGAGGCATCATACTGTGTGTGGAGCTGTGGAGGCATCATACTTTGTGGGTGGCTATGGAGGCACTATACTGTGTGGGGGGCTGTGGAGACATCATATTGTGTGGGGGGCTGTGGTGACATCATACTGTGTGGGGGGCTGTGGTGACATCATACTGTGTGGGGGGCTGTGGTGACATCATACTTGAACAGAGGGTAGGTTGAGAGGAGAGAAAATCCCAATTAGAACTTTTGCTAATGGGTTCTATGGTATCTACGTACACTGCTGTCTTTCTGTACTCGGGAACAAATCGCAATACATTGGGGAACCAGCAGTTTTTAAAAGAATTGTTTATTTCCATAAACTCTATTCATGTAGATGGGGGACCTCTTTTCAGATTCACCATCTCTTGGAGTAGAAATAACTTATAACATTCATGTCCTGCTTTGGAGGACCTATCTTCTTCTAATTTACACAACCTATTAATTTGAATGTAATACTTAATTTCTCCTGTCGGGGCACTGTAGAGAAGGGATACACTAATAATAATAATATTGGTATCATTGCTATTATTTTATTTTTTATTATTATTGATATTATTATTATTAATAATAATTCCAATAATAATAATACTAATATCAATAATAGTAAGAATAATACCACTAATAATAATACCAATTCTACAGTCATGGCCAAAAGTTTTGAGAATGACACAAATATTAATTTTTACAAAGTCTACTGCTTCACTATTTCTAATGGCAATTTGCATATACTCCAGAATGTTATAAAGAGTGATCAGCTTAACAACAATTACTTGCAAAGTCAATATTTGGCTAGAAAATGAACTTTATCCCCCAAAACACATTTCAACATCATTGCAGCCCTTCCTTAAAAGGACCAGCTAACCTCTTTTCAGTGATTGCTCCATTAACACAGGTGTGGGTGTTGATGAGGACATGGCTGGAGATCAGTCTGTCATGATTAAGTAAGAATGACACCACTGGACACTTTAAAAGGAGGCTGGTGCTTGGCATCATTGTTTCTCTTCTGTTAACCATTGTTATCTCTAAAGAAACACGTGCAGTCATCATTGCAATGCACAAAAATGGCCTAACAGGGAAGAGTATCGCAGCTAGAAAGATTGCACCTCAGTCAACAATCTATCGCATCATCAAGAACTTCAAGGAGAGAGGTTCCATTGTTGCCAAAAAGGCTCCAGGGCGCCCAAGAAAGACCAGCAAGCGCCAGGACTGTCTCTTAAAAGTGTTTCAGCTGCGGGATCGGGCTACCAGCAGTGCAGAGCTTGCTCAGGAATGGCAGCAGGCAGGTGTGAGTGCATCTGCACGCACTGTGAGGCGGAGACTCTTGGAGCAAGGCCTGGTCTCAATGAGGGCAGCAAAGAAGCCACTTCTCTCCAGAAAAAACATCATGGACAGACTGATATTCTGCAGAAGGTACAGGCAGTGGACTGCTGACGACTGGGGTAAAGCTATTTTCTCTGATGAATCCCCTTTTCGATTGTTTGGGACATCAGAAAAACGGCTCATTCGGAGAAGACAAGGTGAGCGCTACCACCAGTCTTGTCTCATGCCAACTGTTAAGCATCCTGAAACCATTCATGTGTGGGGTTGCTTCTTAGCCAAGGGAATCGGCTCTCTCACAGTCTTGCCTAAAAACACAGCCATGAATAAAGAATGGTACCAGAATGTCCTCCAAGAGCAACTTCTCCCAACCCTCCAAGAGCAGTTTGGCGATCAACAATGCCTTTTCCAGCATGATGGAGCACCTTGCCATAAAGCAAAGGTGATAACTAAATGGCTCAGGGAACAAAACATAGAGATTTTGGGTCCATGGCCTGGAAACTCCCCAGATCTTAATCCCATTGAGAACTTGTGGTCAATCATCAAGAGACGGGTGGACAAACAAAAACCTAAAAATTCTGACAAAATGAAAGCATTGATTGTGCAAGAATGGACTGCTATCAGTCAGGATTTGGTCCAGAAGTTGATTGAGAGCATGCCAGGGAGAATTGCAGAGGTCCTGAAGAAGAAGGGTCAACACTGCAAATATTGACTTGCTGCATTAACTCATTCTAACTGTCAATATAAGCTTTTGTTACTCATATGTTTGCAATTATATTTCTGTCTGTGATAAAAACATCTGTCAAACACACATAAAAACCAGAGGGCAGCAGATCATGTGAAAATATAATATTTGTGTCATTCTCAAAACTTTTGGCCATGACTGTACTACTTCTACTACTACTACTTGTCATGATCCAGACCGGGTTTTGAGTCCTGTTTTCCTTTTTCCCCGGTCTGGTCATGTCAGGGGTTAAGTTTGCTTAATAGGTTGGCTATTTATCGCCGCTGCTTCCTGCAGGCGGTGTTGGTTATAGTTTTTGCCTAGGGCTGCTGTAGCTGACTCTGATTGCTCTGATTTGTCCTCCTGCATTTGAGGTCTGAACCCGTGTCTCTGTTTTCCCCCATTCTCGTTTTGACTCAGTGTTCCCCTTTAGTGTATTGACCTCCCGGTTCTGACTTGGCTTGTATCCTGACCTGCTTCTGTCTTTTGGCTTATCCACTCATGATCGCTACTGACCTTCTCGGCTTGCCTCTAACCCTGAGTTTGTTTATTCTGTTTTGTACTGCGCTACAGTGTGTTGCTTGACTCGGCCTGTTTGACTACTCTGCTGCCCCCTGTGGTAGCCTTGCTGCTGCATTGCAAGCCTGCTCTGTTTAGGTGCAGTTCTGCGTTCTCTACTGCCATTTGGTGGAGCCTGTTCCTATCTGTACCTATCTGCACTTCAGCAGCCTGACACTACTACTACTACTAATAATACCTGTGAGGATCTGAAGTTGTGGGTTGTAATAATCACCTATAATAATAATCATGATGCAGCTATTTTTTATTCCATACATCTAAGGTTTTACAACAAATCCAGGTAGATGGCCTAAATACATTGCCCCCAGTCCACAAAATCCTCTCCCCGGGGCCGGTAGTGCCACTGCCTTCATACCAGGCGATACTCAGTGTCTACCAATTTTTGGTTGGCCCTCAGATTTCCTATCTCCACCAGTATAGTCTGTAGTCCCAGTCCAAGCTCCTCCAGATGACAAATAACACAACCGAAGCCCATGTATCCAGCACCAACAGTCCTTAAAGTTCCTGAAATCCAGAAGAACCGTAGCACGTATGTCCAGACTAGTCGGCAACCGATCTCCAAACTCCATGGTCCATCCATGTGCTCCAGGACCTCAGCCTAGATCCTCTCCACTCAACGTCACTCCAACAACATTTCTTTTCATGAGTCTCCTCCATACCCCAAACTGCCCCCCAAGAATTGAGTCCGGCCCTCGGGAAACACCCCCCTCCCAAAATTAACTGTGTATTGGTGGGGGTGTCTCACTCAGGTTGAGCCCTATCACCTGGGACTGCATGTGAGACCCCTGGGTCTACTATCTCCATCCACACAATGGGCCTAACTGCTGGAAGCAAGCAAATCTCTAATACAACACAACAATAATATCGACGTAACCGTTACTCCGTGCTGGGAAAAGTCTGCACCCCGTAGAGCCATGGACTCCACTCTATGTGCATTGGTCCAATAGTCTTTAGTCCGTGGCCAGCTCCTCACACTACCGATAATAATAATAATGATACCACCAATAATAATATTAATATTGTCAATAATAATAATAATAATAATAATAATAATACTAATAATAATATTGGTATTATCATTGCTATTAATTAATTTTTATTATTATTAATATTATTATTACAACTAGTAATAATAATTCCAATAATAATAAATCCAATAATAATAAGATCATCACTATTATTATTATTAATATAAATAATAATATCAATAATAACAGTAATAATTCTATAAAAAATAATACTAATAATATCAATAATAATAATAATAGTAATGATACTACTACGAATAATAGTATAACCCATGTAGGCACTCATAATATTAGATCTGCCATTAATTCATGACGACGTTTGCTGCAGTGGCAGAATTACTGCAGCTTCCGACAGTATAAAAAATTCCTAAATTATCTGCAACGAAAATTCTATTTCATTTTGCTTGCGGTAAACAAGCAATCATCATATTTGCTGATTTATAGTCGTAGTTGTGTTTTCTGTATTACTATGGAAATATCCCGATTTCAGATCTCTGCCTTTCTAGGTGTTATAAAAGTCTGACAAAGTCCCTGTGAATTAACATACGAGGGAGCGGAATAGGAAAGTAAAGGCTGTTCTGAATTGTAAAAAAAAAAACCCAAGAAGATGCCCGGTAACAGCTTGTCGAGCAGATGAGCAGAAAGATTTATCTATTCCACACCAAGGAAAACCTTGCCGCTTCATGCTGGTATTTTATTTCCTGACAAGGACCCTGTATATGTGAGACACAATCCAACACCTTGGATCCCCATTCTCTGATTATTATTATTTTCATTTCTATGAAATTCCTAAAAACATCCTCATCCTTACTACTAATATTTTTGAACAATGAGTAGGGATGAGCGATCGTGCTCGGTGATACTTGGTTATTACCTGAGTATCACGGTGCTCGGAGGTGGGCGAGTAATGGGCGGCGCTCGATATAAAGCTCGAATCCCCGCCTCGATTGTTTGGCGCCTGTTACGCAATCAATAAGAATGCAGGCATTGCCTGTCAGTGAGTGTAATGCCATAGCCATCTTGATTGTGGCATACTGTGATTGGTTGGCCATATGACATAATCGGGGGTTATAAAAGGACAGGCGCCGCCAGGCTCGTACACTGACACCATTGCACAGCCCTGTGATGTTGTGCTGTGCTGTTTGTGTCAGATACAATCTGCATTAAGGCTAGGGAGGGAGAGAGACTTGCAGGAGAAGGGAGAGTTGCTGAATACTGTCTCTAGGCAGGGATTAGGGCTTTGCAGTCCGTTGCTAAATATATAGCTGCGGCAGTTGACCACTTTTTTTGGGGGGAGAAAAATTGACTATATTGTCATCCATAGGTGCTTTGCATTACATTTCAGCGTTATATAACACTCCCAAAAAGCACTGAAACATTTTTCTGTATTCAATTACTCATCCATATACTATTACGTGGTCTGTGGTACACTTTGGGGGCATATAACACTCAAAAAAAGCGTAGAAACATTTTTCTGCTTTCAATTACTCATCCATATACTACTATGTGGTGTGTGTTTGTTAAGTGAAGTGGAAGTGCTGATGATGGTGCATGCAGACGCCGAGGACGTGGGGCAGGTTGCTGGAGAACAAGAAACACGCCCATCCACGAAACACAGCTTCCTGTCCCACTATGCAGGGAGGCACAGTACACCACTTCTGAAGCCAGAGCAGTGCGAACAGGTGGTCAGTTGGACAGTATATAATGCTTCCAGCAGGCTTGACAGCACCACCCAGTCTTCCACACGGTCCAGCCTCACCAGCCAACAGTCTGGTGTTGTGAATATGCTGGAGGCGGCTTCTGAGCTGAGACTCCCTCCGGTAGTTGCTGAGGGTAATGAACTGATTACCGAATGGCCTTCAGCTGGCGCTGAATGGTAGGATATAAGTGGCCTGAGTTCCCAGCAGCCTTGCCGGTTATCAATTGTTCCTGCTGGTCTTGCTTGAAGCTCTGCTAGTTTCCTACTCTCCTTCAGATAAGTGTTTGCTGTTTTTTTTTCCTCTGATTTTCTCTGCTGGTTTGCTGCTTGCAGTGGACTGCAGCCTGTCCCCTTTTGGTGGTCTGGCGCTGCAATTGTGCTCCGTTTGTGTCTGCACTTTTGCTTTGCTCCTTTGTTACTTTTTATTTGCTGAATAGCGTTTTGCTACACCAGAGATCTGATTTAGGTGGATGAGATCGTGTGATCTCAGGTTTTTTGGCAATCAGAAGTGTTGGTATTTTTGTTAGGGTTTTTTGGATTGCAGTCAGAATTCTTTCCTGTACTTTTCTGTCTAGACAGATTGGGCCCCAGCGTTTGCTCATTCTATTTTCTGTCTGTGTCCGTGCTTTCTTCTTGTCTAACCGCCATTACATGTTTGGGGGCTTCCTATTTTCTTTGGGGATCTGCTCCGGGGCAGATAGCTTTCATCTTTCTGCCTTTAGGTGTAGTTATCTCTCAGGCTGTGACGAGGCATCTAGGATCACCGTAGGAACGCTCCACGGCTACTTCTAGTTGTGTGGTTAGTTCAGGTTACTGCAATCCAATAGGTTCCAGCCTCTCTGGTGTATTACCGCTTTTGCTATTTTTTGCTATTTCTCCTCAGTTACCGAAACATAACAGTCTGGATCACTTATCCATCACCCTGATCCTCATTCCTCCCACCATGTTGAATCCCAGGAGACTGGTGATCCCACACTAGGACACTCAGAGGAGCTCTTTACAACAACAATTCTTGATTGTGGCCTCTCACCCTGCTTGATCCAAGAGGGACAGGAGGAGACGCTGTTTAGTGATGCACAAAACTTAGAGCAACAATGGCCACAAAAAAATGACAGTGTGGAATGGCAAATTTTGTCTACGGAGGAAGATGATGATAAGACACAGTTGTCGAATAAGTTTTGTTGTTGTTAAATCACGAAGTCAGGTGGACAAGAGTGCAGCGGTGGAAGACGAGGTGGTGGATGACAATGTCACTGACCCAACATGGGAATCTGGCATGCAGAGCAAGGCCAGCAGCGCGGAGGGGTAGGGATTGGCAGCACAGTGGCTCAGTAGTTTGCACTGAAGCCTTGCAGCACTGGAGTCCTGGGTTCAAATCCCACCAAGGACAACATCTGCAAGGAGTTTGTATGTTCTCCCTGTGTTTGTGGGGATTTCCTCCCATATTCCAAAAACATACTGATGTGGGGTCACAGGCAGGAAGAGGCAGTGGGGCGAACAGAGGGAGAAGGCGAGAAACTGTTCCACAGAGCACCGAGACTCATTGCCAAGATCAGCAGGGGCCTGACCACTAAGAGCCTAACCACCAACAGCATGATCAGTCCCTACCCCAGGCCTAGGAACAAAAAACAAAGTTTCCATCCACCCACCCAAAGGCTAAATAGGCACATTTCCACACTGCTTGCCATGGGAATGTTGCCGTTTAGTCTTGTTGACATGGAAGATTTCCGCAGACTCATGGGACCAACTGTCCCTCAGTACCTGGTCCCCAGCCTCCACCTTTTCTCCTGGTGTGGCATCCAGCTAGCCCAGCCTCATCTCATGTGCGCAGCATGAATTGGGTAACAATGAGGAGATGGAGGTGTGTAGCCCAGCTACGCAGGCACACATAAAAGTCCAGGAGAGTGCACTAGAAGGTAACAGCAACGCTTGATATGCCTTCACTGTCACTCACACTTTCAGACACACCCATCTGAGATATAAGGGGGAGTGACACGTGGCAGGAGTGGTTAGACAGGAGGGAGAGTAGGAGAGAGGAGTGCAGTCAGTTAGCTCCGGGAGGCTCAGGAGTGAGTCATCCCTTGGATAGTTTCCTGTCTGAGATAGTCAGATAGTTAAGGGTATGCCACACTAAACAATATCGCTAACGGGATCGCTAAAAAACGTCACTATTTAGCGATCCCGTTAGCGATATTGTTCAGTGCGGCAGCTTCCAGCGACGAGCTTCCTGCTGTGATCTCGCTCGTCGCTGGAATCGTTCCGGACCCTATTTCATCGCTGGCGCTCCCGCTGGGTAAGTATCTTATCGCTGTGTGGCACCTTTTCTTAGCGATTTAGCGGTACTTTTGTACCGCTAAAGTCGTTAAGAAGATCGCTAACGGCGATAGCGTCGTTAACTATATCGCTAAATGTGGCCGCACTTAGCGATATAGAAACAATCCCGCTAGCGATCTCATTAGTATGCAACGCTAACGAGATCGCTAGCGGGATTGCTTAGTGTGGCAGTACCTTTAGCTTCGGGAGGCTTAGGAGTGAGTCATCCCCTGGATAGTTATCTGTCTGAGATAAGATCAGTCTGTGTGGAGCTTAGTGTTCAGTGGAGTTCAGCCTGTTAAGGTACTGCCACACTAAACAATCCCGCTAGCGATCACGATAACGACGCATACTAATGCGATCGCTAGCGGGATTGTTTCTATATCGCTAAATGCTGCCGCATTTAGCGATATAGTTAACGACGCTATCGCCGTTAGCGATCTTCTTAACGACTTTAGCGGTACAAAAGTACCGCTAAATCGCTAAGAAAAGGTGCCACACTAGCGATATATACTTACGCCGACGAGAAAATAGGGTCCGGAACGATTCCAGCGACGAGCGAGATCACAGCAGGAAGCTCGTCGCTGGAAGCTGCCGCACTGAACAACATCGCTAACAGGATCGCTAAATAGTGACGTTTTTTAGCGATCCCGTTAGCGATATTGTTTAGTGTGGCATACCCTTTAGCTTCTGTCTCAAGGACAAAGCAGCCATTCAGTCTCGGTCCTGTGTGGACTTTGGAGGAAACTGAGAGCTGTGCAGCGAGCTCTGGATGAAGCTGACATTATTCCACAACTGCCACAAGTGCTTATGTTAAAAGCGGGAAGCAGGGCGAAGGGCACAGTGGAGAAGATAGAGAAGTGCTACAGGTATTGGATTGCCTGCACTAAATTGCCGGACACCGGGGTCCGAAGAGTTGCTACTGTTTCAAGCATAGTAACAAGAAAACCGGAGGCATCTGGACTACAGGTCGCAGAGAGCAGCCCTAAGTGTCAATACGTAACCGGAGTCAGGTGGAACAGGGACTTTGAGTCAAGTGCACGACAAAAGTAAGGACTTAGTTTCATCACTTAGAAGGCTCCACCACCACGTTGGCCGGGCAGTACAGCTATAGAGAAAGCTGGAGATTCAGAGTTAACTTCGCTTCAGGCAAGTTGGACTCACCTACACATTGGAAGTTAAGGAGGCCTCTAACCTGCTCAGCTGTTACCGGAAAGTGCACTCTTCACCCCGACCAGCTCCCCGGGATCTGCTTGAACTACCATCAGTAAAAGGTATGAAAAGGAACTACCTTGTGTGTGACTGAATTCTTACTACCCCTGCATCATCACCACCATAGACTTCCAGGGACACGTCTCACCTGTGGGAGACTTACTACCAAGCTGCCCCATAACATCCCCTGTGAAGACCCTTACAGCAGCGCTGGTACAAATTACCAGAAACCACAGGTGGCGTCACGAACTATCCTAATAATCCCCTGTAAATATTCTCCCATTGCACGACCGCCAGGGCCACGGACCGAGCCACCGCTACCAGTGACAACTCCCATAGATGCCCATGGGCTCGGCTCCGAGTACCCCATAGCCCTGGTATCCACAATTGTGGTGCATGGTCGCAACAGAGGCTGAGGAGGAGAAGGAGGAACAGGAGCAACAGCGGCTAATACCCACACAACTATCATCCCGTCTATCTTGCGTGGATGGGCTGAGGATGGAAATGAGGAGGAAGAGAGGGAGGCGGAGGAGATGGAGAGTCGTCATCATGGTGGTGACAAGGAAGTGTTGGCTTTAGGGAACTTGGCACATATGACCGACTTTATGTACTGCTGCCTTTCCCGTGACCCTCGCGTTATATTCATCTTGGCCAAAAAAGAGTACTGGTTGTTCACCCTGCAATACCCACGCTACAAGGAGAACTTTGCATCTCTCCTTCCTGAGGCGGAGAAGTCTACTAAAATGGTGTTATACAAGAAGGCCATTGTGGAAAATATGTTGAAAAAATTCCCATCAGAAAATGCTAGCAGCAGGTGGCAAGCTTCCTTTAAGAGTCAGGGGTACACTTTCCATGTTTCGACAGGCTTTGCACTATGTGCACAGATTTTATAAGTATAGGAGAACCACAACTATACTTCACAATATTGGAATGAGGCAATACAGTTGGTGCCTTCATGGGTGTATGGATGACCCTGCTTGTAATTTTTGGTAGGCTTTGCACTTAGTGCGTAGCCTGTGTGGGTCTAGGGGTACCACTACATGACAATTTGAACAGAATGTGTATGAGACCCTTCTTACAGGGTGTATCTGAGTCCCTCTTCATCAAATGTTTGGCAGTTCTTGCTTCCTTCATAAATTACATTATAATTTTCATATTTTTTTAAATAAAAAATTAAATTTAGGTTTACTTAAATTATATTTATTTTTAAAAATTTTGCCTTATATACAAGTCATTATACAGGAAAGAATGTTTCTTAACATTTTTTTTTCCTGTAAACTCCGATTTCTCGTTGATTTTGAATGTTTTATTGTCGCTCCTTAAAGTGGAGTAAAAGTGTGACACCATTGTTCTCAGCAGCGATCTTGGAGTCAGAGCTGCTTCCAACGATCTTCCCCATGCTATTCTCCTTCCATTCAGAACTTTTTCCATCCATTTCAATATTTTCACTGACGCCCAGACCACCTTGTAGGGTCTGGGGGTCCTATTTCCTATTGGCTTCCATTATACTCGTTATTCAAAACGAGCATGTGAGTATTAGGAATTGCTTGGTTCGAGTAACGAGCACCCGAGCATGTTAGTGCTCGCTCATCTCTACTAATGATTAATTTTAGAATTTTGGGGGAAATTTCACATTTGGCCACTAGGTGTCACTGTTTCCAATGGAAAAAATGCAAAGTCTTGGTCTACTGTTATGGGCCTAAAAGGGGGCGGTGCCTGTCACAAATATAAATATGCCACGTATCGTGCTCCGCCCCCTCAGTCCTCACACTGGCCATAATACAGTATAATGGAATGTAAAATAATGTAAAATTGTTTTTTATTCATAAATCATTAAAAAATGCAAGGTTTGAAATGCGTATGCTAATATATACCTCCCCACAGGGGGCTTGTTACACTTATGACGATTGTATCAAAAATATTTTTTTAAATGATTTATGAATAAAAAATAATTTTTATGGATATCATGGAGCTGGACCTTCCTTTGTGACTTCCTTTGTGATCGAACAGCATAATGGTGTTCTACCCTCACCTACTGTATCCTCACCCATCCCTTGTAGATTGTGAGCCCTCGCGGGCAGGGTCCTCTCTCCTCCTGGACCAGTCGTAACATGTATTGTCTAAGATTACTGTACTTGTATTTATTATGTATACCCCACCTCACATGTAAAGCGCCATGGAATAAATGGCGCTATAATAATAATAAATAATAATAATAATAATGGTGGGCTCTCCACTATGGATAATGAGCCTCTCTTATCATTTAAAGAAAGCCACATATTAAATAATACTGATGTATAATGCATGTGTAAAATCTCTATCTAATACAGAAGCAATGCTCCCTTATAGTGCCCTTGTATCAGGGCTGGACTGGCCATCTGGCAATTCTGGCAAATGCCAGAGGGCCTCTCTGGTCGTGGGCTGCCTTGTCTGCTACGTTGTTAACAGAATCGGTGTTCTCAAGACACCCATACTGTTAAGAGTTGTGACGGAGCACAAAGTCGCTAACTCCGTCACTTACCCCAGCAGGACACAGGTATCAATAGAAATATTGGTCTTGTAGTAAATCTTCCTTTCCTCCATCCAGGGTAATATTAGTAATGTATCCCATCTGGTGCTTGAGGACGGGGACAACACATGCCTGTGTGATTTCAAATGCCAGGGCTGAATTTCATCCCCAGTCCATACCTGCCTTGTATCACTGGCATACATTGTCCACATTATACCGCCATTCAATGCCAAAATAATGTAGTGTTAAAGTGCCTGAATAGTGCTGCCATACAATGCCTAAAATAATACCCTCATGCGAAGTTCATAGAGCATCATTATACAATGCCTAAAATAATATTCCGTACAGTTTCTAAATTACCATTATACAATGCCTAAAATACCAATACTTCTATGTACTGCCTAAATAGCAACACCATGAAATACCTAAAATAATACTCCCAAACAGTGTCCAACTAGCAGCTCCATACAGTGCTTAGAAATAGAATAATACTCCCATACAGTGCCCAAATAGCAGCTCCATCCAGTGCTTACAATAATGCTCCCATACAGTGTCCTAATAGCAGCTCCATACAGTGCTTACAATAATACTCCCATACAGTGTCCAAATAGCAACTCTATACAGTGCTTACAATAATACTCCCATACAGTGTCCTAATAGCAGCTCTATACAGTGCTTACAATAATACTCCCATACAGTGTCCTAATAGCAGCTCTATACAGTGCTTACAATAATACTACCATACAGCGTCCTAATAGCAGCTCCATACAGTGCTTACAATAATGCTCCCATACAGTGTCCTAATAGCAGCTCCATACAGTGCTTACAATAATACTCCCATACAGTGTCCAAATCGCAACTCTATACAGTGCTTACAATAATACTCCCATACAGTGTCCTAATAGCAGCTCTATACAGTGCTTACAATAATACTCCCATACAGTGCCCAAATAGCAGCTCCATACAGTGCTTACAATAATACTCGCATACAGTGTCCTAATAGCTGCTCTATACAGTGCTTACAATATTATACTCCCATACAGTGTCCTAATAGCAGCTCCATACAGTGCTTACAATAATACTCCCATACAGTGTCCTAATAGCAGCTCTATACAGTGCTTACAATAATACTCCATACAGTGTCCTAATAGCGCTCTATACAGTGCTTACAATAATACTCCCATACAGCGTCCTAATAGCAGCTCTATACAGTGCTTACAATAATTACTCCCATACAGGTCCTAATAGCAGCTCTATACAGTGCTTACAATATATACTCCCATACAGTGTCCTAATAGCAGCTCTATACAGTGCTTACAATAATACTCCCATACAGTGTCCTAATAGCTGCTCTATACAGTGCTTACAATAATACTCCCATACAGTGTCCTAATAGCAGCTCTATACAGTGCTTACAATAATATCTCCATACAGTGTCCTAATAGCTCTTATACAGTGCTTACAATATACTCCCATACAGTGTCCTAATAGCAGCTCTATACAGTGCTTACAATAATACTCCCATACAGTGTCCTAATGCAGCTCTATACAGTGCTTACAATAATACTCCCATACAGGTCCTAATAGCAGCTCTATACAGTGCTTACAATAATACTCCCATACAGTGTCCTAATAGCAGCTCTATACAGTGCTTACAATATACTCCCATACAGCGTCCTAATAGCGCTCTATACAGTGCTTACAATAATACTCCCATACAGTGTCCTAATAGCAGCTCTATACAGTGCTTACAATAATACTCCCATACAGTGTCCTAATAGCGCTCCATACAGTGCTTACAATAATACTCCCATACAGTGCCTAATAGCAGCTCTATACAGTGCTTACAATAATACTCCCATACAGGTCCTAATAGCAGCTCTATACAGTGCTTACAATAATACTCCCATACAGCGTCCTAATAGCAGCTCTATACAGTGCTTACAATATATACTCCCATACAGTGTCCTATAGCTGCTCTATACAGTGCTTACAATAATACTCCCATACAGTGTCCTAATAGCAGCTCTATACAGTGCTTACAATATATACTCCCATACAGGTCCTAATAGCTGCTCTATACAGTGCTTACAATAATACTCCCATACAGGTCCTAATAGCAGCTCTATACAGTGCTTACAATAATTACTCCCATACAGCGTCCTAATAGCAGCTCTATACAGTGCTTACAATATACTCCATACAGTCCTAATAGCAGTCATACAGTGCTTACATAATACTCCATACAGTGTCCTAATAGCAGCTCTATACAGTGCTTACAATATACTCCCATACAGGTCTAATAGCAGCTCATACAGTGCTTACAATAATACTCCCATACAGGTCCTAATAGCAGCTCTATACAGTGCTTACAATAATACTCCCATACAGTGTCCTAATAGCAGCTCTATACAGTGCTTACAATAATACTCCCATACAGCGTCCTAATAGCAGCTCTATACAGTGCTTACAATAATACTCCCATACAGTGTCCTAATAGCAGCTCTATACAGTGCTTACAATAATACTCCCATACAGTGTCCTAATAGCAGCTCTATACAGTGCTTACAATAATACTCCCATACAGTGTCCTAATAGCGCTCTATACAGTGCTTACAATAATACTCCCATACAGTGTCCAAATAGCAGCTCTATACAGTGCTTACATATAATACTCCCATACAGTGTCCTAATAGCAGCTCTATACAGTGCTTACAATATACTCCCATACAGCGTCCTAATAGCGCTCTATACAGTGCTTACATATAATACTCCATACAGGTCCTAATAGCAGCTCTATACAGTGCTTACAATATACTCCCATACAGGTCCTAATAGCAGCTATTCAGTGCTTCAATAATACTCCCATACAGGTCCTAATAGCAGCTCTATACAGTGCTTACAATAATACTCCCATACAGTGTCCTATAGCAGCTCTATACAGTGCTTACAATATACTCCATACAGCGTCCTAATAGCAGCTCATACAGTGCTTACAATAATACTCCCATACAGGTCCTAATAGCAGCAGTGCTTACAATAATACTCCCATACAGTGTCCTAATAGCAGCTCTATACAGTGCTTACAATAATACTCCCATACAGTGTCCTAATAGCAGCTCTATACAGTGCTTACAATAATACTCCCATACAGTGTCCTAATAGCAGCTCTATACAGTGCTTACAATAATACTCCCATACAGTGTCCTAATAGCAGCTCTATACAGTGCTTACAATAATACTCCCATACAGTGTCCTAATAGCTGCTCTATACAGTGCTTACAATAATACTCCCATACAGTGTCCTAATAGCAGCTCTATACAGTGCTTACAATAATACTCCCATACAGTGTCCTATAGCAGCTCATACAGTGTTACAATAATACTCCATACAGCGTCCTAATAGCGCTCTATACAGTGCTTACAATAATACTCCCATACAGTGTCCTAATGCAGCTCTATACAGTGCTTACAATAATACTCCATACAGCGTCCTATAGCAGCTCATACAGTGCTTACAATAATACTCCCATACAGTGTCCTAATAGCAGCTCTATACAGTGCTTACAATAATACTCCCATACAGCGTCCTAATAGCAGCTCTATACAGTGCTTACAATAATACTCCCATACAGGTCCTAATAGCAGCTCATACAGTGCTTACAATAATACTCCCATACAGGTCCTAATAGCAGCTCTATACAGTGCTTACAATAATACTCCCATACAGGTCCTAATAGCAGCTCTATACAGTGCTTACAATAATACTCCCATACAGTGTCCTAATAGCAGCTCTATACAGTGCTTACAATAATACTCCCATACAGCGTCCTAATAGCAGCTCATACAGTGCTTACAATAATACTCCCATACAGGTGTCTATAGCAGCTCTATGCATGCTTAAATACATAACTCCCATACAGTGTCCTAATAGCAGCTCTAACAGTGCTTACATAATACTCCCATACAGTGTCCTAATAGCAGCTCTATACAGTGCTTACAATAATACTCCCATACAGTGTCCTAATAGCAGCTCATACAGTGCTTACAATATATATCCCATACAGGTCCTAATAGCAGCTCTATACAGTGCTTACAATAATACTCCCATACAGTGTCCTAATAGCAGCTCTATACAGTGCTTACAATAATACTCCCATACAGCGTCCTAATAGCAGCTCCATACATGCTTACAATAATACTCCCATACAGTGTCCTAATAGCAGCTCTATACAGTGCTTACAATATACTCCCATACAGGTCCTAATAGCAGCTCATACAGTGCTTACAATAATACTCCCATACAGGTCCTAATAGCATGCTCTATACAGTGCTTACAATAATACTCCCATACAGGTCCTAATAGCAGCTTCATACAGTGCTTACAATAATATACTCCCATACAGGTCCTAATAGCAGCTCATACATGCTTACAATAATACTCCCATACAGTGTCCTAATAGCAGCTCTAACAGTGCTTACAATATATACTCCCATACAGCGTCCTAATAGCAGCTCCATACAGTGCTTACAATAATACTCCCATACAGTGTCCTAATAGCAGCTCTATACAGTGCTTACAATAATACTCCCATACAGTGTCCTAATAGCAGCTCATACAGTGCTTACAATAATACTCCATACAGCGTCCTAATAGCAGCTCTATACAGTGCTTACAATAATACTCCCATACAGTGTCCTAATAGCAGCTCTATACAGTGCTTACAATAATACTCCCATACAGTGTCCTAATAGCAGCTCTATACAGTGCTTACAATATTATACTCCCATACAGCGTCCTAATAGCTGCTCTATACAGTGCTTACAATAATACTCCCATACAGTGTCCTAATAGCAGCTCTATACAGTGCTTACAATAATACTCCCATACAGCGTCCTAATAGCAGCTCCATACATTGCTTACAATAATACTCCCATACAGCGTCCTAATAGCAGCTCTATACAGTGCTTACAATAATACTCCCATACAGCGTCCTAATAGCAGCTCCATACAGTGCTTACAATAATACTCCCATACAGCGTCCTAATAGCTGCTCTATACAGTGCTTACAATAATACTACCATACAGTGTCCTAATAGCAGCTCTATACAGTGCTTACAATATTATACTCCCATACAGCGTCCTAATAGCAGCTCCATACAATGCTTACAATAATACTCCCATACAGTGTCCTAATAGCAGCTCTAAACAGTGCTTACAATATTATACTCCCATACAGCGTCCTAATAGCAGCTCCATACAGTGCTTACAATAATACTCCCATACAGTGTCCTAATAGCAGCTCCATACAGTGCTTACAATAATACTCCCATACAGTGTCCTAATAGCAGCTCTAAACAGTGCTTACAATAATACTCCCATACAGCGTCCTAATAGCTGCTCTATACAGTGCTTACAATAATACTCCCATACAGCGTCCTAATAGCAGCTCCATACAGTGCTTACAATAATACTCCCATACAGTGTCCTAATAGCAGCTCTATACAGTGCTTACAATATTATACTCCCATACAGTGTCCTAATAGCTGCTCTATACAGTGCTTATAATAATACTCCCATATAGTGTCCTAATAGCAGCTCCATACAGTGCCTAAAGTAATACTTCCAACATTCTTAAAGGAGCCATGACCGATATATGCCGAATTCTGACTGATCCCATTACCTAAAGCTCCATCCGGGTTCTCCTGTTTTCTATTCTCTTTTTTTTTAACTCTATGTCTACCTGATTTTACGCTTAGTGATCCTTTCTCATAATACATGATAACTAATATATCGGACAGCACATACAGTTACAAAGAAGAAAAAGATGATGAGCTTATAGTGTAAGAACTGAGAGCTGGTGCCCACTGCATTCATCCCACTGTAAGGCCCCGGTAATGCCATATACTTAGAAGGTAATGACTATATTGGATATGTCACTCTGTGGACTCCCAGGGTCATTAATGGCTAATGGCCACTGCATGAAGACACTTACTACCCCACCCCCACCCCTGTATATCTCATCTTTTCAACTGCTGAGGTCCATAATCACACAACCATAAAGTTTGCAATTGGTAGAGCAGAATTTATTGCAGTAGTCATCCTCCGCACTAAGCAGGCCGTAAACATTGATAATAAGAATGGTAGATCATGGACTATGTGGACAAATGGTTTTTCCGCTGATGCCTCATTAACAGTTTGGGGGACTTAGTACAAGCAAATGATTGTGGCCGTACAATTTACATAGCAGCGAGCAGAAGCCTTTAACTGTGTGACAAGAGAAAGAGATCCACGATTGGCAGATAAGTTTTTGTGAGCGGTCTTGTAACCATCGAGATGTGTGCCGAAAAGTGCAAAGAGTGTAACTGCCAAACTATGTACCAAAGACTGTAACCTGCAAGTACCTGTGCCAAAGACAGCAGGCACCTGTGCCAAAGACTGTAAATGACAAACATCTGTGCCAAAGACTGTAACCGACAAGCAGCTGTGCCAAAGATTGTAACGGACAAGCATCTGTGCCAAAGACAGCAGGCACCTGTGCCAAAGACTGTAACCGACAAATATCTGTGCCAAAGACTGTAACCGACAAGCATCCGTGCCAAAGATTGTAACGACAAGCAGCTGTGCCAAAGACAGCAGGCACCTGTGCCAAAGACTATAACTGACAAGCATCTGTGCCAAAGACTGTAATCGACAAGCAACTGTGCCAAAGATTGTAACGGACAAGCATCTGTGCCAAAGACAGCAGGCACCTGTGCCAAAGACTGTAACCGACAAATATCTGTGCCAAAGACTGTAACCGACAAGCATCCGTGCCAAAGATTGTAACCGACAAGCAGCTGTGCCAAAGACAGCAGGCACCTGTGCCAAAGACTGTAACCGACAAATATCTGTGCCAAAGACTGTAACCGACAAGCATCCGTGCCAAAGATTGTAACCGACAAGCAGCTGTGCCAAAGACAGCAGGCACCTGTGCCAAAGACTATAACTGACAAGCATCTGTGCCAAAGACTGTAATCGACAAGCAACTGTGCCAAAGATTGTAACGGACAAGCATCTGTGCCAAAGACAGCAGGCACCTGTGCCAAAGACTGTAACCGACAAATATCTGTGCCAAAGACTGTAACCGACAAGCAGCTGTGCCAAAGACAGCAGGCACCTGTGCCAAAGACTATAACTGACAAGCATCTGTGCCAAAGACTGTAATCGACAAGCAGCTGTGCCAAAGATTGTAACCGACAAATATCTGTGCCAAAGACTGTAACCGACAAGCATCCGTGCCAAAGATTGTAACCGACAAGCAGCTGTGCCAAAGACAGCAGGCACCTGTGCCAAAGACTATAACTGACAAGCATCTGTGCCAAAGACTGTAATCGACAAGCAACTGTGCCAAAGATTGTAACGGACAAGCATCTGTGCCAAAGACAGCAGGCACCTGTGCCAAAGACTGTAACCGACAAATATCTGTGCCAAAGACTGTAACCGACAAGCATCCGTGCCAAAGATTGTAACCGACAAGCAGCTGTGCCAAAGACAGCAGGCACCTGTGCCAAAGACTATAACTGACAAGCATCTGTGCCAAAGACTGTAATCGACAAGCAGCTGTGCCAAAGATTGTAACCGACAAGCATCTGTGCCAAAGACAGCAGGCACCTGTGCCAAAGACTGTAACCGACAAATATCTGTGCCAAAGACTGTAACCGACAAGCAGCTGTGCCAAAGACAGCAGGCACCTGTGCCAAAGACTATAACTGACAAGCATCTGTGCCAAAGACTGTAATCGACAAGCAGCTGTGCCAAAGATTGTAACCGACAAGCATCTGTGCCAAAGACAGCAGGCACCTGTGCCAAAGACTGTAGCCTACAAGTACCTGTGCCAAAGACAGCAGGCACCTGTGCCAAAGACTGTAACCGACAAGCATCTGTGCCAAAGACTGTAACCGACAAGCATCTGTGCCAAAGATTGTAACCGACAAGTATCTGTGCCACAGACAGCAGGCACCTGTGCCACAGACTGTAACCGACAAGCATTTGTTCCAAAGACTGTAACCGACAAGCATCTGTGCCAAAGACTGTAACCGACAAGCAACTGTGTCAAAGATTGTAACCGACAAGCATCTGTGCGAAAGATTGTAATCGACAAGCATCTGTGCCAAAGACAGCAGGCACCTGTGCCAAAGACTGTAACCGACAAGCACCTGTGCCAAAGATTGTAACGGACAAGCATCTGTGCCAAAGACAGCAGGCACCTGTGCCAAAGACTGTAACCGACAAGCATCTGTGCCAAAGACTGTAACCGACAAGCATCTGTGCCAAAGATTGTAACCGACAAGCTTCTGTGCCAAAGATTGTAACCGACAAGCATCTGTGCCAAAGACAGCAGGCACCTGTGCCAAAGACTGTAACCGACAAGCATCTGTGCCAAAGATTGTAACCGACAAGTATCTGTGCCACAGACAGCAGGCACCTGTGCCACAGACTGTAACCGACAAGCATTTGTTCCAAAGACTGTAACCGACAAGCATCTGTGCCAAAGACTGTAACCGACAAGCATCTGTGCCAAAGACAGCAGGCACCTGTGCCACAGACTGTAACCGACAAGCATCTGTGCCAAAGACTGTAACCGACAAGCATCTGTGCCAAAGACTGTAACCGACAAGCATCTGTGCCAAAGACAGCAGGCATCTGTGCCATAGACTGTAACCGACAAGCATCTGTGCCAAAGACTGTAACCGACAAGCATCTGTGCCAAAGATTGTAACCGAGAAGCACCTGTGCCAAAGACTGTAACCGACAAGCATCTGTGCCAAAGACTATAACCGACAAGCATCTGTGCCAAAGAATGTAACCGACAAGCATCTGTGCCAAAGACTGTAACCGACAAGCATCTGTGCCAAAGAATGTAACCGACAACCATCTGTGCCAAAGACAGCAGGCACCTGTGCCAAAGACTGTAACCGACAAGCATCTGTGCCAAATACAGCAGGCATCTGTGCCAAAGACTGTAACCGACAAGAATCTGTGCCAAAGACTGTAACCGAAAAGCATCTGTGCCAAAGACTCAAAGACTGTAACCGACAAGCATCTGTGCTAAAGACTGTAACCGACAAGCATCTGTGCCAAAGACTGTAACCGACAAGCATCTGTGCCAAAGACAGCAGGCCCTGTGCCAAAAACTGTAACCGACAAGCATCTGTGCCAAATACAGCAGGCATCTGTGCCAAAGACTGTAACCGACAAGCATCTGTGCCAAAAACTGTAACCTGCAAGCATCTGTCCCAAAGATGGTAACTGACAAGCATCTATGTCAAGGACTGTAGCAGTAAAGCAATGTAACAAAGATTGTAACCTCTAGACTGCGTGCCAAACAATGTAACCACCAAGCTGTGTGCCAAAAACTGCAACCATTAAGCATTAGTGCTAAAGGTTGTAATTGCAAGCGGTGTGCCAAAGACTGTAACTGTCAAGCTGTCAGACAAAGACTGTAACCACCAACAATCTGTGCCAAAGACAGTAATATCCAAAGTTTGTGCCAGACTGTAACCACAGAATTGTGTGTCAAGAACTGTAACATCCATGCTGTGTGCCAATATTGTAATCGTTGCAGCACGGTGGCTCAGTGATTAGCACTGTTGCTTTGCAGCGTTGAGGTCTTGGGTTCATATCCAACCAAGGACAACATTTGCAAGGAGTTTATATATTCTCCCCATGTTTGCATGGGTTCCTCCAGGTTCTCTGGTTTCCTCCCACATTTCAAAGACATACTGATTTAGATTGTGAGCCCCAATGGGAACAGCGATGACAATGAACGTACAGCGCTGTGGAATTAATGACGATATATAAGCAATGCAAAATAATTACACATTTATAAACACCTGTGCCAAAGGCTGTAACTGGAAAGCTATACGCCAAACACTGTAACCTTCAAGCTGTGCCTCAAACACTGCAAGAACAAGCTGTGTCCCAATTACTATAACTACCAAGCTGTGTTCCAAATACAGTAACCACCAAGCTGCATCCCAAACTATAACCACCAAGCTGCGTCCCAATCTATAACCACCAAGCTGTGCCCAAAACTTTAACCACCAAACTGTGCATCAAATACTGTAACCATCAAGCGGTCTCCAAACACAGTAACCACCAAGCTGTGTCCCAAACACTAATACCACCAAGCTGAATCCCAAACTATAACCACCAAGCTATGTTCCAAATACAGTAACCACCAAGCTGAATCCCAAACTATAACCACCAAGCTGTTCCTAAAACACTATAACCACCAAGCTGTGCCCAAAACTGTAACCACCAAACTGTGCCTGAAACACTGTAACCACCAAGCTGAATCCCAAACTATAACCACCAAGCTTTGCCCCAAACACAGTAACCACCAAGATGTGTGCAAAACACTGCAACCACCAAGATGTGTGCCAGAGACTGAAACCACTAAGCTGTGCCCCAAACACAGTAACCACCAAGCTGTGTCCAAAACACTGCAACCACCAAGCTGTGTGCCAGAGACTGAAACCACTAAGCTGTGCCCCAAACACAGTAACCACCAAGCTGTGTCCAAAACACTGCAACCACCAAGCTGTGTGCCAGAGACTGTAACCACTAAGCTGTGCCCCAAACACAGTAACCACCAAGCTGTGTCCAAAACACTGCAACCACCAAGATGTGTGCCAGAGACTGTAACCACTAGGGTTGAGCATTCCGATACTGCAAATATCGGGTATCGGCCGATATTGGCTGTATCGGAATTCCGATTCCGAGTTCCGATATTTTCGTCTTATCGGATACCGGAATCGGGATTGTCACTGTCACTGTCAGTGTCCGTCGGTCGGGTCTGTCAGGAGTCAGCAGCACTTACCTGGCAGAAGATCTCCGGCGGTCACGTCCTGGACTGCTTCATGGCCGCCATCTTCTTTCCCCGGCGGTCACATGCAGTTTCTCGCGATAACTGCAGTGACTGCTGGGTAATCCCGGCCGTAAAGCAGTCAGTCCGATGACGTCACTGCCGGGGAAGCAGGTAATCAGCTGTGCTGCGCCGGGATGTCAGGCTCTGCCTGTCATTGCGATGTAGCAGAGCTGGATCGTCGTGGGACTGTCGTTATGGACTGCGTCGGACAGGTGGTATACTGTTGGTTTGTTTTTTTTCTTTTTTTACAGGAGATCGATGGCGTCGCAGGAATGAGAGAGTAATAAAAGAAATGAAAACTGTGTTGTCTCTTATTTCATTAAAAGACTTTTTTCTTGCTTTGTCTTTTTTTTAAACATTTAATAACTTTGGGATTAATAATGGATCGGTGTCTTATTGACGCCTCTCCATTATTAACCGGGCTTATTGTCACCGTGCAATCAACGGTGACATTAACCCCTTATTACCCCGCTTGCCACCGCTACAGGGCAAGTGGGAAGAGCCGGGTAAAGTGCCACAATTGGCACATCTTTTGATGCGCCAAATGTGGGGCTGCTGTAGCCTGGTATTATCAGGCTGTTGAGGGCCAAAATCCATGGGCCTTGACAGTCTTTTAATACCAGGCCGCAGCAGTCTGCATTTTACTTGGCTGGTTAACAAAAATAGGGGGATCCCCACGCCGTTTTTTTTTCGAGGGGATCCCCTATTTTTGTTAACCAGCCAAGCTAAGCAGACTGCTGTGGCCTGGTATTATCAGGCTGGCAAGGTCCATGGATATTGGATCCTTACCAGCCTGAAAAACCAGGCCTCAGCGGTCTGCTTCATCTGGCTGGTTAACAAAAATAGGGGGGACCCCACGCCAATTTTTTTCGAGGGGATCCCCTATTTTTGTTAATCAGCCAAGATATGCAGACTGCTGTGGCCTGGTATTATCAGGCTGGCAAGGTCCATGGATCTTGGCTCCTTAACAGCCTGAAAATCCAGGCCTCAGCGGTCTGCTTCATCTGGCTGGTTAACAAAAATAGGGGGGACCCCACGCCATTTTTTTTCGAGGGGATCCCCTATTTTTGTTAATCAGCCAAGATATGCAGACTGCTGTGGCCTGGTATTATCAGGCTGGCAAGGTCCATGGATCTTGGCTCCTTAACAGCCTGAAAATCCAGGCCTCAGCAGTCTGCTTCATCTGGCTGGTTAACAAAAATAGGGGGGACCCCACGCCAATTTTTTTCGAGGGGATCCCCTATTTTTGTTAATCAGCCAAGATATGCAGACTGCTGTGGCCTGGTATTATCAGGCTGGCAAGGTCCATGGATCTTGGCTCCTTAACAGCCTGAAAATCCAGGCCTCAGCGGTCTGCTTCATCTGGCTGGTTAACAAAAATAGGGGGGACCCCACGCCATTTTTTTTTCGAAGGGAACCCCTATTTTTGTTAATCAGTTCCCTCTGACGTCACTGATGGTGTCCCTGGCTGACCTGAAGTGAAAGTGGAAAGCAATCAAATTAAGCTTTCCACTTAAGGGCCCGTCTCACATAGCGATATCGCTACCGAGATCGCTGCTGAGTCACTAGTTTTGTGACGCAGCAGCGAGCTCACCAGCGATATTGCTGTGTGTGACATTCAGCGACGATCAGCCCCCCTGCCGGGTATCGCTGATCGTCGCTGAAATGTCAGGACCTTTTTTTGATCGCTGGTTTCCCGCTGACAGGCACACATCGCTGCGTGTGACAGGCGGGAGACCAGCGATCCGCTGGTAACCAAGGTACACAGCGAGTTTCCAGGCGCGGGGCTGTGCCTAGAAACCCGCTGTGTACCTTGGATACCAGCGCCCTGATGCAGGGAGCTGGTATCCAAGGTACACAGCGGGTTTCCAAGCGCTGCGCGGTGCCTGGAAACCCGCTGTGTACCTTGGTTACCAGCGGATCGCTGGTCTCCCGCCTGTCACACGCAGCGATGTGTGTCGACCCGCCACCACAATTGTGGGTTACCAGGGCAATGGGGTACTCAGAGCCGAGCCCATGGAAGTCTATGGGGATTGTCACAGGTAGCGGTGGCTCGGTCTGTGGCCCTAGCGGTCTGGCGTATGTTGGGGGAATATTTACAGGGGATAGATATATTTACAGTTCGTGACGCCACCTGTAGTCTCTGGTAATTTGTACCAGCGCTGCTGTAGATCTCTGAGGGGATGGTGATGCAGCTAGATGTCGGGTCCCCTACAGGTGGGACTCTTCCCTCAGGTCGGTAGTTAGAGCAGGGTTGTGCAGGCATGCAAGTAAATAACTCAGTCTCACACGGTCAGCGTCTTTCCATACCTTTACTTGTAAGATGGTAAGGCAGGTCCCAGGGAGGCTGATCCAAGGAGAATGTATTTCGAGATAGCAGCTGGACAAGTTAGGGCCTCCTTTACTTTCACAACGATGAGTACAACCAGCATGAAGCGTAGTTCCCTCTATAACTCCAGCTATTCCAAAGCTGTACTGCCCAGTCAGTTTTGTGGTCGGAGCCTTCCTGTGAGAGAGCTGAGTTCCTATTCTTGCTGATCAGGCTCAAGGTTCTCACTCCCCCTGACCCCAGTTACGTACCGACTATTTAGGGGCTGCTTCCCGCTACCTAAGGTCCGGTAAGCCTCTGGGTTTCCTACCACCATGCATGAAGCTATGGTGATGCTTCGGTCTCCAGTGACCGGTAACAATGTGCAGGACTTCTCCAATCCTATAGCACTCAAAATCTCTACCACTGTGCCTTTCGCCTTGTCCGCGCTGGTAGCATAAGCATTTCTCACTTCACAGGTTAACAAAGTCAGTCCCTTTCTTAATTCCTTTCTTGAGCTTGTTGCCAGACTCTCAGTAATCTTCCAGGCAGGAGCACGTCTCTGAACCTTCACCGTCCTTGGGACAGGAGACTGAAGTATATCTGCAACTCACTCCCTCTTCTACTGCACAGACTGCACTCAGCTCTGCTGCTGACTGACTGGACCTCTTCCTCCCTCCTCGTCCAGGCTAGACTGACTGACTCCTGATGCATGTGACTAGACTTTATATACCTGTGGGTGTGTCTAAGTGTGTGTTGAAATGAATGTTCATTGAGCATTAAACTGCTATCTCTCCACACATCCTCCAGGGTACTGCGTGTGCCTTACACCAGGGCTACACATTCCCCCATGGTAAATGACAGCACTCCCGGGCTGTAAAATACAAAGAGACAGTTTTTGTTTATGCATTAAACATCAACATTAAACATTAATTCGTCCCATCCGGGAGGTAAGGATTTCTTGAACGTTGCGAACAAAACATTATATATAGAAAAGTACAAATATTAAATAACATTTTCATATAAATAGACAATATGCTTGTGAAGGACCCGCACCAAACCTTCAACGTGGGTCCTGGGTGGGCTGCAGGACATCCGAATGCAGACCTCACTCAGTGCCACACCACACGGGTTTTGTATTCAGAGGTAATTGTGCTGGTTTTATGTAAAACCAAGATTAGGCACCGAAGCGCAACTATATACAGATAAGTTCTGGCTGGCACAGTCCTCAACCTCGAAGTCCATTGTAAAACAAAGACACATTATATCAAATCACATTATAATAAAGTGCAAAAACTTTTTATCTGATTACCCAGCCGGGCATTCTATTTTTGGCAATATATATATATACGTTATATACACATTTAACTTGTGCAAAAATTGGCAAACATTCTTAAACTTTTTACAACATTACTTATGGTAGACCCCTATCTGGATCTCACCGGTTTTTCTTTTACTGTTTAATTATTTCAAATACATTTTCCACCCCGGGGGCTGGAACAATGCGATGGTCCCTAGATCCCATTACTAACAAGTCGTGTGCTGCTATTAGGGTCTGGGTCGCCACAGTTCTCGTGCGAACCTCTAGGGGCGCAACGGGTACTTTCTCCTTGCGAGACACCGATTGCGTTTCAATTTGCGTTACAGTTAGCGATATTGATCGTGTCATAGATTGCGATGGGAACTGGGTTGCAAGTTGCGATGCAGAAGGATGACTAGATGACGAAGAGTATGTAGACATTGCTTCCATTTGCGATGAGCCTGCAGGGGGCGATGCTGGGGCACGGCCGGATGCTGTTTGAGCTGGAGACGGGACGCTGCGGTAATGGTGACGTTACCTGCGTCTGGGACGGGGTCACGGACGATGGTGACGTTAAGGGCATACCATCCCTTCATTCCCCAGTGCCGTGTGTATGTAACAATGTCTCCATTAACTAAGTCCCTCCCGGGATGACCTTGCGGTAGGTGGGATTCTACATCACGTCTGCTGACAAAGACCCCTGGGTAGAGGCCCGGTTCTCTTATGAAGCCCCAGCCCTTCCGGAGCTGGAACTCTGTCACACACCCCTGCCGCCGCGGTTCCCTCAGGGTACCTTTCTCTCTCCGGACACTCTCCTTGTCCGCGATCAGCTCTGCATGTTGCCGCTGTCGATTCCGCTGAGCTTCCCGCTCTTCCTCCTGCTGGCGTTGCTGCTTCTCCTCACGACGCTGCCACTCACATTCCCACTGGGCGGTATAGGCGACGTCATCCAGGCGCGCCATCTCGTCCCAGTCCACGTCTGGTAACGACGGACAGGACCCCTCCGGTGTCCCTACCGGGGATCGATCATCTGCTGCGGCCTCCTGGCCGGGCGGGCGTTCCGGAACTGGCGGTACCTCCTCAACCTCCTTCGCCTCCACCGCTTCACCGGTGGGATCAGGATTGGTACTTTCGCGGGCAGCCTCCGGTTGCTCCTTTGCCTTGGGCAGCAGAAGTTTTGGTAACTCCAGACGTAGGGGATCATCGAAGGGGGAGAACACCGCGTCCCACAGCCGCCGCTGCTCCAGGGTACGCCGGCGTCTCTCGATCTCTTCAAATCCAGGTTGTGGCAAAATCATCTTTCTTAGTCGTGCATTTTCCTCTTTAACTTCCAGCAATGCTTGCTGCAGGTGCAGGACCACGGATGACTCCGGTGCTGGTGGCAGCTTGGCTGGGGCACGGGGCCTGCCTTCCTCCGCTTCCCTGCTCGGCTGCACACGTCCTGCTTCCATGATGTTCCAGAAGATTCTTTCATCTTCCTCCAGAGACGTCCGGTCTCTTCCGTGGAGGCGGGGTTTGCGTCTCCTCCTCTTTGCAGGAAAGGTGAAGAGGAGGCGGACCTCCTTTGCTGTAGGGCAGGATCGCATGTTGTAATAGCACTTTGAGAGGGCAGGCATTTTCTTCGCGCCACAGGGGGTACACGCCCACGAAGGTACGCCCACCTTCTTCTCCAGCGCCTGAGGGCGCGAATATGGCGACAAAGATGGCGATTTTTGGCGCCAAAAGTGCAAACAGTCCTTTTCACAAAAACAACTCCATAGGCACACAGGGCTCGCAATGCTGCAAGTTTCGTATCCTGTTCGTGACGCCAAAGTTTTGTGTCGACCCGCCACCACAATTGTGGGTTACCAGGGCAATGGGGTACTCAGAGCTGAGCCCATGGAAGTCTATGGGATTGTCACAGGTAGCGGTGGCTCGGTCTGTGGCCCTAGCGGTCTGGCGTATGTTGGGGGAATATTTACAGGGGATAGATATATTTACAGTTCGTGACGCCACCTGTAGTCTCTGGTAATTTGTACCAGCGCTGCTGTAGATCTCTGAGGGGATGGTGATGCAGCTAGATGTCGGGTCCCCTACAGGTGGGACTCTTCCCTCAGGTCGGTAGTTAGAGCAGGGTTGTGCAGGCATGCAAGTAAATAACTCAGTCTCACACGGTCAGCGTCTTTCCATACCTTTACTTGTAAGATGGTAAGGCAGGTCCCAGGGAGGCTGATCCAAGGAGAATGTATTTCGAGATAGCAGCTGGACAAGTTAGGGGCCTCCTTTACTTTCACAACGATGAGTACAACCAGCATGAAGCGTAGTTCCCTCTATAACTCCAGCTATTCCAAAGCTGTACTGCCCAGTCAGTTTTGTGGTCGGAGCCTTCCTGTGAGAGAGCTGAGTTCCTATTCTTGCTGATCAGGCTCAAGGTTCTCACTCCCCCTGACCCCAGTTACGTACCGACTATTTAGGGGCTGCTTCCCGCTACCTAAGGTCCGGTAAGCCTCTGGGTTTCCTACCACCATGCATGAAGCTATGGTGATGCTTCGGTCTCCAGTGACCGGTAACAATGTGCAGGACTTCTCCAATCCTATAGCACTCAAAATCTCTACCACTGTGCCTTTCGCCTTGTCCGCGCTGGTAGCATAAGCATTTCTCACTTCACAGGTTAACAAAGTCAGTCCCTTTCTTAATTCCTTTCTTGAGCTTGTTGCCAGACTCTCAGTAATCTTCCAGGCAGGAGCACGTCTCTGAACCTTCACCGTCCTTGGGACAGGAGACTGAAGTATATCTGCAACTCACTCCCTCTTCTACTGCACAGACTGCACTCAGCTCTGCTGCTGACTGACTGGACCTCTTCCTCCCTCCTCGTCCAGGCTAGACTGACTGACTCCTGATGCATGTGACTAGACTTTATATACCTGTGGGTGTGTCTAAGTGTGTGTTGAAATGAATGTTCATTGAGCATTAAACTGCTATCTCTCCACACATCCTCCAGGGTACTGCGTGTGCCTTACACCAGGGCTACACAGATGCGTGCCTGTCAGAGGGAAACCAGCGATCAAAAAAAGGTCCTGACATTTCTGCGACGATCAGCGATACCCGGCAGGGGGGCTGATCGTCGCTGAATGTCACACACAGCGATATCGCTGGTGAGCTCGCTGCTGCGTCACAAAACTAGTGACTCAGCAGCGATCTCGGTAGCGATATCGCTATGTGAGACGGGCCCTTAAGCGATGTTACCCGCAGTGTCGCTGTCCCAGATCGCTGCCTGAGCTGCCTGTTTGGCAGCTCAGCAGCGATCATGTAGCGATACACCAGTGATCCTGACAAGTGCATATCGTTGTCGGGATCGCTGGTGTATCGTTATGTGACACCCAGCCTTTACTCTCCTGTCAGGCAGGAGAGGAACTCATTCATTTGGGGTTTACTGTGAGGCTGCAGCATTAGCTGCGGTCCCTGCAGTAAACATTAACCCTTTCTGAAGGATTACACCGTGGGACCTGACTGTGCATGGGATAGGTAAGAATAATTTTGCTTTTTTATTTTATTTTTATTACAGGAAATGGTTTTTGCAGTAAAATAAAAGATGGTCAAAAACATGTGTCTTTATTTCATTAAAATGATTTTTAATTAAAGTGTGTGTGTTTGATTTTTATTTCATGCAATAGGATTAATAATTGATAGTTGTCTAATTGACAGCTATCAATTATTAACCTGGCTTAAGGTCACCTTTCAATAGCAAGGTGGCTATAACCCCATATTAACCCATTCGCCACCGCTACAGGGCAATGGGAATAGACGGGCAAAGTGCCAGAAAGGGCGAATCTAATTATAGATTTGTCTTTCCTGGGGTGTCTGGGGGCAGATGTTAGTAGCCGGGGGGGCAAAAATAATGGTCCCTCTCTGGGCTATTATTATCTGCCCCCACTCACTGGCTTTGTCTGTCTGGTTGCGAAAATAGGGCGGGAGCCCACGCATTTTTTTTCAGCAATTTTACACCTCATATATATATATACATGTCATTGAATTTGTGACACATATATATATATATTTATATTTGTAGTTCATACACTTCTACATAGTATAATAGCCGCTAATTCAATTGCCGGCTTTTGTGAAAATGCAGAACCCGACATGAAATGACACTTGGTGTACATAGGGTTAACCATGTCTTTTCATGTCCTTTGCTATCTAATTTGCACAAACAATTAAATCAGACTATGTGTGCAAAATTTCACACCTGTAGGGGTTAATTAAAGGTGTAAATTCTTAGCAAAAAAGTCCATTTTTTTACAACGAATTTACACCTTTAATTAACCCCTACAGGTGTGAAATTTTGCACACATAGTCTGATTTAATTGTTTGTGCAAATTAGATAGCAAAGGACATGAAAAGACATGGTTAACCCTATGTACACCAAGTGTCATTTCATGTCGGGTGCTTCTGTCTTTTCACTGAAGCCGGCTTTACCCGGCAATTAAATCAGAGGATATTTTACTATGTAGAAGTGTATAAACTATACATATATGTATATATATATGTCACAATGACATGTATATATATATATATGTATTCTATGTGTGTATATTTAGTGTTTACAAGGAAAGAATGGGGTTTTTTTAGTTGCGATATTTTGTTCCCATAGACTTACATGGGACTTCCGGTATCGGTATCGGGTATCGCCGATATTTTAGTGATATCGGTGGTACCATTCCGATTCCGATACTTTAGGATATCGGAAAGTATCGCTCAACTCTAGTAACCACCAAGTTCTGTCGCACACACTGTAACCATCAAGCTGTGTTCCAAACACTATAACAGCCAAGCTGTGTGCCAGTGACTGTAACCACCAAGCTGTGTGCCAGAGACTGTAACCACCAAGCTGTGTGCCGGAGACTGTAACCACCAAGCTGTGTGCTAGAGACTGTAACCACCAAGCTGTGTGCCAGAGACTGTAACCACCAAGCTGTGTGCCAAACACTGTAATCTGATCCTTTTTTTCTCAGCGCAGATCAGCGCTCCTTTTGATTGTGCCGCATCTCTACGCACTACTCTACGAGACTTCGCCATAATGCCGCAACTCTGAAGCTAGGACAGGTAAGAATTAGCCAAGAAGAATTTTTTTAAAATGTAACTAAAGAGGGCGACTTGAGGGTGTGTGCATCTTCGCGGGGTCTTTCTCATTTTTTCGGGTCCGTTTGTTTTTCTCCTGACTTTTGGGGCTCAGAAGAGGATCATAAATTCTTTCTGTTTTACACTGATTGCTGGGGGGGGATCTCTCCCTCTTTACCTGGATTTCTTCGGTAAGTTATTTCACCTGCTGTGCCGCAGGTAACAACACTGCAATCTTTTCACAGTGGGGATTAATTGTGCCGCTTGTGTTGTAGTATGGCGGTCTCAGCATGGGGGCCAGGAGTGACGCTACCGACGGGATCGGGGACGGTGGGGGAAGTGTTTAGGGAATAGCTCAGTTCTTGGCTAAGACAAAAAGAAAGGTTTTAGTTAAAACCAAAGCGACTATTGCCGGATGTCCTATTATTTATATGCTCAGGGTGTATTTTTGGTAATATATGAAGCATACAATCGTATTATATATAGAGTTTCTCCCATTATTACAAGTCTCAGTCGTCGCCGCCTTTAATACAAAGATTCCCCGTTGTGCAACAAATGATTGTGAGCAGCGGAAAAAAAACAACAAACATATGTCACCGTCCCTTTAAAGAGAACTCCTTACATTACTCCTGATCGGCGGAAGTTTATTCAACTGGAAATATCCCTTTAAAGGGAAGTTAATACCAGAAAATCACGAATTGTTTAATCATATTTATGTGTTACATGTATTTTTTTTACATTTTGATATATTTTTTTAACCAGATCATGATCTTTGTTAAAAACAAAATGAGTAATCTTGCAATTGTCACACTGGTTAATGCTTTTCTTTTAAGTTCATACTACCTGTGCCTTTTTAGGAATAGTTTTCAGCAGTTTCCTTAGCAGCAGAGGCAGAATTGCAATGACAGGTAACAGATCTGATAACACAAGATCCACCAATCACAGTAGGTGATGTCACAGCTGACCTCCTCCTCCTGTACAATGACTGATAACACCTATATATACAGTAGATAACACAGGATCCACCATTCACAATAGGTGATGGTCACAGCTCACCTCCTCCTCCTGTACAATGACTGATAACACCTATATATACAGTAGATAACACAAGATCCACCAATCACAGTAGGTGATGTCACAGCTCACCTTCTTCTCCTTTACACTGACTGATAACACCTCTATATACAGTAGATAACACAGAATCCACCATTCACAATAGGTGATGTCACAGCTCACCTCCTCCTCCTCCTGTACAATGACTGATAACACCTCTATATACAGTAGATAACACAGGATCCACCATTCACAATAGGTGATGTCACAGCTCACCTCCTCCTCCTCCTCCTCCTGCACAATGACTGATAACACCTCTATATATTATTATTATTCATTTTTATAGCACCATTTATTCCATGGCGCTTTACATGTGAGAGGGGGAAAATATAGACAAGTACAATAAATATGAGCAATACAGGACACACATAAGTACAGAAGGAGAGAGACCCTGCCCGCGAAGGCTCACAATCTACAGGGATGGGTGAGGATACACTAGGAGAGGGTAGAGCTGGTCGTGCGGCGGTTCAGTAGACTGAGGATCACTGCAGGTTGTAGGCTTGTCGGAAGAGGTCGGTCTTCAGGTTCTTTTTGAAGGTTTCCATGGTAGGCGCGAGTCTGATGTGTTGGGGTAGAGAGTTCCAGAGTATGGGAGAGGCACGGGAGAAGTCTTGTATGCGGTTGTGGGAAGAAGAGATAAGAGGGGAGTAGAGAAGGAGATCTTAAGAGGATCGAAGGTGGCGCGAGGGTAAGTAACGGGAGACCATGTCACAGATGTATGGAGGAGACAGGTTGTGGATGGCTTTGTATTTCATAGTTAGGGTTTTGAACTGGAGCCTCTGGATGATAGGAAGCCAGTGAAGGGCCTGGCAGAGAGGAGAGGCTGGGGAATAACGGGGAGACAGGTGGATTAGTCGGGAAGCAGAATGTAGGATGGATTGGAGTGGTGCCAGAGTGCTAGAGGGGAGGTCAGAGAGTAGGAGGTTGCAGTAGTCGAGGTGGGAGATGATAAGGGCGTGCACTCGTGTTTTTGTGGTATCATGGTCAAGGAATGCACGGATCCGGGAAATATTTTTGAGTTTGAGATGGCAGGAGGAGGCAAGGGTTTGGATATGTGGCTTGAAAGAAAGGGCAGAGTCGAGGATCACCCCGAGGCACCGAGCATGCGGGACCGGGGAAAGTGAGCAGCCCTTGACATTGAGGGATAGGTCTGGTGGAGGGGTAGAGTGAGATGGGGGAAAGATGATGAATTCTGTTTCGTCCATGTTCAGTTTTAGAAAGCGAACAGAAAAGAAAGCTGAAATAGCGGACAGACACTGTGGGATTTTTGTCAGTAAGGAGGTGAGGCCAGATCCAGATAGGTAGATCTGCGTGTCATCGGCATGGAGATGATAGGCGGTTAGTAGGTCGCTAGTGACTTTAGTTAGGGCAGTTTCAGTTGAGTGATGCATACAGTATATACACTATATACAGTAGATAACACAGGATCCACCATTCACAATAGGTGATGTCACAGCTCACCTCCTCCTCCTCCTGTACAATGACTGATAACACCTCTATATACAGTAGATAACACAGGATCCACCATTCACAATAGGTGAAGTCACAGCTCACCTCCTACTTCTGTACAATGACTGATAACTCCTCTATATACAGTAGATAACACAGGATCCACCATTCACAATAGGTGAAGTCACAGCTCACCTCCTCCTCCTGTACAATGACTGATAACTCCTCTATATACAGTAGATAACACAGGATCCACCATTCACAATAGGTGATATCACAGCTCACCTCCTCCTGTACAATGACTGATAACACCTCTATATACAGTAGATAACACAGGATCCACCATTCGCAATAGAAGATATCACAGCTCACCTCCTCCTCCTGTACAATGACTGATAACTCCTCTATATACAGTAGATAACACAGGATCCACCATTCACAATAGGTGAAGTCACAGCTCACCTCCTCCTCCTGTACAATGACTGATAACTCCTCTATATACAGTAGATAACACAGGATCCACCATTCACAATAGGTGAAGTCACAGCTCACCTCCTCCTCCTGAACAATGACTGATAACTCCTCTATATACAGTAGATAACACAGGATCCACCATTCACAATAGGTGATATCACAGCTCACCTCCTCCTCCTCCTGGACAATGACTGATAACACCTCTATATACAGTAGATAACACAGGATCCACCATTCACAATAGGTGATATCACAGCTCACCTCCTCCTGTACAATGACTGATAACACCTCTATATACAGTAGATAACACAGGATCCACCATTCACAATAGGTGATATCACAGCTCACCTCCTCCTGTACAATGACTGATAACACCTCTATATACAGTAGATAACACAGGATCCACCATTCGCAATAGAAGATATCACAGCTCACCTCCTCCTCCTGTACAATGACTGATAACTCCTCTATATACAGTAGATAACACAGGATCCACCATTCACAATAGGTGAAGTCACAGCTCACCTCCTCCTCCTGTACAATGACTGATAACTCCTCTATATACAGTAGATAACACAGGATCCACCATTCACAATAGAAGATATCACAGCTCACCTCCTCCTCCTGTACAATGACTGATAACTCCTCTATATACAGTAGATAACACAGGATCCACCATTCACAATATGTGATATCACAGCTCACCTCCTCCTCCTCGTGTACAATGACTGATAACTCCTCTATATACAGTAGATAACACAGGATCCACCATTCACAATAGGTGATATCACAGCTCATCTCCTCCTTCTGTACAATGACTGATAACACCTCTATATACAGTAGATAACACAGGATCCACCATTCGCAATAGAAGATATCACAGCTCACCTCCTCCTCCTGTACAATGACTGATAACTCCTCTTATATACAGTAGATAACACAGGATCCACCATTCACAATAGGTGATATCACAGCTCACCTCCTCCTCCTCGTGTACAATGACTGATAACTCCTCTATATACAGTAGATAACACAGGATCCACCATTCACAATAGGTGAAGTCACAGCTCACCTCCTCCTCCTGTACAATGACTGATAACTCCTCTATATACAGTAGATAACACAGGATCCACCATTCGCAATAGAAGATATCACAGCTCACCTCCTCCTCCTGTACAATGACTGATAACTCCTCTATATACAGTAGATAACACAGGATCCACCATTCACAATAGGTGAAGTCACAGCTCACCTCCTCCTCCTGTACAATGACTGATAACTCCTCTATATACAGTAGATAACACAGGATCCACCATTCACAATAGAAGATATCACAGCTCACCTCCTCCTCCTGTACAATGACTGATAACTCCTCTATATACAGTAGATAACACAGGATCCACCATTCACAATAGGTGATATCACAGCTCACCTCCTCCTCCTGTACAATGACTGATAACACCTCTATATACAGTAGATAACACAGGATCCACTATTCACAATAGGTGATGCCACAGCTCACCTCCTCCTCCTGTACAATGATTGATAACTCCTCTATATACAGTAGATAACACAGGATCCACCATTCACAATAGATGATGTCACAGCTCACCTCCTCCTCCTGTACAATGATTGATAACTCCTCTATATACAGTAGATAACACAGGATCCACCATTCGCAATAGAAGATATCACAGCTCACCTCCTCCTCCTGTACAATGACTGATAACACCTCTATATACAGTAGATAACACAGGATCCACCATTCACAATAGGTGATGTCACAGCTCACCTCCTCCTCCTGTACAATGACTGATAATGCCTCTATATATAGAAGATGTCATGTACTTGGTTCGTGGACCCACTGTGTCACGGGCCAGGCTTACGTAGGATGGAAGTAGCTAGAGCTCCTGATGGTGGAGTCAGGCTTGAGCTGCAGGTACCACTCCTGGGCAGTCCCCGGTACTGCAGCTGCCGACCCCAAGCGTCATCTTTTCTGACATGGACTGGACTCTGAGTCACAGACAAGGCTGGATTCAGAACCTGTTCAGACTGGTGTGTCTTCGGGGTTCAGATACCGCCGGAGCAACTTCAGGTTTAGGGTCCACCAGTGTGGCTACAGAGTTCAGGTACCCCAGAGCGGCTTTGTGGTTTAGGTACCGCAGAGCGGCTTTATGGTTTAGGTACCGCCAGAGCAGCTTTATGGTTTAGGTACTACCATTTAGCGTCAACATGACGCTTCTACAGGATGGACCCTTCATGTTGACGAGTAATGGCCGTCGTCCACTCTCTCCTTCTCCCACATACATCCCGTTACTGCAGCAATGCCCAATCCTCACAATGTGTAATATCCTCACTGTCAGGATTCATATGTGATTTTCCTACTTACGGTCCTGTGACAACGAGATTCTCTACCTTCTTCTCTGTTTTTCACTGAACATTGAAAGAATTAGGGGGAGCAGCTCATCGCCCGTGACTAAGTGTGTGCAAATCACATATGTCCTTGGGGGGCGCCAAACTGAATTCTTGTCCTGGGTGCCGGAAAACCTAGATACACCTCTGACAAACCCCAATAGGCAAAAATGATTTTCATCTCCAAATTTAAGTTTATTTCCCTAATGTAAGGGTTACCATTGCCAATTCCACATGATAGGTGATACGTTACTGATTACTGGGTGAAAATATGAGGATTTGCTTTGTATTTCTAATGTGAAAACCCCGAAAAAGTAAATCATCCCCCTGCTGGACATGACTGGAACTGCACCACTATAGATACTGGTAACTTCTGCCTTCTAGCTATAACCCCTGGTCTGTGATTCATGCACCCACCATGAACTTACTCAGTATTTCGGTATCCTTAGTGTGAATCACATTGTAGCGTTAGTCGTTTTTACAAGTCTCTGGTGACATTTTGTGAAACCCGCTAATTGCTGCATTTCCAGGGTCTATTTCCAGAATCTTTAGCCATTTTAGTCTTATTTTCAGGTTCGTACGTTAGCAAACAACTCATTTCCATGGACATTTCATATGTCAGGCTCACTGATTTCAGCTTAATATGATAGTTCCTCTGTTGATCCTCCTGGAAATTTATAAATCACTGGATGGGTGTGTCTCTAACACTGTCCAATCAGGATGACTTGTGCAGGGAGACACGCCTTATTGTCAACTAGAATAACAACGCCCAGTTGTAATTGATTTCAAGATTTTCCAGGAAGATCAACAGAGGAACAGCACAACACATAGTTCTAAGAAAAGATGCATCAGAATTGTTATTTCATGAGAAATTCACATATTCACTGAAACAGACATGTCAGGAGAGTGGACAGGTTCTTCTTAAAGGAGTATTTCCCCTCTGAGAAATATAAGTGATTCCTGGAGGATATACCCAAAGAGGTTTCTTTTATAACTTGCATAGACTTAAAGGGGATATTTCCATTTTCAGAGGTTTATATTTTCGGATAGAGCTTGTAAAAAGAAGCATTTTTGCAATTTACTGTTTATTAAAATTTTCAGCCGTTATTGAGATATTAACACTTTCATTTTCTATTGCTTATAGTTTGTTGCCTAGGAAACCGACCACTGCTGCTCTTTAGTTTATAAGTTTGAGGTCCTTGCTCTGCAGTTTGGCGGGATTAAGAGGTGTCATTTCCTGGCCAGCTTCAAAACAGAGCTTACAAGCTCAATAGAAGTACCATAGATAAGAACTCTTAAGCGCTGGTCACGTTCTGTTGAAGCTGAGGTGGTCGGTCTCCAAGGCAACGAGCTGTAGACAAAAATAAAAGTACTAATATCTCAAGAACGGCTGAAAATTTTAACACGCAACAAATTGCAAAATTGTTTGTATTTAGAAGCACTATCCGACAATACCCATTCCATAAAACCGGAAATGACCCTTTAAATGGTCTAAACTCTCAGGACTCTGACACACCGTGAACAGTAAAGCCGGCATGGTGATTCTTAGTCTCCGATACACTTGGTGTCTCCAGCAGGAGCGGCCCGATATGTTATCACACTTGGAGCTTTCTGCCAATTTCTCCATATTTTCGCTCAGGACACAGCTCCTTAATTATGGTTGCAAATAAGTGATTTATCGGAGATCAGATTGGCTCTTAAGAACCTCAGAGAAACGTCGATAGGGCCCCCTGAGGCTCTGCTGAAGAAATAGCAAAGTGGTAAGTGGAAATCCTCTGTAAAGTCTGTGCGGAGGGCAGGACGGGGTGATCGACTCTTGGCAGTCTCTATAACAATGTGTTTTCTTGAAGTCCCTCTTACAATGTACCATTACAGAAGCCCCAATAACAATCTGTCATCATAGAAGCCCCCATAACAATGTGCCCATCATATAAACCCTTTTAGCCATGTGCCATCATAGAAGCCCCAATTACAATGTGCCCATCATAGAAGTCATTATAGCAATGTGCCCGTAATAGAAGCCCCCATAAAAGTGTGCTCATAATAGAATCCCCTATAAGCGTGCCCATAACAATGTGTCCCTCATAGAAGCCACTATAACAAAACGCCCATAATAAATGCCCCCATACCAATGTTTCCATCATAGAAGTCCTCATACTTATGTGCCATTATAGAAGCCCCTATAGCAATGTGCCCATAATAGAATCCCCTATAACAGTGTGCCCATCATAGTCCAGCTTCTCTAAGTGTAGTCCACACCTAGTATTTTGCAATCAAGATTCCAGATTATTAACTTCTCCTAACTGTTCTCTGCGCTGTTCACGCCTTAAGTCTGCTATCAAGGTAAAACATCTCTGCCAGAAAGTTACCCAATACATTTCTGATATTTTTATGCATACTGAACCTCTGCGAGCAAGTTACTAGTTCACCAAAACATCACAGATATCCTGCAGTTAACTATGTGCCTGCTAAAAGATCCTAATTGCATACATCTCTGCTATTAACCATATCCCTGCTGCAAGTTTAACACTGCATGTGCTGTTTCGGAGTGTGACTTGCCTCTAACAGCATCTAGTTCATCCAGCTTCACTAGCTCATCTGTGTCCCTCATACCCTGCAGTCCCATTCCTTACTGATCCATGTACTGTCCTTTTCCGCTGCTCTATCATCTCTGGTCTGCACCGCAAAAGCTGATCTATGGCTCAAAGAATCCACCTTAGCAAATAAATATCAAAACTGCATAGTACTTTATTTATGCAAAATAATGTTTTCAGCCCATAAAACAATAACTTCAAAGTTTTGGTCACTAGGTTTTTCCAGCTTCTATCCAACTTGATGTCAACTGCCTGTTGTAAAGTGTAATATGTCCTCAGCAGCAGAGACAGAGAGACAATTGTTTCTTTACAGGAAGTGTAAGATCTTCTTTATCTTTTTACAGGAACAGGGGGTGAGTATTTTCCCTCTGTTCCTACACTCTGCTTACAAGTATAACAGAGTAGTTTTCTTTGTTAAGGACAAGTGAAACATTGAACAATGGTAGTAGTATGTGCTGGGAAGAGAAAGTTCCAGAGCCTACAGTGCTGGCAGAATGCTGATGAAGCAGAATCACCCACTGAAAAAGAGTGAATGTCAAGTTAGTGTGTTATGTCTCACTGGGTGAGGTGGATTCTCAAAGCTTTCGATCCGGATGACAATCTCGTGTGCAGTACTGAAAGGTGGTGAAGTTGCTGCACAGCAGATGAGTTGGAACAGAGTTGGCTGATGTAGCAAACAGAGCTGGGACTAGGGCGACTGATGTAGCAGACTGGAACAATAGCGATTTGGCAACTGATGCAGCAGAGCTGAAATAATGGCAACTGATTTGGCAGAATTAGGAGCACGATGTAGCAGAGCTGGAACCATGATGTAGCAGAGCTGGAACCATGATGTATCAGAGCTAGAACCACGATGTATCAAAAATGGAACCACAATGCATCAAAGATGGAACCATGATATATCAGAGCTGGAACCATGATGTATCAAAGATGGAACCATGATGTATCAATGATGGAACCATGATGTATCAGAGCTGGAACCACGATGTATCAGAGCTGGAACCATGATGTATCAGAGCTGGAACCACAATGTATCGAAGATGGAACCACAATGTATCAGAGCTGGAACCACGATGTATCGAAGATGGAACCATGATGTATCAGAGCTAGAACCACGATGTATCAAAGATGGAACCATGATGTATCAATGATGGAACCATGATGTATCAAAGATGGAACCACGATGTATCAGAGCTGGAACCACAATGTATCAGAGCTGGAACCATGATGTATCAGAGCTGGAACCACAATGTATCAAAGATGGAACCATGATGTATCAGAGCTGGAACCACGATGTATCGAAGATGGAACCATGATATATCAATGATGGAACCATGATGTATCATAGCTGGAACCACGATGTATCGAAGATGGAACCATGATGTATCAGAGCTGGAACCACAATGTATCAAAGATGGAACCACAATGTATCAATGATGGAACCACGATGCATCAGAGCTGGAACCATGATGTATCAAAGATGGAACCATGATGTATCAATGATGGAACCATGATGTATCAAAGATGGAACCACAATGTATCAGAGCTGGAACCACAATGTATCAGAGCTGGAACCATGATGTATTAGAGCTGGAACCACAATGTATCAAAGATTGAACCACAATGTATCAGAGCTGGAACGATGATGTATCAGAGCTGGAACCACAATGTATCAAAGATGGAACCACAATGTATCAATGATGGAACCATGATGTATCAGAGCTGGAACCATGATGTATCAGAGCTGGAGCCACGATGTATCAGAGCTGGAACCACAATGTATCAGAGCTGGAACCACAATGTATCAAAGATGAAACCGTGTGTAAGGTTCTGTGTATCTGTTTCTGAAACTCAGTTTGTTCGTCTGCCATTTTGCTTTCTGTTTTGCTGCAGCTATCTTGCCCTCAGTCAAAATGGAGTTTTCCAGCTTGCATGTTCCCGCCCTGATTCTCTCCGTTTGCTTCTTAAACAGCCACAGCTGAGCAATCAGTGCTTCAGAATCTAGCCTGCAGTGAACCTGTGTTCTGACTCCTGAAGCCTTGGACCTTGTACTCCAGCCATTCCTACTGAGGAACTCTGAAGCACTTGTGGACTCTGAACTCTGCTCTTGAGAGCCTCACGTTTGCATGGACTTGCGGTAACAGAGAAGAAGATCTGAATCTGTTGTGGAGAGTTATTGCTGAGCTTAGATTACTCTGGCCTGCTGTGTCTCCTGCTTCTGTGTTTGCAACCTGTGTGTTTATTTTTGCCAATTTGTATGAAGCAATACAAGACTTTCTTTATCAACCTGTGTCTCAAGTATTTTCATCGCACCCAAGCACAAGACGCTATATGAACTGTACCACATACATTACAAGATTCTGAAGCCAAACGTTAGTGTCTGCTGGGTCTGGAAAGGCTTGTCTGCTGTACTGTGGATATCGGATGTCCGGTTGTACTTTCTGTGATGACAGTGGTTGTGACTTCTCACAACCATTCCAGGTGAGCAATTCCCTTAAGTTTTTTTTTTCTGCAGTGTTATCACAGGTAAACACTATTGTTTTGTTTTTTTTTCTCTTCTCTTTTTGTCTGCTGAAACTCTGGATATCAGATGTCTGGTTGAAAGCTTTCTGTGATGATAGTGGTTGTGACTTCTCACAACCATTCCAGGTGAGCAGTTCCCTTAAAGTTTTTTCTTTCTTCAGTGTTGCCACAGGTGAACACTATTGTTTTTTTTTCTCTCCTCTTCTTCCAGTATCCTGTCTTAAAAGATCTGGAAAATGGAGGCCCGTATAAAGGAACTTTGCGGAGTGACTGATAATATCCTTGCAGATTTGCAGAATATAAAGACCCGTTTTACAAATCTTCAGGACCTAAATAATCACAATTTGCAAGTGGTTGGACAGACTACCCAGGATTTGCGAGCCAGGATTGAGGTTCTGGAGGGGCGAGTCCAGGATCCTGCCGTGGCCCCGAGTTCTGGGATTCCCAAGTTGCCCCCTTTTCGTTTTGGTGGTGAACGTGAAAAATTCAGGGGATTTGTTAATCAATGCAATCTTTTTTTTTCTGCACATGCTTCACAATTTCCTACTGAACGATCTAAGGTGCTTACTATAATTATGTTGCTTACCAACAAGGCTTTGATATGGGCAAACCCTCTGATTGAGACTGAGGATGATTGTTTGAATCACCTTGATGATTTTATTTCAGCCATGGGGCAGGTGTTTGATGACCCCAATCGAGGTGCAACAGCTGAAGCAGCCATGTTAGCTTTGCGCCAAGGTAAGCACTCGGTAGCTGAATATGCCTTGGATTTCAGGAGATGGGCCCTTGATACCACCTGGGACAATTCCGCCAAAAAATCTATTTTTCGAAAGGGGTTATCCCCACTAATTAAGGATGAACTTGCTCGTGCCGACCCTCCCACTGCGTTAGGTGACTTTATTAACTACTCCATCCGTATTGATACTCGTTTAACTGAACGCAGGCAAGAGAGATGGTTCGAAAGCAATCGTACTAACCTTTTCCTACCTTCCTCTCCAGCTAAGGAACCTTTGAATAGGATTACACGGGAACCTGAACCTGAACCCATGCAGGTAGACTCTTTACTACGACGGGTTAGTGATGCACGCAAGGAACATCGTTTTAAGGAGAATCTATGTTTTTATTGTGGTAAGTCAGGGCACTTTATTATTAACTGTCCCAGCCGTTCTCGCAAGACTACTGCAGCACTCATTCATTGTGAGTGTTGCGAGAGGGGATCTGTCAGGTCCGAGCCTCAGGCTCCAGAGAGAGCTGCAGCAACAGATCTTGATTTCTCGGACTTAAACTCCGTTACCTCTGAGGACGTTGACTGTGTAAATGCTGCCATCTTTCAAGTTTCCTCAGCGGTGTCCCAGCTGAGTTGTAAGAAAAACAATTCTCACTGTTTTCTTTCCATCAAACTCTGGGTTGACTCAGCCTGGGTGTCTAGCTCTGCTATGATCGACTCAGGTGCAAGTGGAAATTTTATGGATGTCTCCTTTGCTCTAAAACAGGGAATACGTTCAGTGAAGAAGGCTGCTCCAGTACAGATGGAAACTGTGGATGGCTCCCTGCTGACCTCTGGACCAGTGGATCAGGAAACAGAGCCTTTAAAGGTTCTTATGGGTAAAGATCATCAAGAGAAACTGTCCTTTATGCTTATCTCTTCTCCTCACTTTCCCATTATTCTAGGGCTACCATGGCTGCAGGCTCAGAATCCTACCATTAACTGGGAGACCAAGGAATTACACTTTCCAGAGAAACAGATGAGTCCAAAAATTTCAGCTTGCTCTGTTCCTAAAGGAACCATGTCAGTCCCTGAACTACCAGCTGTATACCAGGACTATGTGGATTTATGTGACAAGAAGAACGCTGACCAGCTTCCTCCTCACCGTCCATATGATTGTCCAATTGAATTATTGCCTGGAGCAGAGATACCTTTTGGTAAGATCTACCCCCTGGCGGGGCCCGAGCTGAAGGCTTTAAAAGAGTACATAGACGAAAATCTAGCCAAGGGCTTCATACGCCCCTCTTCATCTCCTGCAGGGGCACCCATATTCTTTGTAAAGAAGAAAGATGGATCCCTGAGACCATGCGTAGACTATAGGGAACTCAATAAGGTTACTATTAGAAACCGTTATCCATTGCCTTTAATCCCTGAGTTATTGGAGAGAGTGCGACATGCCAAAATTTTTTCTAAACTAGATCTTCGTGGGGCCTATAACTTAGTCCGTATTAGACCTGGGGATGAATGGAAGACTGCATTCAGGTCACGCTATGGACACTTTGAATATCTGGTTATGCCTTTTGGTCTGAGTACCGCCCCAGCCACTTTCCAACACTTGGTGAATGACATCTTCAGGGATCTCCTAGATACATTCGGGGTAATTTATTTGGATGATATTTTAATTTTTTCTAACTCCACAGAGGAACATCATGGACATGTGAGAATGGTCTTGGAACGTCTAAGACAAAATCATCTTTACATCAAGCTTGAAAAGTGTGAATTCCATAAGACCGAAATTCAATTTCTGGGGTATGTACTGTCTACACAAGGAATTAGTATGGATGGAAGTAAAACCCAAGCCATCAATGATTGGCCAAGTCCTAGAAATGTGAAGGAGGTACAGCGCTTCATCGGGTTTGCAAACTTCTATAGACGTTTCATTAGAAATTTCTCTGAGGTAGTGTCACCTATCACCCAACTTACCCGGAAAGAGTCTAAGTTCTCTTGGACTCCCCAAGCCCAGGAAGCATTTTCCCGTCTAAAAGATAAATTTACCACTGCACCTATCCTAGTACATCCCAACCCAGAGCTTGCCTTCATAATAGAGGTGGATGCTTCAGACTGTGCCGTGGGAGCTATACTCTCTCAGAGAACAGGTGAGAAGAATGTCTTGCATCCCTGTGCCTTCTTTTCCCAGCAGTTGTCTTCGGCTGAGAAGAACTACGATGTGGCAATAGAGAGTTGTTGGCCATTATTGCCGCCTTCAAAGAATGGAGACACCTTCTTCAAGGAGCTGCACAGCAAATAGTCGTTCTGACAGACCATCGTAATCTTGAGTTTATCAGGTCGGCTAAGTGCCTGACTCCTCGCCAGGCTCGCTGGAATCTTTTCTTAAACCAATTTAATTTTATTATTTCTTATAGACCAGGATCGCGCAATGGAAAGGCTGATGCACTCTCTAGGATTTACTCAGCAGAGACACGTCCAATTACTCCTCCTAAGACTATTCTTCCTGACTCTAGATTCCTAGGAGTGATTCATCATCAAGACCTAATTAAAGACATCAAGGAAGCATACCATGCGGATTCTTTTTTGGCTCAACCCCCAAGGGACGTAAGTCTTGTCTTTAAGAATGGGTGTGGATTCTGGGACAACGTCTGTATATACCTGAAACAGTCAGATTGAGAGTATTGCAACTCATTCACGATTCCAAAATAGCCGGGCATAGAGGAATTCTAAAGACACAGGAATTTCTTTCTCGTTTCTTTTGGTGGCCCACTTGTAGGAAGGATGTTTTGGACTATGTCACTTCGTGTGAGGTTTGTGCAAGATGGAAAACACCTCGCTCTTCACCAACTGGTCTGTTACAGCCTCTTCCCACCCCGTCCCGCCCGTGGGATCCATTTCTATGGACTTCATTGTGGAATTACCAACCTCTCAAGGGAAGAACACTATTCTAGTGGTGGTTGACCGTTTAACAAAGGCAGCTCATTTTATCCCTTGTGTCGGCTTACCCACTGCAAAACAGACATCAGATTTGATGATTAAAGATGTGTTTCGTTTACATGGAGTACCGGATGAGGTTATTTCGGATCGAGGGGTGCAATTCACTTCTAGGTTTTGGCAAAATTTCTGTGCAGCATTGGACATTAAAGTAAACCTTTCTTCTGCTTTTCATCCCCAGACTAATGGACAAACCGAACGAACCAATCAAACCCTGGAGCAGTATCTCCGCTGCTTTATCTGCCACCTACAGGATGATTGGGTGGATCTACTTCCATTGGCTGAGTTCTCTTACAACAATTCTCAGAGTGCCTCCACTAAACAGTCTCCTTTTTACTCTAATCTAGGTTATCATCCTAACATTCTACCACGATTTCCCATAGAGACGCCTTTGCCAGCAGTGGCTGAAAGAGTCACGACTTTACAGAAGAATATGGATCTTCTAAAGGAGAATCTGGAATCGGCTCAGGAAAGGTACAAGAAGGCAGCAGATAAATTTCGTAAACCTGCACCAGCTTTTAAGGTAGGAGACCTGGTCTGGCTGTCAACCAGAAATCTTAAGTTAAGGATTCCATCGTCTAAGTTGGGACATAAGTACATTGGACCCTATAAAATCAGTAAGATTATAAGTGCCGTTGCTTGTCGTCTTCAATTGCCCAGAACTATGAGAATCCACCCTGTCTTTCATGTATCCCTACTAAAGGCTGCGACACCCAATACGTTTCCTGGACGTTCTTCTCCTTGCCCTGACCCAGTGCTAGTCGATGGTCAGGAAGAATTTGTGGTGGAAAGGATTTTAGATTCCAGGTTGTATAGAAATCAGTTACAATATCTGATTAAATGGCAGGGCTACCCAGTGGAGGACAACTCATGGGAGTCAGTCAATAACGTTAATGCTCCTCGCTTGCTCCGTCAGTTTCATCAGAGGTACCCACACAAGCCTGGTCTGAGGTCATCCGGAGGTTGTCCCTAAGGGGGGAGTAATGTAAGGTTCTGTGTATCTGTTTCTGAAACTCAGTTTGTTCGTCTGCCATTTTGCTTTCTGTTTTGCTGCAGCTATCTTGCCCTCAGTCAAAATGGAGTTTTCCAGCTTGCATGTTCCCGCCCTGATTCTCTCCGTTTGCTTCTTAAACAGCCACAGCTGAGCAATCAGTGCTTCAGAATCTAGCCTGCAGTGAACCTGTGTTCTGACTCCTGAAGCCTTGGACCTTGTACTCCAGCCATTCCTACTGAGGAACTCTGAAGCACTTGTGGACTCTGAACTCTGCTCTTGAGAGCCTCACGTTTGCATGGACTTGCGGTAACAGAGAAGAAGATCTGAATCTGTTGTGGAGAGTTATTGCTGAGCTTAGATTACTCTGGCCTGCTGTGTCTCCTGCTTCTGTGTTTGCAACCTGTGTGTTTATTTTTGCCAATTTGTATGAAGCAATACAAGACTTTCTTTATCAACCTGTGTCTCAAGTATTTTCATCGCACCCAAGCACAAGACGCTATATGAACTGTACCACATACATTACACCGTGATATATCATAGCTAGAACCACGATGTATCAGAGCTGGAACCTGATGCATCAATGATGGAACCATGATGTATCAGAGCTAGAACCACGATGTATCAGAGCTGGAACAACAATGTATCAGAGCTAGAACCACGATGTATCAGAGCTGGAACCTGATGTATCAGAGCTGGAACCACAATGTATCAAAGATGGAACCACGATGTATCAAAGATGGAACCACGATGTATCAGAGCTGGAACCACGATGTATCAAAGATTTAACCACGATGTATCAGAGCTGGAACCATGATGTATCAAAGATGGAACCACAATGTAGCAGAGTTGGAACCACGATGTAACAGATTTGGCACAACGATGTAGCAAAGTTGGAGACTCAATGAAATGTAGCGGCCTGAGGCAGGTTTAACGACCTAGATGGATGGACATGACTGGAGCCAGAGTTGGGTTCCAAGAATACCACCACCACAACAACCAGTCATAGAATCGGATATACTTATTAAAAAATGTAAAGTATTTTATTAAATCACAGAGATTAAAAAGATCACAAACAGGACACAGGTATAGGTAGAGATACAAATATCGCATGAGGGTAAACTCATCATAGTTCACTGGGATATCCAGTGGTAATCTCCCATATATTAAGTACAATGATATTAAACAAATACAAGAGTATACTGTGGTATACAACCACTAAGGTCTAGCTGGTAACAGAGAAGTCATAGAACACACACCACGCCCCCTGAGGAAGGAGAGAAATCTCCGAAACGTGCATCGGGGTTGCTGGTGATTACCGGTGGTGTCTCCCTGTTCATATTGCGGTATGTTATCTTATATACTTGACTTAAATGTGCACATATGTTGATTTTGTTTCCATGCATCCACGGTGTGTGTTCTATGACTTCTCTGTTACCAGCTAGACCTTAGTGGTTGTATACCACAGTATACTCTTGTATTTGTTTAATATCATTGTACTTAATATATGGGAGATTACCACTGGATATCCCAGTGAACTATGATGAGTTTACCCTCATGCGATATTTGTATCTCTACCTATACCTGTGTCCTGTTTGTGATCTTTTTAATCTCTGTGATTTAATAAAATACTTTAAATTTTTTAATAAGTATATCCGATTCTATGACTGGTTGTTGTGGTGGTGGTATTCTTTGAATTTAATTTTCAGTCGAATCATATCTATTTGGTCCTTGTATATTTGGAGTACTACAGTCATGGACAAAAGTTTTGAGAATGATACAAATATTAATTTTTACAAAGTCTACTGCTTCACTTTTTCTAATGGCAATTTGCATATACTCCAGAATGTTATAAAGAGTGATCAGCTTAACAACAATTACTTGCAAAGTCAATATTTGGCTAGAAAATGAACTTTATCCCCCAAAACACATTTCAACATCATTGCAGCCATGCCTTAAAAGGACCAGCTAACCTCTTTTCAGTGATTTCTCCATTAACACAGGTGTGGGTGTTGATGAGGACATGGCTGGAGATCAATCTGTCATGATTAAGTAAGAATGACACCACTGGACACTTTAAAAGGAGGCTGGTGCTTGGCATCATTGTTTCTCTTCTGTTAACCATTGTTATCTCTAAAGAAACACGTGCAGTCATCATTGCAATGCACAAAAATGGCCTAACAGGGAAGAGTATCGCAGCTAGAAAGATTGCACCTCAGTCAACAATCTATCGCATCATCAAGAACTTCAAGGAGAGAGGTTCCATTGTTGCCAAAAAGGCTCCAGGGCGCCCAAGAAAGACCAGCAAGCGCCAGGACCGTCTCTTAAAAGTGTTTCAGCTGCGGGATCGGGCTACCAGCAGTGCAGAGCTTGCTCAGGAATGGCAGCAGGCAGTGTGGAGTGCATCTGCACGCACTGTGAGGCGGAGACTCTTGGAGCAAGGCCTGGTCTCAAGGAGGGCAGCAAAGAAGCCACTTCTCTCCAGAAAAAAACATCATGGACAGACTGATATTCTGCAAAAGGTACAGGCAGTGGACTGCTGAGGACTGGGGTAAAGTTATTTTCTCTGATGAATCCCCTTTTCGATTGTTTGGGACATCAGGAAAACGCCTCATTCGGAGAAGACAAGGTGAGCGCTACCACCAGTCTTGTCTCATGCCAACTGTTAAGCATCCTGAAACCATTCATATGTGGGGTTGCTTCTCAGCCAAGGGAATCGGTTCTCTCACAGTCTTGCCTAAAAACACAGCCATGAATAAAGAATGGTACCAGAATGTCATCCAAGAGCAACTTTCCCAACCCTCCAAGAGCAGTTTAGCGATCAACAATGCCTTTTCCAGCATGATGGAGCACCTTGCCATAAAGCAAAGGTGATAACTAAATGGCTCAGGGAACAAAACATAGAGATTTTGGGTCCATGGCCTGAAAACTCCCCAGATCTTAATCCCATTGAGAACTTGTGGTCAATCATCAAGAGACGGGTGGACAAACAAAAATCTAAAAATTCTGACAAAATGAAAGCATTGATTGTGCAAGAATGGACTGCTATCAGTCAGGATTTGGTCCAGAAGTTGATTGAGAGCATGCCAGGGAGAATTGCAGAGGTCCTGAAGAAGAAGGGTCAACACTGCAAATATTGACTTGCTGCATTAACTCATTCTAACTGTCAATATAAGCTTTTATTACTCATATGTTTGCAATTATATTTCTGTCTGTGATAAAAAAAAACATCTGTCAAACACACATAAAAACCAGAGGGCAGCAGATCATGTGAAAATATAATATTTGTGTCATTCTCAAAACTTTTGGCCATGACTGTATATACTGTTATGATATGTCGATTACTCCATATATAACATGCTTGTCAATCAGGTGTTAGAGTTGGGTTCCAGTAGGGGAGACATGACAGGCCAAAGAGTTAAAGTAATGCCACGCTGGGCATAGAAAAGGAGATGGATGAGTAACCTAGAGCATGAGAATAGGGTCAGTTCTAGATATATTAGACTGCTATGTGCTAACAGTAGTTTTTACATGGATGAGGGAAGCCTCCTCAAATGAGCAGGAGCAGAACCTCTAATAAATACAAAAGTAAAAGAAACATAAAAAATAAGCAAATAAACTACTGTAGATTCTCACTATACAAATTACCGTTTACATCGCTTTTTTGGTGCAATTCTGATCTGCATAGCAGCCATTTACTCAGAACATGTGATTAGGACGGTGGTCTATCTACTGCGTCAGTCCGGAGAATGATTAGAGCGTTCATTGACAATCTGAGAACAAGACAGTATTTGTGAGCGGAAGATAATGTCCTGCAATGTTCTCCTGCCTTTTCCAATGTAGCAACCTGTGAAATTCTATTATGAAACATATTGGTCTTCCTCGCTCCCGTCTAACACTTCCGAAATAACGATTTGCTGACACCTCCAGACATTGAGCGTCAACTCCGAGGCAGGTGAAGAGTTAAGCAATTTTAGTTTAATTTCACCAGGGAGGAAAACAAGATTAGACTGCAATGTTTGGGCTGTTTTCGGTTTGTACGATTGAACTGAAGTTGCCATTGGACCAACAGTTCTGAATACAGTACAGACCAAGAGTGAGTTTGGACACACTTTCTCATTTAAAGATTTTTCTGTATTTTCATGACTATGAAAATTGTACATTCACACTGAAGGCATCAAAACTATGAATTAACACATGTGGAATTATATACTTAACAAAAAAGTGTAAAACAACTGAAAATATGTCTTATATTGTAGGTTCTTCAAAGTAGTCACCTTTTTCTTTGATGACTGCTTTGGACACTCTTGGCATTCTCTTGATGAGCTTCAAGAGGTAGTCACTGGAAATGGTCTTCCAACAGTCTTAAAGGAGTTCCCACAGATGCTTAGCACTTGTTGGCCCTTTTGCCTTCACGCTGCGGTCCAGCTCACCCCAAACCATCTCGATTGGGTTCAGGTCTGGTGACTGTGGAGGCCAGGTCATCTGGCGTAGCACCCCATCACTCTCCTTCTTGGTCAAATAGCCCTTACACAGCCTGGAGGTGTGTTTGGGGTCATTGTCCTGTTGAAAAATAAATGATGGTCCAACTAAACGCAAACCGGATGGAATAGCATGCCGCTGCAAGATGCTGTGGTAGCCATGCTGGTTCAGTATGCCTTCAATTTTGAATAAATCCCCAACAGTGTCACCAGCAAATCACCCCCACACCATCACACCTCCTCCTCCATGCTTCACGGTGGGAACCAAGCATGTAGAGTCCATCCGTTCACCTTTTCTGCGTCGTACAAAGACACGGTGGTTGGAACCAAAGATCTCAAATTTGGACTCATCAGACCAAAGCACAGATTTCCACTGGTCTAATGTCCATTCCTTGTGTTCTTTAGCCCAAACAAGTCTCTTCTGCTTGTTGCCTGTCCTTAGCAGTGGTTTCCTAGCAGCTATTTTACCATGAAGGCTGCTACACAAAGTCTCCTCTTACAGTTGTTGTAGAGATGTGTCTGCTGCTAGAACTCTGTGTGGCATTGACCTGGTCTCTAATCTGAGCTGCTGTAAACCTGCGATTTCTGAGGCTGGTGACTCGGATAAACTTATCCTCAGAAGCAGAGGTGACTCTTGGTCTTCCTTTCCTGGGGCGGTCCTCATGTGAGCCAGTTTCTTTGTAGCGCTTGATAGTTTTTGCAACTGCACTTGGGGACACTTTCAAAATTTTCCCAATTTTTCGGACTGACTGACCTTCATTTTTTAAAGTAATGATGGCCACTCGTTTTTCTTTACTTAGCTGCTCTTTTCTTGCCTTAATACAAATTCTAACAGTCTATTCAGTAGGGCTATTAGCTGTGTATCCACCAGACTTCTGCACAACACAACTGATGGTCCCAACCCCATTTATAAGGCCAGAAATCCCACTTATTAAACCTGACAGGGAACACCTGTGAAGTGAAAACCATTTCCGGTGACTACCTCTTGAAGCTCATCAAGAGAATGCCAAGAGTGTGCAAAGCAGTCATCAAAGCAAAAGGTGGCTACTTTGAAGAACCTAGAATATAAGACATATTTTCATTTTCAGTTGTTTCACACTTTTTTGTAAAGTGTAATGTATAATTCCACATGTGATAATTCATAGTTTTGATGCCTTCAGTGTGAATTTACAATTTTCATAGTCATGAAAATACAGAAGAATCATTGAATGAGAAGGTGCGTCCAAACTTTTGGTCTGTACTGTATATTAGGTAGGACCATAATGGGAGTTGTCTTATCAAGAGAGACCCCTTTTCTGATTAAAATCAACTGATCGCTGTGGGTCTGACCCGAGGTGGCCAAGAAGTTTCCCTACAGTGGCCACTTCAGGTGAAGTGTAGTATTACATGGGAGTAATATGTAAAACCTTGGGGGCTGCTATTTATTAGCGATTCCTCCCCCAGGCTCATAGAGTAAGTGCCCAAAGGGGAAGAAAGCCCCATGAAGATATCTATAAGCCCTATTAAGGCATATTTAAGCCGTCCTTGTGAAACAACCCCTTTAAATCCTCATTAAAGATGAGAACATTATTTTTTTAATCGGTCCTGAATTTGCTGTTACACCAGTCTTCCCCACCTCAAAATATTTCTGATACAGATCCTTATCCTTCCTGTACAAGATTATGAAGCCTGAAAATATAGATTCCTGCTCTTCCCTACTTGAGGGTGACTGGCCCATGGGAGGACAGGAGGATCCTCTGATAGGCCCTGGCCATGACATTACAATAGGTCCCAGACAGAATACCAGATCCAGCCAAATTTTTCATATAATTTTAGTCTTGACTCACATGGTGCCCTGAAAACGCCAATGTGCAGTGGCATAGCGTGGTTTGCCAGTGTCCAGGGCAAGGCAAGTTTTTCTGACCCCTTCACCAATGGACCTTTTAGCCCTTCAGCAGATATATTTTAAGTAAATGCTGCTCTAAACACAGTTTACCCTTTGGCCCTCTAGTTTTTTTTCTGCTGTTCGTTGAAATCTAACAAAATTTTAAAAATAAAAAGGTTTATATTGTTTTAATTTTTTACTTGTTTTAAATGATATTTTTGTGCTTTTTCATGTAATCATTTTATGTCTCTATATCTAACCCTAGCCCTAACCCTAGCCCCAGCCCTAACCCTAATCTTAGCCCTAACCCTAGCCCTAACCCTAACCCTAACCCTAGCCCCAGCCCTAACCCTAACCTTAACCCTAGCCCCAGCCCTAACCCTATCCCTAGCCCCAGCCATAACCCTAGCCCTAACCCTAACCCCAGCCCTAACCTTAACCCTAACCCTAGCCCTAACTCTAACACTAGCCCCAGCCCTAACACTAGCCCTAACCCTAGCCCTAACCCTAACTCTAGCCACAGCCCTAACCTTAACCCTAAGCCTAGCCCTAACCCTAACCCCAGCCCTAACCCTAGCCCAAACTGTAGGTAGGATAAGAAAAGTGTGTAAAAACATAACATTTATAAGAATATTGATGTTTTGGTTTATTTCTTTTTACAGGGGATACCTTTAAAAAAAATGGGATAGCTCTCCCAGGAAGTCTCCTACACAGGAAACCTTATACTGTATAACTCCATGCCGCATGTATAGTAAGTTATCGTTTTTGATGCGATATTTAGAGGGTGTATTGTCAGGGTTGTACAAGCTTAAGACAGTCTGTTGCTTTTATTTTACCGTGTAAGGTTCACTTTATATTGATATATTCATTATAGGAGTCTTTTCTAGTTGGCACTGTTTATAGGGTACTCTATTGCTGTCACTTGTTTTGGTAGTACTCTCAGTAATTAAATGTTTATGAGGCATTCAGTTTCTGGCACTGTTAATAGGATCTTTCTGTAGATGGAACTGTTTATATGGTATTCTCTTTCAGGCTCTGCTGATAGGAGCTTTCTGTAGATGGCACTGTTTATAGGGTATTCTCTTTCAGGCTCTGCTGATAGGAGCTTTCCGTAAATGGTACTGTTTATGGGGTATTCTCTTTCAGGCTCTGCTGATAGGAGCTTTCTGTAGATGGTACTGTTTATGGGGTATTCTCTTTCAGGCTCTGCTGATAGGAGCTTTCTGTAGATGGCACTGTTTATGGGGTATTCTCTTTCAGGCTCTGCTGATAGGAGCTTTCTGTAGATGGTACTGTTTATGGGGTATTCTCTTTCAGGCTCTGCTGATAGGAGCTTTCTGTAGATGGTACTGTTTATGGGGTATTCTCTTTCAGGCTCTGCTGATAGGAGCTTTCTGTAGATGGTACTGTTTATGGAGTATTCTCTTTCAGGCTCTGCTGAAAGGAGCTTTCCGTAAATGGTACTGTTTATGGGGTATTCTCTTTCAGGCTCTGCTGATAGGAGCTTTCTGTAGATGGTACTGTTTATGGAGTATTCTCTTTCAGGCTCTGCTGATAGGAGCTTTCTGTAGATGGTACTGTTTATGGGGTATTCTCTCTCAGGCTCTGCTGATAGGAGCTTTCTGTAGATGGTACTGTTTATAGGGTATTCTCTTTCAGTCTCTGGCAATCAATGAGTGGAACAGGCTGCCACAAGAGGTGGTGAGTTCTCCTTCAATGGAAGCCTTCAAACAGAGGCTGGACAGACATCTGTCTGAGATGGTTTAGTGAATCCTGCATTGAGCGGGGGTCTGGACACGATGACCCCTTCCAACTCTACCATTCTATGGTTCTTTGACAGCACCTTTTTCTGGATGACACTGTTTATGGGGTATTCTCTTGCAAGCACTGTTTATAAGGGCTTTTTCTGGATGACACTTCTTGTGCCATATTCTCTTTTTGGTACGATTCATAGGATCTTTCACTGGAAGGCATTATTTATGTGAACATTATGTCCCCTTTTTCTGGATGACAATGTTTAAAGGGTACTTGCTAAAACCGTTTATAGGGGCTTTCTCTAGATAAAACTGTTTGTGGGGGCATTCTCTTGCTGGGGCATTGTTTATGGGCACTTTTTTTCTGGATGACACTTGTATTCTCTTTCTGGTACTATTCATAGCAACTTTGGATGGCAATGTATATGGGGACATGATGTTACTATTTATGAGGTATTCTCTGTACAGCACTGTTTATAGGAGCTTTCTGTGTATGCTACTGTTTATAGGGTATTCTCTTTTAAGCTATGCTTATGAGAGTTTTCTGTATATGGCACTATTTATGGGGACATTCTATTGATGGCACTGTTTATAGGAACTCTCTAGATGGCAATATTTTTGAGGTATTCTCTTTCTGCCACTGTTTAGAGGAGCTTTCTCCCGATGGTACTGTGTATGGGGTATTCTCTTTCTAGCATTGTTTCTAGGAACTTTCCATTCATAACAGGGATTATGGGGGAATTCTCTGGCTGGATTTGCTTATAGACATGTTTTCAGGATGACACCCTTTGTGAAATATTCTTTTCCTGGTACAAGTCAGACTTTCTCTGGATTTTTTCTGGCACTTTTTATAAGAGCTTTCTCCGGATGGCACTGTTTATGACTTTCTCTTTTTGGAACTTTTTTAGGTGTTTTCTCTGGATGGCACTGTTTATGGGGTTTTCTCTTTTTGGAACTGTTTATGGGTGTTTTCTCTGGATGGCACTGTTTATTGGGTTTTCTCTTTTTGGAACTGTTTATGGGTGTTTTCTCTGGATGGCACTGTTTATTGGGTTTTCTCTTTCTGGCACCTTTTATAAGAGCTTTCTCTGGATGGCACTGTTTACGACTGTTTCTCTTTTTGGAACTGTTTATAGGTGTTTTCTCTGGATGGCACTGTTTATTGGGTTTTCTCTTTTTGGAACTGTTTATGGGTGTTTTCTCTGGATGGCACTGTTTATGGATTATTCTCTTTCTGGCATTGTTGGATGGCACTGTTTATGGAGTTCTCTCTTTCTGGCATAGTTTACAACAGCATTCTCTTAATGGCACTGTTTATAGGGTATTCTCTTGCTGGCAATGTTTACAGAAGCATCCCTTGCCTTGCACTGTTTATGGGGGAATTTTCTTGCTGGCACTGTTTATAGGGTATTCTCTTCTGGCACTGTTTATAGGAGGTTTCTCTATATGGCACTGTTTATTGGGTATCTCTTTCTAGCACTGTTTATAGGAGGTTTCTCTATATGGCACTGTTTATAGGGTGTTCTCTTCTGGCACTGTTTATAGGAGGTTTCTCTATATGGCACTGTTTATAGGGTATCTCTTCTGGCACTGTTTATAGGAGGTTTCTCTATATGGCACTGTTTATAGGGTATTCTCTCGCTGGCAATGTTTCTTGAAGCTTCCCTTACCTTGCACTGTTTATGGGGCATTTTCTTGCTGGCAATGTTCATAGGAGGTTTCTCTATATGGCACTGTAGGGTATCTCTTTCTGGCACTGTTTATAGGAGGTTTCTCTATATGGCACTGTTTATAGGGTATTCTCTTTCTGGCACTGTTTATAGGAGGTTTCTCTATATGGCACTGTTTATAGGGTATTCTCTTCTGGCACTGTTTATAGGAGGTTTCTCTATATGGCACTGTTTATAGGGTATTCTCTTCTGGCACTGTTTATAGGAGGTTTCTCTATATGGCACTGTTTATAGGGTATTCTCTTCTGGCACTGTTTATAGGGTATCTCTTTCTGGCACTGTTTATAGGGTATCTCTTTCTGGCACTGTTTATAGGAGGGTTCTCTATATGGCACTGTTTATAGGGTATCTCTTTCTGGCACTGTTTATAGGGTTTCTCTATATGGCACTGTTTATAGGGTATTCTCTTCTGGCACTGTTTATAGGAGGTTTCTCTATATGGCACTGTTTATAGGGTATTCTCTTCTGGCACTGTTTATAGGAGGTTTCTCTATATGGCACTGTTTATAGGGTATTCTCTTCTGGCACTGTTTATAGGGTATCTCTGTCTGGCACTGTTTATAGGGTATCTCTTTCTGGCACTGTTTATAGGAGGGTTCTCTATATGGCACTGTTTATAGGGTATCTCTTTCTGGCACTGTTTATAGGGTTTCTCTATATGGCACTGTTTATAGGGTATTCTCTTCTGGCACTGTTTATAGTAGGTTTCTCTATATGGCACTGTTTATAGGGTATCTCTTTCTGGCACTGTTTATAGGGTATCTCTTTCTGGCACTGTTTATAGGGTATCTCTTTCTGGCACTGTTTACAGGGTATCTCTGGCACTGTTTATAAGAGTTTCCTCTAAATGGTATAATTTATGGGGTATTCTCTTCCTAGCATTGTTTACAAGAGCTTTCTTTGCCTGGCACTTGTTATGGGGGAATTCTCTTGCTGGCTCTGTTATTGGTCACTTTTTCTGGATGACACTGTTTGTGCCATATTCTCTTTCTGTTACATTTCATAAGATCTTTCTCTGGATGGCACTGTATATGGAGATATTCTGTTCTCTTTGTGGCACTGTTTATAAGATCTTGCTCTGGATGGCACTGTTTATAGGGTATTCTTTTTGATGCCGTTTATATGAATTTACTCTGCATGGCACTGTTTACAGGGTATTCCCTTTTGACATTGATTATGAGGGATTCTCTTTCTGGCTTTCATTCTCTGAGCTTTTTCTTGATGGCACTCTACATGGGCACTCTTTTTGGATGACACTGTTAATAGGGGCATTTTCTTCCTAACTTATGGGGGCATTTTCTTATTTATGAGCCTTTTCTGGATGGAATTGCTTAATGAGCACTCTCTGGATGATATTATTTATATTGCCAGCTAATGAGGGGTATAGATCTGATCACCCCCTTACTAACTCTCCGCATTCGGGTCCCTGCTATGATGGTGCACCAGAATTAATAAAAACTTCTGCAATTTTTCCATTTTCCTGGAGGATGACTACATTGAGCGCCCTTTCTACCCTCATTGCCAAGCACTTTAAATAATTTAATTAATTTTGACTTTCCTCTGGGGACCTTCCATATTAATAAATGGCACCGCCAATCAGAGACACATACATATATACACGTTCATATAATTTCTAGAATTTTTTTTTTTCATCCCGCGACCTTATTAATGAAAGTATAATAATGTACACAAGTCCAATAAACACAAATCGGCGTTGATTGTGCAGCCGGGCGTGTAAGTGATTAATTATTTATTGTGACCGCTAATAGTGGAGCGATGATGATAGTAAATCTGTAACGAGATTACACCCGTCTACCCGGCCTCATTTTATTTGGCACCGTGCCCCATGAAATTCATGAGATTAATTCTAACAAGAGTGACATTTTCACATCATATTAGATCCTCTTTATGATCGGGCCTATAAATCAGACCTTAAAATGCTCCTGGCAGCTGATCATCAGTATTTATTCCCACGGAGCTTACAGCCCCTCCACCAAATGACCGCTCCTTTAAATATCCGGATATTCCACCCAGTCCCAGATAGCTTTATCTGCTTCTAGATAAAGACTCAGCACACTATCTGAAAAATGGCGTGGCATTTATAGTATTTCTCATTATGCAATCATTATTATGGGATTAAATCGGTCTGCAAACTTTCCTTATATGCAAAATGAATGTGAGCTGAACTGCAGTACCCGAGAACGGCCACTATACAGTGTATGGCGCTGTGGTGTTATGGTTCCATATATTGTGTATTTGTCTTGATCTATGATCGGTTGATTAGTGGGGGGCGTTCGGTGTCGGACCACCACTCATCTGATATTGATGACCTATTGTAAGGATAAAATTCCTGGATAACCCCTTTAAGTAAGCCTCTTCTATGAATCTCTTAAAGGGGTTACTTTCTATTAGAATTAATGGCATAGTATTGGGATTATACTATACCATAGCCTCCTGATAGTGAGTATAGTGCTACATCTATTGCAAAGTCCCCCCCTCCCAAAAAAAATATTTTTCCATAGATATGGATCCCTACAGAAGAATAAAAGTTCTAGAGAAAGTGCCCCCAAGATATTGCACCGTAAATAGTGCCCCCTAGAGTGCCACACAATAAAAAACCCATGACGACAGTTCCTCACAAAGAGAGGATATAGACATAGAGATGTTGCCCCCTTGAGTGCCCCACAGTATTTAGCTCCATAGAGATATTGCCCCCTTGAGTGCCCCATGGTAATTATCCCCCCCATCGAGATAGGGCCCCATAATGATTAGCTCCATAGAGATGATGTCCCCCAGAGTGCCCACAGCATGACAGATATAGTACAGACCCCTTAGAGTGCCCCATGTCAATTAGTACCATAATGATAGTGCTCCCACAATAAATAGTAGATACTGCCCCTAATGTCTCCCATAATAAATTAGAGACCCCAAAGTGGCCTGCAGAATATTAAGTCTCCCTTCAGAGTGCCTCTTAAAATACCCCACAATTAATAGCACTATACAGTGCCTAAAAGGGACTCACAACAAAAAAGGGCCATAGAGATAGTGCCGCTAAAATTCCCCCACAGTAAAAAAAAAAAGCGCCAAATGGTGCAATCAATGTGCCCCTACAGTTGTGCCGTAGACATAGTGCCCCCTATTTTCTTATGGTAATAAATACTATATAAATAGTAGAGCCCCAAAATGCCCAACAATAAAAAGTTAAAACGTGCCCTCCAAAGTGTGTGATGGTGAACTAGACAGATTATTATTTGCTTTATGTTATGTTCTATTTTATGAGACTTTTCAACAAGAAAAACACAAAGTGAGGCGACCTATATAGGGGTATTCCAATTTTAGCACAGAGGGGCACAGAGGAGCATGTCTCGTTACGGTATCCGAGCCGTGTCTCGTAACAAGCTGCGCGTCAGTGTCCATCGCTTCAAGCACAGAGCCTGGAAAAAATGTGAAAAAAATGCCGCAGAAAGTACAGTTATATGAAAAAGTTTGGGCACCCCTATTAATCTTAAGCTTAATGTTTTATAAAAATTGGTGTTTTTGCAACAGCTATTTCAGTTTGATATATCTAATAACTATTTGACACAGTAATGTTTCTGCCTTGAAATGAGGTTTATTGCACTAACAGAAAATGTGCAATCTGCATCCAAACAAAATTTGACAGGTGCATAAGTATGGGCACCTCACCAGAAAAGTGACATTAATATTTAGTAGATCCTCCTTTTGCCTCTAGTCGCTTCCTGTAGCTTTTAATGAGTTCCTGGATCCTGGATGAAGGTATTTTTCACCATTCCTCTTTACAAAACAATTCCAGTTAAGTTTGATGGTCGCCGAGCATGGACAGCCCTCTTCAAATGATCCCACAGATGTTCAATGATCTTCAGGGGACTGGGACGGCCATTCCAGAACATTGTAATTGTTCCTCTGCATGAATGCCTGAGTAGATTTGGAGCGGTGTTTTGGATCATTGTCTTGCTGAAAGATCCATCCCCTGCGTAACTTCAACTTTGTCACTGATTCTTGAACATTATTGTCAAGAATCTGCTGATACTGAGTGGAATCCATGCGTCCCTCAACTTTAACAAGATTCCCGGTGCCGGTATTGGCCACACAGCCCCAAAGCATGATGGAACCTCCACCAAATTTTACTGTGGGTAGCAAGTGTTTTTCTTGGAATGCTGTGTTTTTTTGACACCATGCATAACGCCTTTTTGTATGACCAAACAACTCAATCTTGGTTTCATCAGTCCACAGGACCTTCTTCCAAAAAGAAATTGGCTTCTCCAAATGTGCTTTTGCATACCTCAGCCGACTCTGTTTGTGGCGTGCTTGCAGAAACGGCTTCTTTCGCATCACTCTCCCATTCAGCTTCTCCTTGTGTAAAGTGCGTTGTATAGTTGACCGATGCACAGTGACACCATCTGCAGCAAGTTGATGCTGTAGCTCTCTGGAGGTGGTCTGAGGATTGTCCTTGACTGATCTCACCATTCTTCTTCTCTGCCTTTCTGATGTTTTTCTTGGCCTGCCACTTCTGGCCTTAACAAGAACTGTCCCTGTGTTCTTCCATTTCCAAACTATGTTCCTCACAGTGGAAACTGACAGGTTAAATCTCTGAGACAGCTTTTTGTATCCTTCCCCTGAACGACTATGTTGAATAATCTTTGTTTTCAGATCATTTGACGGTTGTTTGGAGGAGCCCATGATGCCGCTCTTCAGAGGAGATTCAAGCAGGAGAACAACTTGCAAGTGGCCACTTTAAGTAGCTTTTCTCAAACAGGAGAACAACTTGCAAGTGGCCACTTTAAGTAGCTTTTCTCAAACAGGAGAACAACTTGCAAGTGGCCACTTTAAGTAGCTTTTCTCATGATTGCATACACCTGGCTATGAAGTTCAAAGCTCAATGAGGTTACAAAACCCAAAAAAGTGCTTTAGTAAGTCAGTAAAAAGTAGGTAGGAGTATTTAAAACAAGAAAATGATAAGGGTGCCCATACTTATGCACCTGTCAAATTTTGTTTGGATGCAGATTGCACATTTTCTGTTAGTACAATAAACCTCATTTCACGGCAGAAACATTACTGTGTCCAATAGTTATTAGATATATCAAACTGAAATAGCTGTTGCAAAAACACCAATTTTTTATCAAACATTAAGCTTAAGATTAATAGGGGTGCCCAAACTTTGTCATATAACTGTATCTCCATTTTCTATTTTCCAAACTAACAGGGCGGCGCCATTGGGCGAAACAGTCCTCGTGGCTATCTTTGATTTTTCCTCCTCGCCTTCGAAATGCTATAACTTTTATTTTTTTTTATTTTTCAGTCACTAACATTGTTCAAGGCTTTATTTCTTTTGTGGCACAAAGATGTCGTTTTTATTATTCCTATTTTTGGGTCGGTATGAATTTGTGATCTCTTTTTATTCCTTTGTTTGGAGGCAAAATGAGCAAAAAATCAGCGATTCTGCATTTTTTTTTTCCTGTTTTGGCTATAGGATAATTAATAGGATATTTTATTAGTTTACGTATGCAGCGATTACTAAATTTATTAATTTTTTTTAGATTTTATTTTTGTTTATTAAGTTTTATTTTTCATGATTTGAGCGTCTTATATATATGTGTGTAGAGAGAGAGATATACTGTACACAGTCATGGCTGAAAGTATTGGCACCCTTGATATATATATGTGTGTAGAGAGAGAGATATACTGTACACAGTCATGGCTGAAAGTATTGACACCCTTGATATATATATATGTGTGTAGAGAGAGAGATATACTGTACACAGTCATGGCTGAAAGTATTGGCACCCTTGATATATATATGTGTGTAGAGAGAGAGATATACTGTACACAGTCATGGCTGAAAGTATTGGCACCCTTGAAATTGCTCCAGAAAATGAAGTATTTCTCCCAGAAAACTATTGCAATGACCCACGTTTTGTTATATGTCTATTTCCTTTTTGTGTGTATTGGAACAGCACAAAAAAAAAACAGAGAAAAAAAAGGCAAATTGGACATAATTTCACACTAAACTCCAAAAATGGGCCTGACAAAATTGTTTGCACACTCAACTGAAGGGTGCCAACACTTTCGGGCCATGACTGTATATATACTTATATATGAAAAATCCCAGGCCCTGTTCACTAAGGAATATCAAAAAGGTGAATGATGTCCTGGCAAAACCGTCACGGCTACGTGAATGCCACCATTTTGTGGGCCGCCATGCTCGGCCCAGAGGCCTCAGCCCTCCTACAGGTGACGGGAGTTGATGAATCTCATAGAAGACTAAAACAATGGAGTTTTCAACTGAAACAATGGCTCAAGGGACCGAGGTGACGTTTTCTTGTCATGTCAGAGAAAATCTCCATGACAACAGGGGTCGCCTCGTATCGTCAATTATACATTTATTTTTGAGTGCACAGAGGACGGGGACAACTTTGATGTAAATTTGTAAAATGTGACAGGGATGAGGTACGAGTATAAAAAACTAGTGCAGGCCATTCTCCATAGCAACCAGCGTCCATTTTCCCTAAAGCCTGTTTGAAAACGAAAGAAGAGATCTGATTGGTTGATACTGCTTAGCCACCAATCAGATCTCCTGTTTTATGTTTTAACATGAGGTGAAAACATGAAAGCTTGAATCCGATTGGTTCGTAGGCAGAAGTGGTTGTTTTTCAGGTTGGAAAATAGTCTATATGTCAATGAAAATGATCCTAGATATTCATGTTGGGATGGCGCACAGAACATCGGATTTTTACAGACACATTTCTGTTATTAGGAAACTGTATTTGATCATGTTCATTTTTTTAATGCAGATGGATGAAAACGGCTCGCACACGGACGTAAGAACCGAGACGCGGATGTAAATCGGAGGAAAGTCGGAAAATCATCCAAGATCTGGATGAAACATGGAGGATTTTACATACATTCGTCTGCAGCCCACCTAAAGTCTGATCAGTGTTACACTCTATGCCTCACATCATAATAACCAGCTGACAGATTCTCAGTTAGCTCATTCTGCAGCCAGCGATAGTTAGTGCAAGATGGAAGCTACATTATTAATGAGACACAAGTGCAAAATGAGTTATAGTCCCGTATACTTGTATTTACATAATAAAAATGTTCTCAAAGGTGGAAACCCCATAAAAAGATACTTGTAGATAATAGATAGATAGATAGATAGATAGATATAATAGATAGATAGATAATAGGTAGATAATAGATAGATAATAGATAGATAGATATAATAGATAGATAATAGATAGATAATAGGTAGATAATAGATAGATAGATAGATAATAGATATATATATAATAGATAGATAGATAATAGATGATAGATAGATAATAGATATATATATATATATAATAGATAGATAGATAATAGGTAGCTAATAGATAGATATATAATAGATAGATAATAGATAGATAGATAATAGATAATAAATAGATACTGTTAGATATGATAGATAATAGATGGATGATAGATAGATAGATAATAGATAGATAGATAGATAATAGATAGATAATAGATAGATAACAGATGATAGATAGATGATATATAATAGATAATAGATATATAATAGATAATACATGATAGATAGATAATAGATAGGTAGATAGATAGATAATAGATAGATAGATGATAGATAGATAATAGATAGATAGATGATAGATAGGTAGATAGATAGATAATAGATAGATAGATGATAGATAGATAGATAATAGATGATAGATATAGATGGATAGATAATAGAAATAGATAATAAATGATAGATAATAGAAAGCTAGATACTAGATAGATAGATAGATAGATAGATAGATAGATGACAGATAGATAGATAATAGATGATAGATAGATAGATAGATAGATAAATAGATAGATAGATACTAGATAGATAATAGATATATAACAGATGATAGATAGATGATAGATAGATAATAGATGATAGATAGATAATAGATAGATAATAGATAGATAATTGATAGATAATAGATGATAGATAATAGAAATAGATAATAGATGATAGGTAATAAATGATAATAGAAAGATAGATATTAGATAGATAATAGATGATATATAGATAATAGATAGATAGATATATAATAGATAATAGATAGATAATAGATTATAGATAAATAGATAATAGATAGATACTAGATAGATACTAGATAGATAATAGATAGACATAAAGGATTGATGGTTTATTACTTTCTGACATCCCATAATCCGGAATATTTGGATCTCTCCCCTATGACGACTCACTAATGCCGGGGTAGAGGAGTCTCGCTGTATATATTTCCCCAGCGCTCGGCCATACATTTTGTCTTTTGCTCGGGGTCCGGCCGGAGCCCCTCTGACTCGCCCCCCGCTCACTTTTATTCTACATTTGCTGTCGGCGGAGCAGAACTGTATAATTTGCAAAACATAAAAATATAAAGTCAGTTTGTTTTTCCGTCTTTTTCCTGACACTCGAGCTCGCTATCCGCTGACTTGCTGGTGTTAGCATATTATTACTCTCCGCTGCCCGACTCGTTCTATGTCAGGGTCATCCAGACATCTCATTTTCTCTCCTGCCAAAGATGAGTGTTGCTGGATGACAAGGAGGAGGCACCGGCGGCTCCCGGGACTCATGCATTAATTCTCTAAAGCACTTCTAGTATAATTAAAGGTGAGATCAATTTTCAGGACATTACATATTGCAGGAAGTTTGTGTGACCGCATAGGAAGTAAAATAAAGTTTAATTTTCAATCAAAGGTAGGGAATGGGGTCACTGTTTTTGGCAAAACTTATATTTAATTTTGAGTTCGGCAGCCTGTGCCAATTTCAACAATATATTTTTTACCAGGTGTATCACCTGCATATCATGTCATGACGAGCGTGTATGCGGTGCACAACAGACAGTGTCTGGCCGATGGCTCCGGAAGGAGTCTTTGGGCATGTGAGTGATTGAGGTAGAGTATCAACATAAGAGTTGTCACTGTATGTGATGTTTGAATGACGCAAAAATGTGTTGGTGCCTGAGTTTGGCAGAAGGGGAGGGTATGTAGTCTAGCTCTTTTCACTATCTTGGTCAGTCACTGGAGACATATCACAAGTGGAAGTTGATTGTTCCGAACTCTGGTGGGCACAAACAGAAGGGTATATGGACCCTTCTCAGCCCAATATTTCATCATAATGCACAATTCCACCCACTTTGGAGGTAGTAGTGGCCTCCTTATCTCTTGGGTCCCTGTGTGACTGCACAGGTTGAACCAATGGTATGTCTGCCCCTGTGACGTACCTCACGCATTGGGCACAATATTGTGTGTGGTGGGCATCATACTGTGTGTAGGGCCCTCATTCTGTATGGAGGCCATGAAAGGGGTATTGTACTGTATGTGTGGTCTTCACTATTTCAGTGTGAACAGACTAGGAAAAGTTAGGGGTATCATTTCCCGGTGGTCAACGACTCATGCAGACGCTGTACTGTGGCGCCACCCTGCAATTTTGTACCCAGGGGGGGGGGGGTCAATCATACATAACAGCTAAAAATAACAGAACAAAGCTTCAGTGTCAGCGCGGCGCTAACCTGTAAAACATAAGATTGCATTGTCGCAAGTCTTTAGATGCCACTTATATTGTGCCGCCAGCCTGCGCTTACGGAGGGAAGCGGCTTTAGTCAATAGGCAATTTTCTCTTGTGGCTAAAAGCAGGTTTTCATTGAGCACCTTGACTACTGCCATAGACTGTGAAAAATGATATGAATCAAGCTTCTCCCCCTCCTCCGTTACAGAATGTGAAGGAGCCGGGAGGAGATCTATCAGGAGAATGTCACCGGGATGTAATGACAGATACGCCGCCATATAAACACAATGCAACTTCTCTCACCGTAGTAGGCACATCCCCTGTGTATGATACATATAGGGCCTTGTATATTACATCCAGCGCCGCTCTCACCAATAAATACATCACTTCCACTTAAAGTCGCTATTTCCGCAAGGTTTATATTGCTTTGCTTTGGATGGAAATTGACTTGCTAAGTGATGGAGCCAAATTTTAAAAATCTGACCAGTGTCACTTTATGCGGTAATAACTCCGGAACGCTTCCACAAATTCCAGCGATTTCGAGATTGTTTTTTCGTGACACATTATACTTTACGATCATGGTAAATTTAGGTCGACGCGTTTTGTGTTTATTTATAAAAAGTATCAGAAATTTGACAAAAATGTAAAAAAAAATAGCAATTTTCAACCTTTGAACGATTATCCCTTTAATTCAGATCGTCATACCACGGCAGAACATTAATAAATAATATTTCCCATTGTTTGCTTTACATCAGCACCATTCGTAAAATGTTATTTTATTTTGTTAGCATTTTAGGAGGTTTAAAAATGTAGCAGCAATTTTTCATTTTTTTCATGGAAATTTACAAAATTATTTTTGTCCGGGTTTGAAGTGACTTTAGGGGTCCTATATATTGGAAAACCCCCAAAAGTGATACCATTTTAAAAACAGCACCCCCTGACATACTGAAAACTGCTGTCAGGTAGTTTATTAACCCTTCATGTGCTTTTCAGGAATTAATACAAAGTGGCATAAAAGGAATGAAAAGTTGATTTTTGACACCTAAATGTCGCTGACTTCTGAACAGGTCGCTATAGCCGGCAGACTATAAGGCCGCTATTTGCTTGTGAATTTCCAGGGCAAACATCAGGACCACACAATCATGATCTCAGGGTGTTGATGGGGATAAAGAGGGAGAAGCCACACTCTTTTAAACATGTATATGATATAGTCATTATTGACAGCAGCATCTAAGGGGTTAAACAGATACGGAAGGTGAAAACACTGATTGTGGCTGATGCAGCAAGTTGTCAGCTATAGTGGACAGCCGACAGCTGCTGGATTGTCACCTGTATGGGGCGCTATTCTCTTAAATCTCAGGTCAGTTAAAAGACGTATTGACGGTCATTAAGGGGTTAATATGAAGTGTTCTTGTATTTTTGTATTTTTAGGCTTGGCCACTGGGGGCGCTCATCTATCAGAAGATGCAGAGGTATTTTCTTTTAGGGGTCGGCTGTATGAAGACTTCTCACTGTATATGGTGCTCAAATGATGAGAAAATGTGTTGGTGCCTGAGTTTGGCGAGAGGGGGGTATATAGTCCGACTCTTCACGAAACTTTTGCCGAGCACTGAAGACATTTCACACTTTTAAAGCAATATTTCTCTTGGAAAAAGTCCAATTAACTTTTATGGAAACCAGTGTTACGTAGGGTAAAGCGCTCTTATAACAAAACACATATTGGAGATAATAATATTAATAATGCTGCTGGGCTGGAGTGCAAGGGTCACCTGGAAGGTTCCCTGTAAGAAATATGAAAGATATTAGATAGATCTATAGATAATAGATAGATAGATAATAGATAGATAATAGATAGATAGATAAATAGATAGATAAATAGATAGATAGATAAATAGATAGATAATAGATAGATAGATAAATAGATAATAGATATATAATAGATAGATAGAAAGATAGAGAGATAGATAATAGATAGATAATTAATAGATAATAGATGTGGATAGATGATGGGTAGATAAATAATAGATAATAGATAAATAATAGATAGATAGATAGATAATAGATAGATAAACAGATGGATCCTAGGTAACAGATAGACAGATAATATATAGCTAGATAGTTAATAGACGGACATTACCCTGTAGAACTCTCCATATTCCTGAATTACAGAGAATATTATTTTGGAGGTTGTTATTCTCAGACCCCCCTATAACACCGCTGCCATCTGCCTTGAAGCAGGCACTGACACTTTAACTCTTCGTGGTTCTCATAGTTTTTTCTCATTCACATTCCACGTAATAAATAGTTTATTTATAAAACGTAACTTCTCGGACAATGGCCTCATGGGGTGTCCATTACGGGGCCCTCCGCAGACAATACATGCCGGGAGCCCCGAGCCAGGAACGGGATAATTGTAATGTGAAGAAGAAATTGTCCAGATGGTGCAGGGCCAGGAGATAGCGGCACAGAGGGCGACAGATGGGTTTAGGGTCTACACCCGGATATGAGAACAGCTCCAGGCTGGGGAGTTCCTGAGTCACAGCTCTTATCTCTCAAACAAAGTTTTATGGGACTTTAATCCAGGTGTCACAAATAGTAACAATTGTATCCAAAACAAATCCACCTGCTACATTGTTTCATCACTGTGAGCAAATGTTACTTTCTTAAAGGAGAAATACCCCATTATATGTTAATGTTCAAATACTTCTGTTCTAAAACCGCCCATACACATTGCATTATCGACCAAAACAATGGTTCAGCTCCCTCGGGGGGGAGTCGAGGGACCTTATACACATTATTCCGCCGACGAAGTGTTAATGTACACAGTGATGTCACAGTACAGAGATAATACACACAGTGATGTCACAGTACAGAGATAATACACACAGTGATGTCACAGTATAGGGATAATGCACACAATGATGTCACAGTACAGGGATAATGCACACAGAGATGTCACAGTACAGAGATAATACACACAGTGATGTCACAGTACAGGGATAATACACACAGTGATGTCACAGTACAGGGATAATGCACACAGAGATGTCACAGTACAGAGATAATACACACAGTGATGTCACAGTGCAGATAATACACAGAGAGATGTCACAGTACAGAGATAATACACACAGTGATGTCACAGTGCAGGGATAATACACACAATGATGTCACAGTGCAGATAATGCACACAGTGATGTCACAGTACAGGGATAATGCACACAGTGATGTCACAGTACAGGGATAATACACACAATGATGTCACAGTACAGGGATAATACACACAGTGATGTCACAGTACAGGGATAATACACACAGTGATGTTACATTAGAGGGATAATGCACACAGTGATGTCACAGTACAGTGATAATGCACACAGAGATGTCACAGTACAGAGATAATACATACAGTGATGTCACAGTGCAGATAATACACACAGTGATGTCACAGTACAGAGATAATGCACACAGTGATGTCACAGTGCAGATAATGCTCACAGTGATGTCACAGTACAGGGATAATACACACAGTGATGTTACATTAGAGGGATAATGCACACAGTGATGTCACAGTAGAGGGATAAAGCACACAGTGATGTCACAGTACAGGGATAATGCACACAGAGATGTCACAGTACAGAGATAATACACACAGTGATGTCACAGTGCAGATAATACACACAGTGATGTCACAGTACAGAGATAATGCACACAGTGATGTCACAGTACAGATAATACACACAGTGATGTCACAGTACAGAGATAATGCACACAGTGATGTCACAGTACAGGAATAATACACACAGTGATGTCACAGTACAGGAATAATGCACATAGTGATGTCACAGTATAGAGATAATGCACACAGTGATGTCACAGTACAGATAATGCACATAGTGATGTCACAGTACAGAGATAATACACACAGTGATGTCACAGTACAGATAATACACACAGTGATGTCACAGTACAGAGATAATGCACACAGTGATGTCACAGTACAGGAATAATACACACAGTGATGTCACAGTACATGAATAATGCACATAGTGATGTCACAGTATAGAGATAATGCACACAGTGATGTCACAGTACAGATAATGCACATAGTGATGTCACAGTACAGAGATAATACACACAGTGATGTCACAGTACAGATAATGCACATAGTGATGTCACAGTACAGATAATGCACATAGTGATGTCACAGTACAGAGATAATACACACAGTGATGTCACAGTACAGATAATGCACATAGTAATGTCAACAGTACAGATAATGCACATAGTGATGTCACAGTACAGATAATGCACATAGTAATGTCACAGTACAGATAATGCACACAGTGATGTCACAGTACAGATAATGCACATAGTGATGTCACAGTACAGATAATGCACATAGTGATGTCACAGTACAGATAATGCACACAGTGATGTCACAGTACAGATAATGCACACAGTGATGTCACAGTACAGATAATACACACAGTGATGTCACAGTACAGATAATGCACACAGTGATGTCACAGTACAGATAATGCACACAGTGATGTCACAGTACAGGGATAATGAGGATACAGCATCATAATAATAATGAAAACATTCTAGTGACCACTATTGGGGAAATGTAGTATTGCATCCAGTGATTTAAGTGAATGGCAGGCCTTGTTTTATGTGGACATTCGGGGTCGTTCATGCTGAGAGCTGCTCTTATTGAGCGTGGTCGCTGACACCTGACATCCCCCATTCATTATTTACTCCGTGTCCCCTTCCTTCTAGCTGCTGTCACCATTCATCATAAGCACGAGTCCCGTAATATTGAAATGTTTCCGCATCCTTTCCCGATTATTCCCATTTAATAATACCGGCGGCGCAGTCATTGTAGTCGCTGGCGGTGTCACTCATTGCTCCCGTCGCGGGGACTTTGCTCCGCAGATATATATATTACAGGCTGCACTCTTCTCGCATCTTTGCAGATCTGCAGTAATGACACCAGACGTTATGGAGGGAGATTAGCATTTCCGCAGCCTGACAATATGATCGCACCGCGACTCTCCCAGGAAGGTGCCACTTAATAAACAAATCTACGACGGCTTCGAATCCTGCGCCGCCGCTATTAACACAGACAGAAGTAGCTGAAGGCTCGGCCGGTGATTGATCGAGGGAGTCACAGGTAGACATGTAGTCTTAATATTGAGTCATTTTCTCTCAAATTCTCCAAGTCGGATCACTTCCACTTAACGAAGTTAAAGGGGAAGATTTATATTCTTATCATCCCATACGGAGAGCGCCGAAAGGTTGAGAAATCATTTAAAGGGATATTCCAGACTTCGAAAGGAAGCTTCCTTGTACAAGCATATAGCATGTAACCATTTGGTCTGGCAGCCATTTTTTAAAGAGATTTTCTGATTTTCAAAAAGTGGACCAAAATTGATCAGAACAGTAAAAAAGAAACAAAAAATAGATAGTACTCACCTTATATCATCACCACTGCAGCCAATCATTGATCTCAGAGGATCTGTTGTAGTTGTAACGTCATCGATATAACCAAAACAAAGGCGCCGGAGCAGCATTAGGAAGCCGAAAATGGATTGAGGGAGCTGGGTATTATCTCTATTTGCTTTATGTATAAGTATTTGATCAATTGGGGAACACTTTTCTAAAAGTGGAAAAGACCCTTTAAGCCCCGCCTCCAGAGTCATGGGGGTTTCGAAAACGCCAGAAATGCCCAGGATGCTGGCATCCGAGTGCAAGCAAAGGAAGTTGGCAGGACTTGGGCCCGGCTGCCACACAGAACCAGGGTTCTGCAAATTTTTTTGCTCAACTTCATAGAGCAAAGTTGGGCTTTGCATGGGGCAGGGCTGCTGCGGCATCCTGGTGCCTTACAGCAAGTGTGAGGTTTGTGAGAAGTAAAAAAAAATAAACAATTTTAGATTTTTTAATTTCTGCATTTTGCTTTTCAAGCGCTTTACATTTGATCTTGATATTTGGATAATGGCTCCCTTTTCTCCATATACTGGTTCGGAGCCCCAGTCTATAAAGTGCCGGTTCAGCGTTCGGCCCCTCTTAGCGGCTTTGTTTGCATGCGG